>VWZP01002027.1:703344-765212 GCA_013396995.1 Dicaeum eximium | reverse complement strand
GGAGGGGGGCCCGGAGCGCCGGCGGCGCCACAAAGCGCGCGGAGCGGGGCCCGGAGCGCCGGCGGCGCCACAAAGCGCACGGCGCCTTCTCCGCCTCGCTGAGGGGCCCCAGGGACAGAGCCCCTGAAGGTCCACGCGGCCTTCGCCACGGAATCACGGAGTCGATTAGGTTGGGAAAGAGCTGTGAGACCGTCGAGCCCAACCTACAACCGAATAGCGCCCTGAATCCAGACCACGGCACTCAGTGCCACGGCCAGACTGTCCTTAAACACCTCCAGCGATGGTGACTCCACCACTTCCCTGGGCAGCCCATTCCAATGTTTAATCACTGCATGTCAGTCAATGTCTAATCAATAGGCACACATATGATGAGGGCTCTGGAGCATCTCTCTTATGAGGAGAGACTGTGGGAGGTGGGTCTTTTTAATCTGGAGAGGACTGGAAGGGAATTTCAGTGCATATAAGTATCTCAAGGGTGGGTGCCTAGAGGATGGTGCCAGGCTTTTTTTGGTGGTGCTCAGCAGCAGGATGAAGAGCAGTGGCCATAGACTAAAACACAGAAAGTTTCACCTCAACATGGGGAACAAGTTCTTTACATTGAATGTAGCAGAGCACTGGAACAGGCTTCCAGAGAAGGAGTTTGGTGGTGCTCAGCAGCAGGATGAAGAGCAGTGGCCATAGACTAAAACACAGAAAGTTTCACCTCAACATGGGGAACAAGTTCTTTACATTGAATGTAGCAGAGCACTGGAACAGGCTTCCAGAGAAGGAGTGGAATCTTCTCTGGAGACATTCTAAGCCCACCTGAATGCATTCCTGTGTCACCTGCTCTGGGTGACCCTGCCATGGCAGAGGGGGTTGAGCTGGATGCTCTCCAGAGGTCCCTTCGAATCCTAACCATTCTGTGACTCTGTGGTCACTTTTCATTTCCCTCCTGCCCAACAGCATCACAAAACCAAGGCAATATTATAAAAAATTCTCTGTAAAGCCAAGAATAAACAAGCATGTAGTGGTGCCCAGCTTGCTGCCCTGTGGAATGGGTGCCTCCTTGGCAAACCAGCTGAGCCACCCACAGACAAACCGGGCACATAAGGGCAAGAGGGTGCAGGGCATCCCCTGCCTGCAATTTTTTGTCTAAAATTGTACCACAAAGCCCCTTTTTGGCCACTTCCCTTATGTGTGACCTCCAGCTGTGTCCTACCCAAACCTTGGGAGCTTTAAAAAGTGTCCTCATGGGAAGACAGGGCAGCTTAGGGGAGGAGACACTGCACATAAAAATTATGGTAAATTATGGAGATGAAATGTGCTGCTGGGATGAGAAGGTACCTGGTATAAGGAATTGAAAGCAGGATTTATAGTACTTGTTTTGTTCAAAGCACACTCACATTAACTCTATGTGTACTTGGTATTTCTGGACATCAAAACTCGGGAATCATGAGTTCCAATCATGAGTTGACTTTCAGGGAAAAATTCAAGTGCCTGATACCCTTAGGCACTAATTGGCCAAAGCAGAGACACATTTTGCCATTCTGGGGTTGCATACAGCTGTTGGGCTCACCAGCCATGATCTCTTGCAGCTTCTGGTATTTTTTCCCCTGGGTTTTGCAGCAAATGAAGCATGAACACTACATTTGCCTTCCTTGAAGTACCTCTCTGTTTTGTTGTTGTGGTGGTGGTTTTTTGTTGCTGTTTGGTTTTTGGGCTTTGGTTGGTTGGCTGGCTGGTTTAGTTTGGTTTGGTTTGGTTTCAAGGCAGCCACGGGCTTTCTTTGAAAATAACAGGATACCACTTCCTTGAGCTGTACCAAAATGCTTCATCAGGAGGCTGTGTTCAGACTGCAGAAAATAATACTGAAATTTCATATAAGCCTTCACCATGTGAAAATTTCTGAGAAGACCTCATGCAGTAAGCAGCAAACATGAAGAGGATTCCTTTCATAAATTACTTTCCCCTTATGTCATCATTCAGTTATAAGCATTTTCCATGCTGGATACAAAGCCTTTCTCTTTACTATATTTTTATCTTACTTATCTGGATGTACATTGTAGAAAACATTATTTTAACTGCAAAATCTGTACCCCCTTTTACACAGTGGTGTTGTTCTGGGACATATCATAGCTAGATATGAAGATGATAAGCTACAAAGTGGCAGCACATTGAGGACTGGGCCACTGGGAATTTTATGCCACCGTTTTAGTCACAGATCTGCAAGACTTTGTGCAGAGTTTGGGATGATGACCTCTGTTTGGGCACCATTCCCTGTTTATGCCATAGAAATAATATAATTTTCCTCATAGATATGTGCTATAACCACACTCAGCAACATTCATTTTATATCAGGTTCAAGGAATATGTAGATAAAATGATGACTGGAATTCTCTGGTGATTCAGGGGCAGGATGAGATCTTACTCTTGTAAGAGACTCTTGTGCCACAGAGCAAATGAGGTTCATGAATCCTGAGTTATCTCATGTTAGTAGAACAATTACATGCATCTATACCTTTTTAACTTGATGAAAGACTCAAACACACAGTTTGCTATGGACTAACAATCTCTTATTTAGATTAAGTTAGTTTTTCACTAACTCACACTGAGTTTTTTTCCAGAGGCCCTGTGTTCCTGGTAGCCACCAGGTGTCCCTACTGCCATGAGCTCCAGACCCACCAGTTGCATCCCAGAGGTAGAACATCTCTCCCTCTATTCCAATTAAAGCCCAATTAGCCTTGCTCTGTAGGTACAGCAAACTCACTCCTCATCAAGCATTAGGGGAAAAGTGAGACTGGGGTGTTGCTTGATAAGGCAAAGATGTGAGAAGGAGGATCGACATGCTGATGACTCACCATAAATCCTGAAAGCAAAGTGTGAATTTAATAATCCCAAATCTGATTACATGGGTGGTGACAGAAAGCTTGGTGCAGATCCTTTTTTGTAATAGAAGAAATAAAGTATTATTGTGCAAGATTCAGGGGAAGAAATGGAAAACATAGAATTTAGAAAAGGCCTTGATTCCTGTTTGTTTATGAGATTTTTCATATTTACATAGATTTCTATCTGTACAGATATGAACATAATTACATATGGGTACAGCAAATATATTCATTACTCACTGACAAAAAATATTTATATAGATAAATAAACAATCTAGTATTTATATAACACTTGTTCATTTGTTTGCTGACAATTTGGTAGGGGTTGGCTGTGGAGAATTGCTCAGGCTCTGAAGAGCTGCCATGAGAGAGAGAGATGCCAGAGAAGGAGTAACAGAGCCCTGGTGGCAGTTTGTGTGGGTTCTTCACTGCAGAGTGAATCTCCTGTAAGAAAAATTATTACCTTGTGGCCTGGCCTAGGAAGAATCCTATAGAGCACTCACTCATTCTGAGACTTTGGTGACAATCTTATAATTTCCTGAATTGCACCTGTGGCTGTAATTGAGGCTGTAATGGGCTGACCACCTTTAAAGTCTCTATGTATTCGTCTTGAGTGCCTGCTCTGTCACTTACTCTCTGTCAGAGTCCTGGAAAATGTTAGAGAATGGCAATGTGTTCAGGACCCTCAATACCCAGTCTGCAGAGCTGGGAATGAGGGCATTGTCATTCTTTTTTCCTGAAACCTCTGCTGAGGCACCTGCATTCCAATGGCAGTCAGTGCAGGCTGCACACCAGAACCTGGGTTGCTATCTGGACATGCCCAGGCCTCTCCATACCTTGGGACTGTGGCAGCAGCAATCCCACAAACCCACTCCAAGACTAGGAATGGTTCCGTTGATATGGCTAAATGTGAGGAAGAAAAAGGATCAGAATTCCAAAGACAGTGAGCAGAGTACAAGGTCTACATGGATCTGAGCTGCCAGCGACATCGGGATGAGCCGTTCTTCCTGCTGATGGGTTTAGCAGGAAGGCAGCTGTGCAATTCACAGTATCCATAAGGATTTGGTGTTTGGAGGGGATGTCCAAGAAAACAGGAAGGAGGAACTGGCTTCTGTAAGATGGACAGCAGAAGAGGAGAAGGAATGAGACTTCACAGGATCACTGGCAGAAGAGGAGGAAGAGAAAAGGACAGAGCAGATGGGAGGAGCAGATGGATCCAAAGCTGGGAGGTGCTACTGAAATCAAAGGCGCTGATGGCAGCGTGTCGGGGGCAGGGTGGGAGCTTCAGACAGAGCTCATTAGAGAAGCCCTCCCGTTGAGTCATGAGGTGCAGAGAGGACGCCCCTTGCTTTCTAAAGTCTTTCTTAGAGAGGAGCCTGAGTGCAGCTGAATCCAGTCTGAGCCCCAGACTTTGTCAGTAGTTTATGTGTAAAGGTTTATTTAGGAGTAAATAACCTTTATACAACTTTGTCCCACAGGGTTAAGGATGGCAAACCAGATGTATTTATATAAATATATATGACTTATTATGATTATGATTAGACAAAAAGATCTTAATCAGAATTATTTAGTAGACAGTACAGGAGCTGTAACTATTATAATGTAGTGCACTATGAAGCGATATTGAAGCAATTGTATTAAAGCAATTGTATTAAAGTAATTGTATTAAAGCTAGCAAGAACAATTGTTAAGTAGAGAATGATGTTACTTACCCATACCAATGGTCATGGGCAGATTTCTTTCACTTAGCCTTGAGGAATAACCTTTAGGGGCATCCCCACTGAAGGGAGGAATCTCCACACATATACACCAAGAAGGGGTATGTTACAAGACCCTGCTGTTAAAATTTGGAACTTTACAGTGTAAAGTGATGCACAGTCAGTAATATGTCTCCAGGCCAGCTGTATCAGCTCAGGAGCTCTAGGTAAGTGATCAGTAGTAGCACTTGTTTGTTCTTTTATCCAGGTATTTTTTACCAGGTCTACCACATCTTTGTCTTACTATCAGGATGTTTAACTTTGAGATTGGTGTGTCACACTGGTTTCAGCACTAATCAGCACCAAAAGCAGCTTGAGGTTCCCTTCTTCATTTAGCACTGATAACTTTGGAAACGGAGCATTGTTCGAGTTGTTTTTTCCCATTCCTGGCAAAACAACCTGCTACACAGGGGGAGGTGTGAGGAGAGGGTGGCAAATGTAGTTTTTTCTGTAGGAGGGACAGGTAAAAGTGGGCAGGTGCTTTCTGCATGGCATTGTGCACAGGTTGTGTGCAGGGACCGGGGGTGGGCAGGGGGGCTGCAGCTGTGTAGGGGAGGGAGGGACAACCAGAGGGCCAAGAGCTGCTTCCTTGGCCTATGTCACCCATAAAACCCCAGTAACTGAATGGTCATAATCTTGAACTCTGATAAATTCAAGCTGTGGGAGGAGAGTGATTTATTGCACAGTGGAAAAACTTGTCCTGTTTTGGATCTGCATGTTGATTTAGCTTTTATGTGGGTTCAGCTTTTTTGGTAGCTTTTGCTAAATTCTGGGTTATCCTGAAAGCAATGACAAACCTGTGCATTTGAAAGGGACTGTTTCCTAGGAAAAACGTGGCATTTATGGAGTAATTCTACTCTCTGCTGGCAGATGGTGCTGTGATATATCCAGGAGCTGGGAACCAGCTTTTCCAACTTCGAGGGGATGTGAGCAAGGAGCACCTCCTTTATATAAGCATTCGAGTATGTTCCTAAATTTGTTTTACTAAGAAATGAAATTCTTCTCCTATTTCTTGTTCTGCTCCCAACTTCAACTATCTAAGCAGATCAGCCAATTTTTGTTTTGCCTCTTTGGGTTATCACAGGGCTGGCAGGCAGAATACAACTCCAGACCCAAATCTTTCCACTGGAAGAAAATCTATTTGTGGCAGTATTCCCCACAATTTAAGGTTTTCTTATGTTTAAAAATCCAGCCTTTCAGGCCCATGCTAGTCTTGCAGTCTCTCTTTAATAGCAGTCTGAAGTTTCTGTCAATAGGCATACCTGAGACACAACCTAAACAACCTCTGAGAGTCATTTCTGCCCTAGTTTTTAATGTTTCTTTTTAAATCACATGCTTGATACTGTGATCCATTGCTGATTGTTTTTCTTGCAATGTACAGTGTGATTAAAGGTTTCTCTCAGTGGTTTCTTTCTGGGAAACAAAAAACCCCAGGACCAACCCAAATGCTTTTATATTGAAAAAAAAAAAAGAATGTTTGAAGACATTAGTGAAGGATGGGATCAGCCTATTTAATATCTAAATTTAAATGTCTGAAAAGCTGCTGAAAAATTAGGGGTATGTCTCATTTGCTTTCTGGAGCTGCTGTCCAAGAGGTACATAAACTCTTCTTGTTTTGCTTGAGAGGTCCATGGAGCACCCATATTCTTAGAGGGTGGCTGAAAGTGCTAGAGCTAAAGGCCAGAAGCATCAAGAAAAAGAAAGAAAGACCTTTTTCCTGCAGCCAGCACACTTGGAGCCAGGCAAGGATTTCTGTCACTTGCCTTGGGTTTTTCCTGTGAGAGTGTAATCTGAAAGTCCAGGGTATGAGACCCCTGTTTTATCCTTCCCATCTGAGCATCAGGCTTCCCACCCTGGATTCATGTCAGGCTCTGTGTAAGAAGAGAGGGAGCAGATCCCCCCACCATCCCTGTCAGAATGCTACATGACTGAAACTATCTGGGTTAAGAAAAATGTCCAAAAGAGGTAATTTTTTGCTGTTTTTCTGCTTTGCCCTGGATCTTTCCAGTGACCCAGTTTCCAGCACAAACCCATAAAGTTGTTAAAAAGTCAGAGACAAGCGCTGCAGGATGTGAGCAGAAGTGATTGCAGGGAGACATTTCTCTGAGTGGCTTCACTGGTGAAGAGAACATGCCCATGGACCCATGCTCCACGAGGAGGAGTCTGGGCAGAAGCCTGCCAGCTCCTGGGGAAGGAATTGTGCCAGAAGCTCTCTTGTAAAAAGAAGTGAGCACCTTTTTGCCTTTTAATGAGAAAACAGTCCATCAGGGACCACTTCTGAGGTGATGCCCAGGTGGATATGTCCTTTGAGAATGTATGGCCCTAAAATTTTCTGCGGATGCTTTACATTCAAGAAAGGACAGATGTAAACTTAGGGAGACAAGGTTATCATCCTGAAATCTCCAGAGCACTTTTCTGTCTCCTCCAATGCCCTGAGAGATGTTTGCATTTGCATCAGAAGGACCACGGAGAGGTTCCTGATGCTTAAGCACATCTGGACCTCAGGCAGTATTTTCCAAACTCAGCACTTCATAAATAACATCAATAATGTCAGTCCAGTCCTGCATGGCCAAGTTCTTCTGATACATTTATCTTGCTGATGGCAATTCCACCTGAACTCACAAAGAATCAATGGGTCTCAGTGCAAAATTCTACCCAGTGCCAGGGCCCAGGTCCAGTGGTGATTTAAAGTGCCCACGTGCCTTTTCCTGGGCTCTCTCACGTTCACAGCAAAGCTCAAACATTGCAGGTGCTCTGTAGAGTGGATTTCTGTGCCCATGTACCCATGTGGGGGAGTATGAGAAGTTTGCCTCTTGGAAAATCCATGACGGGGTAGAACTTGAAACCCAAGCCACAACAGGTTTGTTTTTTCCTATTACAAATATGCAAAAACTGGTGAGAATAATCTTCAGAAGCAATTAAAGCAGTAAAACAAATTTGACAATTTAAAGGGCAGTGGTCAGGATAACATTATCCATTTCCAAAAGTGACAGTGATATGTTTCTGGACCTCAAACAGGGCTGTGTTTCCCTGTGATTTAGCAGAAATATTTTTTACATTCTAATCTGACTTCCTAGGCTAGAGAAGAAGTGACTAAATGAGCTGATAATACCTGGCAGCTGTCAAATGACTTTTTGCCATCTAGAGAGAAACAGAAGAACATATGTTCTGATCTCCTGCTACTTAAGTTAGAGGATGAAAGAAATAGAAGAGGTTTAAGTTGGAAATGAGATCATGCATTATGCCCTTCGGACAGCATGTAATCTGGCTAATGGCATCACAGAGTTATATAAATAACTTCATTAAAATGAACTTGTTTCAAATGAGCTAAATGCATCAGACTCATTTGTCAAAGAGCTGGAATGAAATAATCAGGTTAATTTAAAGCTGCTCACTGGGGGGATGATTCCTGAATTTGTTCCACCAGTGAAACTCTCATCAGTAGCTTCAGTCACCAGTGGGAGCCCTGAGCCCAATGTGAAGATACAGACTGGGCTTCCACATTTGCCTTTCCAGGAGCCCCTTTCTTGTGTCTGTAGCACAGTCTCCAGGGTCCCATAGCTGAAGGTGTGTATTCCAGGGCATTTAAAGCATTGTCCAAGACCCACCAGATCTCAGTCCTTCTCTGGTGGCTGGAAGCTGTTCAGCCCCATAGTCTGTGCTCTGCTGTCTGCTCTCTGCCTCAGAATGAATGGTAAAATGAATTTTAACCAATTGCTTTCAGCACCTGTCCCTGGCTTGATTGGAAGACTATGTGATGCCTCAGGTCTTTTCCTTACAATTAATTCAATGCTTTGTGTCTAAATTTTCCCTTCCCTCATTATCTCATTCATAGCCTCATCCCTTTTCAGAGGTCAGAAGGATAAATCCAGTTCTTTGGGCTATAGATGGCCATGCTCCTCTGTGGTCTGAACACCCCTTACCTTTGTAGAGATGAATATTTACCTGCTTAAACTCACTCCACTGCAGGAATCAGTCAGACTGTGCAGAATTAGACCAGCTAAGGATGTGAATCTGTAGGGAGTGAACGAGTAGGAAGATTGTCCCAGATACAAGCTGTCTGTCTGTCCTTCATAGTTTACTGAAAATCTCTGGTTTTAGCTTGTACTCCAATGTAAGAAGAATTTCTCATATGCCATCATCATGCAGTGTACATCCCACTTTTACCGGATGACCAGTTTTCTCTTTGTTGCATTTTGCATACTTTTCTTTTACATAGTAGAGAGAAAGGATGAGAACATAGATCTCATGGAAAATGAGTTTATAATCAGCATTTACAGACAGGCACATTTCAAACAAAGGAGTGAGAAATCAATTCTTTGTGTTTGTCTTCCAGGATCACAGTTGTGTGTACAGCACATTGTGCTCCTACACAGCGAATCCACCCTGAAGGGCCTGTAGCTGACAGCAATGAATTTATCAAATGAGAAACTGGACTGTCAATTCAACTTTCAGGAGTAAAAAGCCTTTCAGCTCTTTAATACCTCTCAGTCCTGCCCTTTGGTTGTGCTCCAGCACAGGTGAAGGGTTGTGTGAACATCAGGCTGCAGGACAAACTCTTTGTTCCCCGAGCACTGATTTATCCAGCTTGGTTGCTGGTAGCAACCTCTGGGCTATTCTAGCCCTGTGAGATGAAAACTACTTTGGGGATCTGTTCACAGGTGGATACTCCAACCTCACCCCCTCCTCCTGTTTCAGTCATGTGTCTGACATCCTCCCTGAGGACTGCCCTGATCACAGCTTATTCTCCAGTCCACTGTAGACCGGTGTGTGGCTGTGCTTCTCTTGGAGCACCCTGGCCCTGTAGGGTCTGGGTTGTTTTAAACAATTTGGGAACTTGGGGAAGTTCCCAAAGCCATGAAGTCACCATCCACCTCTGAGTGGGAATAGATCAGGAGCAAGTGCTGGGCAGAAGCTAAAATGCCTTCCTGGGGGCTGGGGTACAGGGGAGCATGATAAATTGATCCCCAGCTCTGAGCTGCAGGATTCAGTCCACAACCAGTTCAAAAAGAGATTGAACTAAGAAATTCTAGACTTGTTATCGGGGTTTTAGCACTGGCTAAAGAGATTCCCTCTTCCCCCAGGTCTGAGTTACAGGGCAGCTTTCTCCTCTGACAACTATTACACAAATGTCAGCTCATCTGGGGCCAGCACAGCTGCAGCATTTTGCAAATCACATTGATATCAAACAGCAGCCGTATGCGTGGGGCCAGAGGTTGCAGTGCTGTGGTGTTTGGGATGTGATGCTGGAGGATGTGCTAATCCCTTAGTAAATGTCACAGTGCTGCTGCACTGGGGATTGGATCATGTCCAAGCAGAAACTTCGAGCTTGCAAATGATTTGTGAGTTTCTTCATTATGATAATTTTGAGAGTGCAGGTTTCTCTGTACAGGACTCTTATGAGAGAAAAGGAGTTATCATCCTAGGGATTTGAAAGCATCTGGAAGATCTTGTGGTTATGTATTTTTTTTGTTCATACCAGATGGGTCATATCCTCCTCATTTATATGGCTGTAAGTCTGGATTTATCCCACCTGGATGACTCTTGTCAGAATCTGTCCACTGTTCTTTAATTGATTTTCAGTCTAAACTGATGGAGTTAACCAGTAAAATCACTCTTACTGGTGAAGTGATCAGTATGTTTCAACTGTCAGACTAATTCCTTCAACTCATTTGTAAAAGCTTTCTAACCATCTTGAGCCAACCAGAATTAAAATAAAGGACAAAATGTTACACTCACAAACATATGGCCACATTCCTGCATTGTAGCAGTTCAGTGCTATACTGCAGATTGCATCCAGGGCTCTGTTATAATTTATGTTTTCATCTGTTCAATCTTTTTAAAATAAATTTGTTCTCAAATTAAATCAGCACAAATCTTTAGCTATGGCCTGTAGTTGTTGGTAGGGCACCTTTCACTGCAGCTCAGTATCGCGAAGGAGCAGGAGGCAGGATAAGAAGATGCTGGTGATGACAGAGGTCACTGGGTGACAAAAAAATCTGAGAGGGATATTTCAGCTGGATGGAGAATCTATATTTCCATCTCCTTCTCTCACTTAGTCTGAAATGTTTCTGTAACTCAGAAACACAGAATTTTCAAATGTTGATAACAAGGCAAAGCTACAGCCAGCAAATGAGGCATTATAACATAAACCAGCCAGCTCCACCTGTCAGTGTAAGGAACAGTGAAAGCATCCTGGCCTGTCTCTAACAGGGGGTTCTGAGTTAATTGTCTAGGAAATCGTTTTCATCTCTGCAGCTGATATGTCAATGGTGATCAGAAAACTCTGTGTTCAAGGGGAAAAAAAGGCATCTCTGCTTATGGGACTGACAAGAAGAAGAAATTACAAAATCCCTTTTTTTCCCCCCCTCAAATGAACAATATCCCAATTAAAATACTCTGTCATCAATCAGCTATTTTGGAAAGGAAATCTAAAGACATCTATGTTGAGATTATAGTATTGAGATCTGCTTCTTACATGTTCTTCCCTTTAAAACAATGTGAGCATCCATACAAGCAGGAGAAATTTAAAATATCAGGCCTCAGCATTCTCGCTGTGTAAATACCTTATTATAATCTTAATTTCAGTCATGACTGGTTCTATGAATTTAGATAAGGAATATGTATTATGGGACCCCAAGGTATAAAATTTTTTATATTTATACTTGGGTATTTAGGGCCTTTTCCAGAATGGCTGAAATCCAGGGAGTGATTCAAGTTAAAGAGCCTGAATTTGAGGTCCTTGCACAAGAGCTGCAAATCCCTTTTAGACTTTTTGCAAATTCCCTGCTGAGAAATACTGTCAGCTATGTCCAATAGAAATAATTGCCATACATAATATCAGAAATATTGCCAGCTATGGCAAACAGTCCTATGATTAGAAAGCCTAGCAATTCAAAATTCTTTTGGGAAAAACATAGTTCTGGTTACATATAAGAAAAAATCTTGATAAACGCCTCAGCCCTCTTGAAAAGACAGCCTTCCATAATGCATATATCTCTGTAGTGTGTATTAGACACCACAGGCAGTTGTGAGGAGTAAATAGGGAAGTATGGAGAAAATGGAAAAAAGCCCAAGTACACTGCAATTGACAGTGAATATTGAAGTGATCAATTTGATAAAAGAACAAATAAATACTGTTTATATATATATATATATATGTATATATGCAGTGATGTGGATGAAATCAATTATTTAATTTGTTGTTTTGGCTTTGGGGTTTTTTTTGTTTGTCTATTTTTGTTTTCTTTTTTACTTACCAGTACTGTGCTTTTAATCTCAAAGATGTTTGCTGCCTGCAGCAAGAGCTGAGAATCAGGCCAGTCCATCTTTCAGGTCTGGTGCAGGATGCTGCACAGATTCCTGGCTTTTCCCCTGTCCTTCCCCTTTTAATGATGGTTTGAGCACAGAAGCTCTTCTAATTGACAGTAGAGATGCTCTAACCTTTATACCCTGCTCTTTCAGGCTGATGGAGTTACCTTCACTCTGATCATTGGCAGCAGCAAGCCAGGCTCCAGCATTAAAAAGGAGATTTCAGGTGCAGATTTCCAATGTGCTCTGAATTAATCTCTGAATATTTTTGAAATGTGGAGCTGCTTATGTCTGAAGCCAAGGCAGAGAGGCAGCAAAGGTCACTTGTAGAGATTATGTCTACATCCAGCCTTCTCCCAGTTTTCATAACATTCAGATGAAGGGATTTGGATATATCCCCTGTCAGAATTCAGTAGAATAAGATATTTTACGAGTGCCATGTGAATTTGTGTGAAGTCCCTCTTGCTCTGTGACCTTCACAGAATCTGCCAGTCAAGTTCATTTTTTCTGTGCAGCTATTTTTTAACCTTGCAGTGTGTGATAGCTCCATTATATGCATGAAGAGCCCAGAGAGAGGTGAATATCTCAGTGAAGTGACAAAAATATGATGTGTTTTCCCAGATATTATTTCTATGCAGCTTCATTGCATTGTTTAGTTACAAAAAATTGGAGAGAACTATCTTCCCAGTAAATTAACAAAAATATCTATTGTGTGCTTTGCCAATAAGAGAAAGGGGAGTCAAATTTATCAGAAAGAAAAAAACTCTGAAAAAAAGCAATTCACCAACAGCTCAGCAGCATATATGAGAGTCAGCTCTCTTTAAAAATGACTCTGTTTTCTATTTGCTCATTGCAGGTAATCATTGCTTTTTGATTTGGACAGCTCTGTGCAAATTTGTTTTGTTCTGCTTCTGCAAATAGGAAATGGAAAGAAGTGTGATATAGTGGTGAAGCTGCACACAGAGCAGGCAAAACTGAGTTGTCTCCTCACTTTGCCTCTGTGTTGCTGCCTAATCTTGCATGAAGTATTGCCTGGTTGAAAAGTAGAACTACAAAATTTTTATTTCACCCTTTTTCCAAAACTGGGGCCTTTCAGTAAAAAAAAGGTTTTGATTAAACCCTTATTGGTAACAATACTTGGATTTGATTTTAAAAAAGAAGAAGAAGAGGAAGAAGTTTAAAAATCTATTTTCATCAAGAAAACCCTAACCAAAAGTATTAAAAAAAAATTTCCTTTCTCTAAGAAGGAGTTGTTAGAGGTGACTACCTTTTAAAATTCATTAGCCTCTGGAGCATTATCTATGCATTTCTGTTTCTATGACTGACATATCCCAGTTTGGGCTCCTATACAGGTTTTCACAGTTCCATAACATGGTTATAACACAGTTTAATTCCCCTCAAATGGACAAGACTGATTTTAAATGACAATCCAAGCACTGTACATTTTAAAACCATGTGTTTTAGCACCTCTTTCCCTCTCTCTTGTCATTGTCAACCTGGAAGGTTTTTTGTTTTTGAAATAAGGAAGACATCATTTACTGACTTAAAATGCTATGAAGTTGGATTAATATTGATGTAATATCCTGGAACTGCATAACTAGCAAACAGTTATATTTATTTTTTCTTTGAAATCATCCCTCTAATTTTTCCTTTTAGCTTGGCCACTTGGATAGCCATTTCCAGTGTGAGATAATTTTCAGTGCTGAATAGTTATTGTGCAGATGTTATAGGACTCTTCCATCATTTCCCCATCACAATTTGTGAACCACAATCCTCATCAGAGAATGGGGAGCTAAAGAAGAGCTTTTTTTACCTCCATCTGTCTTTGTCTCTGAGTTTCCAAAGTAAAATGTCCCTGTGGCAGAGACAGGACAAACATGGTAGATGGAGGATTCATAGCTGATGGAGGGTTCAGGATTGAATCCTGACCCAGGGCAGTGACCCAGACCTCAGCACACCTCCAGAACACCCCCTTAGCTCCATGGCATGATTCTTAGTTTCTCCTGTGAGATCTTTTACACTTTCTTTAATAATTTAAATAAACTTTGGGTCAGCCAGAGATTTCTCTGCCTTTGAAACAGCTGGTTTCAAGATAGTTTTGACTCAGAGGTACACCCCCCAGCCAATGTAAAGCCGATGTAAATACATTTAATACAAAGGTTTTGGCTGTTCTATTTTTTTTTCCTCTACCTTTTCATAAATGAGCTTGCTCCATGGTACAGAAAGCAAGCTGACAAGAGACCCCAAAGGTCACATGATGGAAAAAAGTATTTCCTGGCCATCTGTGTTCAGGTTACTGCACTGGCAAACAAAGAAGTAAATAATGTGATAAATGGTTTATAGAGTTATTAGGACAATTACGGGATCTTTCTTGTGATAAGCATAAAATCTGATTATTACATACAGCAAGCTGAGGGCTAATGCTTCTCAGAGGAACTGAGAGTCTGGATCAGTCTCCACATCTATGTGGTTCAGGATCCTGTCCCTGTTGTGTCTGCACAGCTGCATCCAAAATCTCACACAAGCAGATGGGGAAGAAACCAGCTCCAGCAATGACCTCATCGAGACCAAACTTCTCTGGGTTTTGACCTGCTGTGAATTGATATCCTCAGAGTCTCTCTAAATGCTGAATCTCTTCCCTAAACATCAGTACTTGGATACCAGTGTGAGTTCTGTTTATTTCCAGAGCCTCTGCAGGCAACAGTGATTAAAGGATGAAATATTATCTGTTACTGTTCCAACTGTTTCCATAGACCCAAAGTGTCAAAGCCAAGACCTGAAGCCCCTTGTGTGACCCACTACACAAAAAGGAACAATAGAAAGGTGGATTTGCCCCGAACACTTTACAATCTGTTTCTCAGAGAAGAGATGGCAGAGGGGTGCACAGCAACAGACCGAAGAATATTGTGAAACAGAGTTTGGTCAGCAGGATCAGCAGCAACTTCAGTCTCCCAGGTGCCTTTTCATGGTCAGTTTGTTTGGAGGCACCACTTCTGTGCCTGCTTTAGGAACTGAGGCACGGCTGGGGTGGGGACCAGCTATTTGCACTACTCACACAAATGGGCTTTTTTGTGAATGACACTCCCATTTTATTTGTTATTTTGAACCAACCATGTTCTTAAAGAGAAAGATTTGACCTTCAGTCTCACTTTGTTAGCATCCACAATTCCAGCCTGTTGTTTTTGACCATTACCTGAAATTCATATTTGAGGAGCTCAAGATGGACTTTTTCCATCAAAGCTTTCACCTGTGTCTTTATTAGCAATACACTCTGCATACTTTGAGTTTCACTAATTGGCAGTACTCATCTGAATTCCTATAGGCAGCTTCAACAAGTGCCTTAAAGATGTGTGATTATTAAAATTAAAAAAGGAACTGGTTATTTCTGTGCAAATTTTGACAGAAATTTAGCATCCTACAAATTATAATTGCAAGCCTTCACCATGAATATTCATCCATTAAAAGAAAAGGTGATGTGAATGATTGATTAGATTCTAGGCAGATTTGGAAGCAATTCTGCAGCTGGTGCAAAGGAAAAGAATGTGTTTGTCTTCATGAGTCTGCAGTCATTTACAGACTGAAATAACCTCAGCATTTTCTGTTTGCTCCTTGAGGTTTTACATGAAGGCATTCAGTGTTTTGAGGAACCCAAAGGTGTATTTCACAGGAAATATGACATTCTAAAAAATCTTGTAATTATTACATCTGCTCAGCTTTATTTGCCTTGGCAAAGGTCCAGGTGTCTCCCATCCAGGCAGCTCCATTCCCTGGCATGCACACTTTGGGTAATATTTCCCATACAAACAAGTTGCAAAGTGGGTAATATCAAGTCCAAGTATGCAAATTAGACAGAAAAGTCAGAAATAATTGGAATAAACCCAGCCTGGTCTGATCTTTGATATTCTGACATCTGTGTATTAAATGTTATAGCAGCTGGAGAGGAATTTTTGGCTTTTGCAAGCTCATGAGCATCACATTAGGAATTCATAGGATCACAGAATATCCTGGGTTGGAAGGGGCACACAAGGATCGTTGAGTTCAGCTCCTGTCCCTGCACAGGACACCCCAATGTCACACCCTGTGCCTGAGAGCATTGTCAAAACACTTCCTGAGCTCTGCCAGGCTTGGTGCTGTGACCACTGCCCTGGGGAGCCTGTTCCAGTGCCCAAACACCCTCTGGGTGAAGGAATTTCCTGATATCCAGCTTAAACCTCTGCTGACACAACTTCAGGCCATTCCCTTGGGTCCTGTCACTGATCACCAGAGAAGGAATCAGTGCCTGTCTCTCTGCTTCCCCTCATGAGGATGTTGAAGAGCATCAGAAGGTCTCCCCCCAGCCTCTTGCTCCATTCCCCTGGCCATGTCCTACCATGATTAAAGAGATCCCCACAAGGTCATGTGGTGTCTCTGCAGGCAGGCATAGACATTTATTTTGACATGCATGAAATTGTTTTTGAGGTTCCTAATCTTTGGGGGTAGAAGAGGCATCTTTCTGCCATTTTACTTTTCTACTCAATCTTCATTTTGTACGGTATTCACTCTGCAGTCTTTGTATGTTGGAATATTCAAGTCCCATTTACATTTATAGAAAAAGGCTCTTAAATTCTCTGTAATTAGACAATTCAGAGTAAGAGCCATTTCATTTGGTCTGACCCAGATCTGCTGTTCATAACTGCATACAGTCTGAGTACACGCCAGGGTTTTCTTCTGTGCTGTAACAAACTCGTCAAATTTGTGGGGAAGTCTGTTTTTATTGTTCTCAGAGAATGAAATATTGTTTTTTCTTTCTTGGTCGTCATGGAAAGGAGCTGAGAAGCAATTTTGGAGCTGCCAACTTTTTACAAGGCTGATCTGGAATACTAATTCAAAACTCACATTAAACATCTGATCAAAGTGTTTTGGGTTCCATTATCGTGGATTTCTTAAATAGAAGCAGATGGTATTTTACTGTGTGACAGCATTGAGATTTCCTTTCTCTCAGTTTTATCCAGGGGGAATACTATTCATGTGAAATCTTATGTAATTCTTAAAACCAAAAAGCCCAAATATATAAAAAGCTAGCATGATACATGCAACTTTTCCTAATGAGGTAAATTCTGCATCTCTATATCACTCTTTATTGCACTTTCCAAAACAGAATTTGGAAGCCCCAGACCCTCCATGATTAAAACTTAAGCATGGAAACAGGTTTTGTGTGATTTACATCTTTTTGTGCAGTAATGTTCCTCTGGCAATAAAATTTGAACAGGAAATGATGAAGATCCTTAAGCATCACTATTGACAGGGATTAGCTAGGGAGCAAATCCCAGGTATCAGTGTCACATTGTAGTAATTTCTCTTATAATTATAATAATAACCTGAAATAACACCTGAAATCTCCCATGAAAACGGTGGTGGGGCTCCACCCAAATTTAAAGCTCTGCCTGTGTAATCAGCTGCTGTGAACCAGTCTCAGATCAATGTTCCTGTATTTTCCTCCTGAAAAACAGACATTTATCAAACAAACACAAGTGGGACATTGCTCCCTCTCCATCAGCTTTGCTTCTGCTTTATCTATTTATTCCTTGCCCCAGAATTACAACTCATTTACTCTGTAAATCTGCAGGTTTGACTCTACTTTATTTGAGGAAGAAATGTTATTAGACTCCAAGTTTACAGTGAAGACTAAGAGAGCAGTTTATGCTATTTTCTGTCCCAAACTACTCTCTGAGGCAATCCAGGGCAGTTCTGCATTACAACAGATCTGAGAGGTGATTCTCTTAATGATGTGATTAAAAGCGGATCTTCTTTGGGTGACAAAAGTGGATTTTCAGGGAATGATTTTTATGAATTAAGTGGGCAGAACTGGTTCTATAAGCCAGAATTTGTCCTGTCTGTTCTAAATAAAAAAGAAAACTGAATATATATATATGTATATGTATCTTTGCTGTGTGGGATAATAAGGGCTTCAGGAGTGTCAGACTATTACCATGACTGATGGAAAGTGAATCCTGGATCTCAGTACTATGAATTTTGCATAGAGGTTAAGAAAGATAATGACCTTTATAAAAGCAGCTCCCAGAATTGCTGCACGAGGCCACGAGTTTCAGTGCTTGGAATGTGGATGAGGTATTCCCTGCCCTGGAAATTGCTTCCAGACCTGTGTTTCTAAGATTAGGAAGGGCTCTGCTTTCAGTTATCCTGCATAATCGTATCATGCCAATGAGGGCATGTTAGTTTAATATAAATTGCACATGATAACTTTGCATTTCTGAAAAAAAAACAAAAAAACCAAAAAAACCTTTTTCCTGTCCAAAAATCAAAGAACTGTGAAACTTGTAAAGCACTTAAAATTCAGTTTCCTTGGGGAGACAACTGTGGGCTTTTACAGTTTTTGAGAATGAGGAATTCCAAACAGGGCAGTTCAGCTTTACCAACAGTGAATAATCAATCCCTGCTGTTCCTTGTGGACCAAATATCCTCATGTTTGGATACAGTCTTGGTGAAAACAACAGACTTGATATGGGCTTGAAACATTTAAATGCCTTGTAGAGCCTTGTAGGGTCACTTTTAGTCCTCATTGGAACAAGTGGAAATATTCTTAGCAATGTCAGTGATTTTTAACTATTCTCTGAAGGCAGGTAGTTTGGGATGCCCCTGAGCAAAGGTGTCTACAGCACAGATACCTGCATTTCAACAAGTTCCTAGGACTATCCTAGCCAGAAAGAAATAGCTGTCTGAGATAAGCCATGTGAATCCAAATGCACAGCAGATGGCTCTGAAATGTTGGATACTCCAACAGCTCCACCTTAAAAATCAGAGAGAGCTTTAGGCTATTTTTAGCAAATCAGTGTAACAGGACAAAATCCTTCAATTATTCAATAGATAACAATCATCCCACAATCTTTTTCAATCAAAACTGCAGTTGGTACAAACCACACTTGTTGTTGGCTCACTTACTAAATATATGTCATAAACTCAGTGCTACAATTGTGTGGAGACCCCACGACCTCTCCCCACACACTCTTGTTGGATTACAGCAGCTTTGGTTGATGTTTGCAAGTGAGAGTCTCTCCTTCATAAACTCAGTTGTCAGCTTTGGGAATTCCTGCCACCACTTCTGGATGTTTGGCACAGCAGGCTGGCTGTTTTAATGTTGCTCTTCCTTGGCTGTTACTCTGCCAAGAACTTTTTAAATCTCTGAAATGAGTAAGAAAGCTTCAAGGTAAGAGCAAAATAAGCATCACTTAATAAAATGCAAAATATTAAATCAGTTTTTAGTTTTAAGGTGACATATCAAAAGGTAAGTGATAATAATATACCTTACAGTTTCCCCTGTGCTGGCAATGGGATATCTGAAAATTATGAGGTGAAGCTATTATAGATAGAGAAGGGTCTGGTCAGATGGCCTGAGCCAGGCTTGCAGTCCATCAGCACAAAACCCCAAGCATGTTGGGTGACAAAAAGTGGAATCAGACTCCACAATGGCTGTGCTACTTCTAAACCTTCAGGATCTGAACGATTCTTGACCCCGTGTGCTTCCACTGCCTTCAGAAAACTTGATTTTGGTTGATATTTTATTCATGGAATCCCATTTGCCTGAGCTTTCTGGAGACACACAAAGGAAAGGGGTAGCCATGGAAAGCAGCTTTTTGGGAAGCTGGATCTCATGTTGCCCCCATGGAGAGAGGTCAGCTGCAACTGGAACAGGATGAAGCACCCAGCTCATCTTACACAAGTGCTCACAAAATGTCTAAATTTTGCCACACTCAGGGACAAAGACATGTCGGTGGTTCTCCTTTCTTTCCAAATTTTGAATGTTTTCCAGTGATTTTCTGGGGGAAAAAAAGGGAAGGTGCCAGTATAAGACACCTGCATTGACTAGACAAGGAAGTTTGTGCTTAGAAATAAATTATAGTTAACTCATTTAATATTTCTGACATAGGACTTGGTGGCTTGGCTTCACGGGTTTTTCTCTTCTGTGTTTGTCTGGTGTTCAGCAAATTAAAGACCTGATTACCATCAGCCTCAGGCATCCATGGATTTCCAATAGGGCAGCAGCCTGCACACCCAGCTGGGCAGTGCCTTGCTGTGCCTGTGCCTGTGGAGTGACTGTGCCTCTGCCCAGCTGTGTGTGACACAGCAAGGAGAGGGCTGAGTCACCTCTGAGTCACCCTGCTGCATCTTTGCCTGTCATTTGGAGCATTTGGGGGTCAGCTGGGTCTCCTCTGTTTGGCCACTTCAGTCACCAGAAATATACATATATATATATATAAATAAAATAAAAATATAAAAATATAAAAATATAAATATATATGTATGTATGTATATATATATATAGGTATTATGTTAGATGCAATATATATATGTGTATATATATATATATAAAATAAATATCTATATCTATATCCATCTAAATATATCTCAATATTTAATTAACTCTGAAGCTTGGCAGAAATATGCCTAGAAATAAGGCTATTCAGCCTGCAGGATTTCTCTCTGCATGTGGGAAAATGACAGAGGAGCAAGTTGTTCAGCTGCAGCAAAACCACCCAGTGTTATGATGGGTGGGCTGAGTGCAACCTCTCATCAGCCTTTTGAAAAGGCCTGTAATTTCATTACTCTGATAAATATCAAGGGTCACTTTAAGTCTTAAAACAGAGATTGCTTTCACAAAGCTTTTAACCTCAGGCTGACATTCTGCCTTACCTCCATGGCAAAGCCCATTTTTAGAGATTAATTCAAGCACACTATTCACTTTGCAAAGTTAATTTCAAATTCACTCCCTCTGATCTCTTGGAGGTCTCTGGGTTTCTGATGACCCTAGTGTTTGTGTTTTTTACAGCTACAGGTACTAAAGATTCACCTTGCCCTCACCTTCACTATTTCTCAGTAATATCTAGGAATGAGCTAATACTCATTAGTTTCATGAGGTGTTTAAACAAATCTTTCCATCCCTCAGCAGGGGAAGAGATCTGTCATCTTTTTGGTCTGGGATGGGCTGTTTTGGTCCCATCCTGAGATATCTGATCCTCCTCATGGCCCTGGAGTTCTGGCTAAAACCCCCCTCCAATTAACTGTGCCAGGATCAGGCTCCTCATGGATCATCCTCTGCCTCTTCTTGGGCAGGTCTAGGCTGCAGTGAGCATCCCTGTGCCAAGGACAAGCAGACAAATGCTCCAGCATGAGCATCCATGGTTCTATAGAAGTTTGGATCAAGGAGGTTTGCATTCTACCTGCCAGATACTGCACTTTTTTGGATATAGTCAGCTGGCAGACAAACCCCTCCTGTCCTGCTGTAAGCCCTTTCCATCCAAACATCTCAAAGGCTGATTGAATACTAATTTACAGAGAAAGAAATTGAAACAAAGAAATAAAATGTGGCTTCCCTGAGACAACAGAAGCCACAGTAAGCCTTTAACTAAGGTGTAAGTTTTGAAGTGATGTTCTGAAAAAGAAAAAGTTTTATCTGGGATTAGTCAGTGGCAGTGACATGAGTGGAAAGACATCCCTGGAGCTCTTGTTTTACCACCACACTCAGCTCTCTCTCAGGGACTCACCCCTGATGTGCTGTTCTGCATCTTCATAAGCAGTGGGCTGGCACGAGGGGAATCTCTGCTCAGAAAGCTGGGTTTAAGCTGAACCAGGATGCCTCACAGACTTTTAATTCAAAACATTTTCTTTCACGTGAGTTTGTAGGGAAAGGGAGCATTGGAAAAGATGTTGGGGGAAATGGAATTACTTACTACCTTTCAGTAAGGTAGAAAGTTAAGCAGTGGTTTTAAAGGGGTGGGGGGAATTCAGACACCAGCATAACCCCAGCAAGGAAAGCAAATTCATGAGGGAACAATTAATAAAGCATAAAACCTACATTTACAAGTATTCTACTTAGCTTAGTGCCACTTGAACACTAGCATGTTAATGCAGCGAGCTATTTATAGTGCAGTAAATCACCTCACCCCTTAAATTGCAAATTTACCTTTGTGGATTTTGAAGGCTGCAGTGTGTTACCAAATTTAAAGGTGCTGACAGAGCAATCAGTATTTTTGTGCTGCAAATCAAACTGAGACTTTGTGTCAAAACAACATCATCCTGAGGGAGCTGGAGAAGCAAATGTGCAGAGAAAGGTATATTCCCTGTTTAAATACTGCCATATTCCTTGTGAATATTCCTGGTGAGAGAACCAGGTTATACTCCTAAAGATGCTTTAATACCCTTTATAGGACTCAGAGCACCTGCTTTAAGAGACAATTCACCATGAAAACACACAGGGAGCAACCAAAGCTGACTCTGAGGCATCTCCTGGAGGTGGGGACAGGGCTGATGTGAAATGTACAGGTTTGCTCCCTCCTCATGCAGAAAAGGAGGATTTAAAGCCATTTAAAACCATTTAAAGCTCAGCTGTCCTCCAGATCTGTGCATCCTTTTCCCCAGAGAAGTGGTAAAAGCCCCCAGGATGGGGGGTGCTGCTCCTCTGATGGGTACATCCCCAAACCTTGCTCTTTTTCCATGAAGGTCAGTAGATTGAGCTGGGTCTAATGAATGAAAACATGTGGGAGTTTTAGGAGAGGGAGGCTGTAAACTCAGCAAGACAGGCAAAGAGTTTACACAATTTTTATTTTTGAGCACACAGGCATCTGCCTGCAGCACCTGAATGGCTGCAGAAATTGTTTTCAGAAATTAATCATAATTGAGCCTGATGCACTGGGTAAATGTGCTGTGAGTCATCCAGAGCTGAACTCCAGAGAGCCTGAACAGTGACTGTCGCCGTGTTAGGATAAAATAACTCCTCAGACAGATGATGAGTGTGACAGTTGGATGTGCTCATCTAATTGCAATAACCAGCACGGAGAAGAGGAGCTTGTTATGAAGATTTTTGCATTAGCACACATGTTTGAGGGTATTTACTGCTTCCAGGACTGCTGAGGATGGACAAAAGGCTCCCAGGTGCCAAGAAAGCTGCTAAGAGTACTGAGCATTTTAAGCTTTCCCTGTCATAGCTGCAAAATCATCTCACAGCATATGCCCTGCTTTGCCTTACATCGATTCTTACCCACAGGAGCAGCTTGATCTAGAGGGTGACATCCCTGCCCATGGCATGGGGCTGGAACTGGGTGATCTTTCCAACCCAAACCATTCTATGATTCCATGATTAGGAGTCAAGTGAACGTTGTGTGTTGCTCCTTCAGCCTCCTTACAGCTGAAGCCCCAGAAATGGAGATGGGGCTCTGCACTGACAGGCAGGTCACCCTGTCGGGGTAGATCAGGCTGCTTGGTCACAGCATCACCTTGAAAAGTCATATTTCCATCACATGCTTGCGTAGGGCCAGCATAATTTCACACTCAGACACGTGGGATCAGAGTCAGTCTTCTCACATGATGAATTACACCTCTGGCTTCTACTAAAATGACTTTGTTACAATCTCTGACATTTAGTTGTGTGCGTTTTATTTGGAAAAACTGGGTTTTAAAAGTTTACAAAGGCTGTCTTGGGAGCAGAAAATCAATCCTGTTGTTAATACTGAGTTGCAGTCATGTGCTGCCATTGCATGTGTCAGTGCTATCAGCAGTGTCAGCTCAATTCATTTTTGCTACCAACAAAAAAAAAAACACAGCAATAATAAGGTGATAAAATATGTCCTATCTACAAAAATTCCTGTTTATCAAACAGGTGGACTTTCAAAGCATTTTAATGTTGGCTCAGGATGGCTGCCATCAATGTCCCTGGGAGTGCCTGGTATTGTTTTCTTTGAAGCTTTTGAAGAGTGAGGAGATATTGTCATTGATTCAGGGGAAGCAGAAAGACCTTTGAGAGGACCATTGAAAATGCAGTGTTTTAATCACAAAACCTCCATCAAGATCAGGCAGGTCAATAGAAAATATGAGCCCTGTTTCCTTCCAGAGGAGAGGATCATAAAATCATAAAATGGTTTGGGTTGGAAGGGACCTTTAAAGGTCATCTGGTCGAACTGTATGAAAGCCTTGTGATGTTTTGATTTTTCTTCTCCTTGGAAAGGATGGTGTTTCTGATAGAGTAGGTGGGAGGGGGAGTTCTCCTCTCTGCACTGTGGGATAGTGGCCTTGACACTTTGGTGATGGTACAAGGGATGAAGGGTGACTGGAGAGGTTGGGCAACACAGGGACTCCTTGGTCAGAAATACAGCACTGCTCTGCTTTCTGCTCCTCCCTGGAGCCAGGAGTGCATCTGCAGAGCCCTTGCCAGCCTGGAGTGGATGTGATCAGCCTCAATATACCTGGCATCACTGTTGAGATGAACACAAAGTTACACCAAATAACTGTTCTCCTCTGCAAAAAGCAATTTAGCCCAGGTCATTCCTCCTGACTTAGTCCACACACCAAATCCACACAGGCAGAACATACAGATTTCAGCTGTCTAATAGTTTACACTGCTTTACTTTTCAGTTTGCTCAGCCAGCCCACCCCTGCCATATATGGCATGTCCTCTTTGGACATAACCATGTCACCATGAGTTCCTGAGGGTCCCCTAATGAGGCTCAATTTTGCATGCAAAGTCAAGAGAATCATCATGACCCAAAACCCTGTTGCTACCCCAGAGCAGACAAATAGGTCTGATGGGAAAATGTGCCTGTGCATGAATGGCTGAGAAACCCTAACAGCAGCAGTAAAAGACTTTGGATGCTGAGCCTGCTGTCTGTCCCCAGTTGTCTTGAAAATATTTCCCCTTGCTATTCCTTCTTACTCAAATATGCTGATTTTAATCCAGTGGTCATTTCTTTTTATCCTATATATGGTAGGGAGGAGAATCGGATGGTCTATACATTATAAAGCTGAAAATTAATATTTTCCTCTTAGTTTAGAAAGCAAGAAAATGTCAAATCATGTGGCTATCTCAAAAGCAGAGAAATTCCTCTCTCACAGCTGAATTTCTTGTGATTCAGATTCAAGCAAGGCAGATGATGTCTCTAACCTCTCTTCTCCAGGCCTGTGGATAGAAATGGTGCAGAAGTGCTTTAGAAGGGTCTTTTATGTCTAACCTTTGCACAGCTCATATTAAATTGTATGTATTCAAGGAGCTATTCTAGTGCCAAGCCAAGAGCAAAATTTACAGGAAAATTCAACTTAAGTCACAATGAGAGAAAGGATGAAGAAAGAAATCACAAATGGAAGGCTCCAAGAGGTTTAAAGTGGATTCAAAAGCCGAAGTTTGCTAGGAAAGCAAAATACAGGCACTCTAAACATCTCTAGGGAGAAGAGGCAAAAATACAGCATTGAGGAGCAAAGGAGGGAAAGGGATAAATCCTGAATGTTACATCTAGGAGTGGGAATTAGGAAAAGGCAGTACAAGCTGATCCTGGCTTTTCTCTATCTGGGAAGCCTCACTTCCTTGTTTTCAGGTGTGGTTTTACATCAGGAGGGTACAGCTCTGTGCCAAAGCTTCACAATTGCACCACACAGCCCAGCAGCCCCCGTGCTGTGCTGCTTTCCCTGTGCTGGGCTCTGGTTTGGGAGCAGGTGGGGCTGAGGGTAGAGTGTGAGCCAGTCAGACATGTACCAGTTAACACAGCCCCAAAGCTGGAGGATGTGAACCTTGTGAAAAGAGGATACTCACTAGACAGCAGAAAATTATTTAGGGTGGGCTTCATTGCACCATGTATAGGTGTCTATATCAGAACTGCCTGTACAGTTAATGGAAAGAAAAGACATTCAACTCCTCCTCAAATAGAGGATTAAAACAATGTCTGATGAAGGCTACCTTCACTTTCAGCTCTGATGCTCTCAGGTACCCTTTAGAAAAAGGTTTCTGATGTGTTTATAACTTATTTTTTAGGGGAGGGTGAATAGAACTCCCAAAGCCCCACAAGCTGTGGGTGACAAAGTTAACTGAGGTGTGTTGTTGTTGTTTTAGGGATGGCTGGATGAAGTGATACATACTTTAAGCTTCTCAGAAGGTAAGGAATGAAGTTTATTAGATATCAAATTTTTTATAGATAGTTTTGAGAACTTTTGACTTGATTAGTCCTCAAACAACATTCTTTACATTATTGGTTAATTAAGAAAAACACTTTTTGGTCAATATTTTACAAGTAAAGAACACATTCAACATGTTCTAAACACTAGGTGTAGAGATTAAGGATTGTTTTAATTTTTTCTCTGAACTTTCTTAAGCTTCCCCAGGGCAATGCCTGGGAAAGTTTATCTGACTCTCTCTCTGACCAGACAGTCAGTATCCACAGAGATGAATCCCAGTGCTGGGTTCTTCCATGGGCTACAGGAGAACCTGGGAGAGATCTCACTGCAAATGCCACCCATTTTTTACAGTGACTGTTTAGCCATCACATCAGCTTTCTCAAATGGGTTCTCCAGATTATTCTGGGATGGAGTCACGATGGTCCTTGGATGACTTGAAAGTATAAGTGATGTCTAAGTAGGTCAGAGCTGAACCAGAGGGCTAAGTATAAACATTCTGCTGTATTGCTGTGTATCTTGAATTTCCAAAGGTCTTGAAAAGTTTGGAAGTCCAAAAGTAAGAATGTTTGTAGGAGCAAGCACATATTTTAAGGCTTTCTTGAACTGCACTCACTGAAGTGCCATGTCTTGAAAGAGTGTTACGTTCGGTCTTAAATAATAAATTTTGTCTTAAATAAAGTATTCCCTCATGGAAGGTACACAGATGACCAGGTTATATGGGAAAATATTTGGTTCACAAGAAAAAGAAGAAGTTGGAGCAGGACGTGTTGCAGTAGAGCTCACAGATGGATGTGTTAGCAAGCTAAAGGAATGCTTCCTTCTGTGGGAAAGCAGTTAATCTTGTAGAGCAATCCCAAAATTTAACCACATGGACAATCAACAATGTTAGAAAATGAGTTTCAGTGAAGAAACTCCATGAATTGCTTTATATTGGGTAGATTTTCCAAAAGTTGCAGTGAAAAGTGTGTGCAGGCAAGGTTTTGAAGGCGATTTCACCAGAAAGAGGCAGAGAAGGAAAGGGTTAATAGCTTCATTTACTGTGTGATGTATTCTCACCACTGTCAGCCTACAGACCTGACTAATCCCAAGTGTAGTTACTAATTGCTGTCATCCAAACAGTAGCTGGCAGCCATTTAATTTTCCCTTTCACTTGGTGTCATTAACATTAGTGGCATGTGGCTCTTCCCCTGCCCCAGCTCAGGGGCTCCTATGGCTGGGGCTTTGCAAACATAAAAGTCCATGATAAACTTTCAGCATTTTGATGGTGTCAGGAAGAGCTGTTTACAGATCTGGACCCTAAATGCCTGCAAGCTGTTGGTTTTTTCCCTGGGCACAACTTAGAATAGCAGTACAGAGGTACACTTTTAAATCTTTAACTTATACCAGACTGGTGCACAATAAAATTCAGGCAATAGGGTAGATGTAGCTTGAAACACGTTACAGTATAAATTATTACTTACTACTTTGATTTTTTCCTTTCTTTTTCTCTTGTACTTTGATGTAGTTTAGCTGGGTAATTGTTTATAAGTGAGATTGCATAAATCTTCTGAATTACTTCTGTATCTTTTCACTTGACTCAAAATATTAGGTCAAGATTTCAGATACAGATCTCAAAACTCTGTTTCACTCCCTGCTATCTGTTCTTACTAGATTTAAAACCCCTTTATCTCTGCTGCCTTATATATAGGTGCTACTGGTTTTTGTATGAAAGTTACACAATATGTCTCAAATCCCACACTGCTTTCCTCTACTTAATTTGTTCATGTCTATCTAAGCTCATTAATTTTTTTAATGGGATACTTTTTGTTTTCTGCTGGCCACATGATTATTATGCACTGCAGACTTTTTGCCATCCTGCTTTCAGGTAAGATGTTCAGGATTTAGTATCACAGGCATTTCAGATCCTGTTCAAATAGCACAGCAACCATAGTGATGATATTGCTTTTAAAGACTGACTAATTTCTGGACCTTGTGTCATTTGGGAACATAAAGTAAGACAAAAAACAAAATCTCAAATTGTAGTGATTTTTCTTGCTAGGAAGACAGCAAGTCCCACAGAGGACAGTAAAAAAGCTTTGGTAACATAGTGAGTCCTGAAGAAGAGTATGTAGCCTTTTATTTGTAAGTTGACTTAGCCTTGCTCTGAGCTTTAAGGTTAAATAATTTAGTGATGCAAAAGGTGACAGAGCAGCTGACAAAGCACATTCTGGTACTGCCTTTCCTCACCTGTCCCTGTGCTGTGTGGAAGTTCTGCTCACCTGAACTGACTCCTGCTGGCCCTGTTTCCCCCTGGAGCATCCCTGGGAATCAGCAGCAGTAACCCCACACTGCAGAGAGCAATTCTGCCAGCAGCCCCCAGATCTGCTTCCACTCTGAATTCTTACTCGAGGTCAGCACCTGCAGCAAGAAGTGCACTTTTCTGCAACCTGACCTTGTACCCATTTTCCTTGTGTGAAAGGTGTGCTGTATCCAACCAATGTATTTTTTCCCATATACTTTCAGAGTGAGTCCCTTGCTGCATGCCTGGGAGTGCCTGCAGTTTTGTGTGTTTTATTTTACCAAAGGTGAAGAGAAATGCTTCTCCAGCTGAAATCAGTGCTCCTCAGACACTGGATTTTATCCTGCTGTTAAGGTGAGCAACAAATCTTGGGGCCAACCTTGTGACCTACCCAGTGCAGAAGCACAAAACATAAAGCAGCAGCAGGGTTTCTATCCTGTTTTCCACTTTTTCTGGAAAGATAATTTGATTTTTTTCATGTAACTGATTATACAAGGTGCTTTGTTTGGCACCCTGGTGAGCAATGGGGCCTTTGATGGAAGAACCATAACCCACTTTCCTTCCTCCAGCTGGAGCTAAAATCAGAGCAAGGCTCTGTACAAGAACAAAGGGAAATTGCAAACCTGTCTCTGTTAGCAGAGCATCACAGAGCTCCTTTCCTGATTGCTCCAGCAAGGGTCTCAAATAACATCAAATGAGCAAATTGAACCATTTTTGTGTTAGTGTATGGTCAGAGCAATGACACCAGCCAGGGATGGACAGAGGGCTTGCATGATGCAAAGATCTGGCTCTGCCCTTATACCCCACATCTCTTTTCATGAGGTGAATAAAAGCTGAGTCAAACCTGAATCACGGTGAGCAGGAACTGCAGTAAAATTACTGAAAAAAATCACTCCATGAATTGAAATAAAAATTTTTAAAAAAGAGGGCTATAAATTGGAGTGTGAAAAGTGGATCAATAAGGACAGGAACATCTTGTGCTGGCTATGGGAAGCCCTGTGCTGGGGTTTGCCTGTTAGATAAGAGGAGGCAGAAAGGACGACCCAGGAGGGAGCAGGAAAGTGAGCAGGGCCACCCCCAGAGATGCCAGGGAGGCAGAGGACGATCGGTGCCCGAGGCACTCACACACTTCATTAGGAATGAGTAGTTGGACATTGCTGGGGAACAGGAGACAAAATTCGGACTGAAAGGCAACCACCGAGAGAGAAATGCGCGTAATTCTGGTGGATAAGAATAATTCGGGTCAGGCCACGAATAAGCTGCTTTCCCATCTCACCGAGCAGGTCGCTGCCCTGCTCTGGCCACGAGCTGAGCGGAGCACATCTGCCCACCATCCCCTTGCGTGGGGGACACGGGGCATCCTTAGGGGTCCGAGGAGGAGCGGGGAGGTGGGAGCAGGCACCCCGCGCCCCATGGACAGGGATAGGGGTGCCAGCAGCCAGGCGGGAGACGGCGGGGGGTGCAGGGCTGGGAAAGGGGGGATTCCATCCCACACACCGCTCCCATCCCGGAGCCTATCGAAACCAGAGGTTCCAGGCGGGGGGTGCTGCCGTGCTTCCCAGTGGGACACCCCGAGGGTACCCGCGGGTTTCGCCCCCGCCACCGCCCCCGCCGCGGTTTTGGGGCTGGTGAGATGCAGCCGGAGGATGCTCCGCGCTCGCTTCGCCACGCCGGGGCTGGACCAGCCTCGGGAGCGTGCGCCTGCGCTGCCAGCCTTCCTCCCCCTCCCGCTCCTCCTCCTCCCCCGCTCCGGCCCCTCCTCCCGGCTCTGGCGGTGCCGCTGCCGGGGCGGGCGGCGGCGGGGCCGCGGTGTCCGACAGCCCCGGGGTTATGCCCGGCTGCAGGCGCGGCGCAGGGCCAGGGGCAGCCCGCGGGGCTCGCAGGTGTCCGGCAGGAGCAGGGGATCCCCAGCAGAACCCCCCGCCCCCGGGCAGGGGTGCGCGGGCGCTCCGCGGCGGGGGAGGAGGAGGAGGAAGATGATGCTGCTGAGGATGCTGAGGATGCGGCGGGCCGGAGCGGAGCGGGGGTACCCGGGCAGCGCCTGGGTTTGCTGCTGGCTGCTGGGCTGGCAGGCGGCCGCTCTGCAGCTGCCGCCCTGTGAAGAGGTGAGATTTTCCTCCTCCTCTTTGGGTTTTCCTCATCCGTAAGGGCGGGTGGGGGACATGCACCGGCTCGGGAGGGGGATGGCATCCCAGCAAGGGGGTGCTGCCGGCTCCCCCAGAGCGGTCCGTGGGATGGTAGAGGGGTCAGACCCACGGGAAGGATCCTCCGCCGCGGTGCGGGGGGGCTCTGGGGCAGCATCGCGAGTGGAGCGGCTCCCTTGGCCGTCGGTCGCGAACTGCGCTCCCCGCTCCCCTTGCTCGTGGCGATCGCTGCTCCTTTCGGTGCACAGAAATAGCAGAGTTCCCCTCCAAACGAAGAGGGCTCGGCCGGCCTCGCTGTTTTTCTAAATCCCGTGTTGAATCAGCGCAAAGGTGGACGGTAAGGGAGGGATGGTGAGTGCAGCTGTCCCGCCCGCCCGGTGTCAGCTCGGTGTGTCCGGGGCTGAGCCGCGCGTGTGGCACAGGGAGAGAAACTTTCTGGCTCTCTGCTGCTGTAAGAAGCCGAGCCCGGAGGGAGTCGGTGTGTTCGGAGCAGGGACGCTCCGCACGGCTGGGCGGGATGAGGCTGAGGCGGCCGGACGGGGATGCGCAGCCCCGGGTGGCCCCTGAGGTTTCCCGGGGAAGGGACCTGGGCTTCATGAAGCTATTTTCCAGGGTTTCCAGCCTTACTCCTACATGCAGGGAAGTCCTCTCTGCTGCTGCTAAAGAGCAAGTGGGTCTTTCCTGTGTTTTAGACCAGCAGCAGAGGTGAGGGGCTGGGTATCACCATCCCAAAGAGGTCTAGGTGGCCGGAGCTCTGCTCAGACAAGCAGAAATCTGCCAGTGGGTTAACAGCGGCCAGTCCCCTTCCTTCTAACCCCCTCCTTTCCGAGGATGCTCTGGCACCACAGCTTCCCCACTTTACCTCTTGCAGTTGCACCGTTTAGCAAGAACTAATTTGTGCATTCTCAGAGTGGGCTGGGGGTGGGTGGCAGCAGCCAGATGGGAGCACTCGGCTGGAAAATGGTCCTGATCCATGCTTGGAGGCTATTGCAGTGTGGGACCTCCTCGGCTGGGGGTGCAGAAGACCATCTCTCCTTCCTGTGATGAAAGAGAGCATTTCTGACCTGGGGAATATTCTCTCTTTGCCTGCGAAATTTCCTTGTTGTCTTCCAAGTACCAGAGCTCAGTGGTAGTCTAGCGTGGGAAATCTTGCAGCATGGAGAGGTGATGTCTGGCAAATCAGTGTCTGTTTTGGGCATGTTTCTCCTAAATGTTGATCATTCTCAGGGCATGTTTTTCCTAAATGTTAGTCATTCTCAGAGAGAGGAATTTATGCAGCCACTTGCTTTAAATTAGCTATCCCCCTTTTCAGCTAGTGGAGGGAAACAGGTACTTTTAGAGCTGTTTTCATCCTAAAGTCTTTGCTTCGAAAAAATGAACCTCTGCAGATGGTTAAAGGTGAGAGCTGAACCTGTGCAGTGGCACCAGAAGTGTAGAGCTGGTATTTTGAGCATCTTGCACTGGGCTTTAGGTGTGCAAATTCTCTCTGGAGCCCCACTCCTGTATGCCTGTGGATCTGGACCAGTGTGCTTTTGCTTTCTTTTCAGAGAGGCTAACAATGTTGTTTTACTTGATTTGAATGCTCTTTGAAACAGAGACTATCCTCACTCACATGGATAAAAAGCTGTGTGTTACTTGTGCTGGGCTGTGTGCAGCCATGAAAGTGGGTGTCCCAGGAAATGTAATTACAAACGTGTCTGGATGAAGACAGAGGGGGGAAAAAAGGGAACTTACAAAGAACCAGGACAGCAGATGAACTACTTTACAAAAGGGAAGAACAGAAGTAAATAGTTTTGTCTCAAAACGTTGCCATTTGCCCTAATTCAGGCTGGTTTGAGTGACCTGGGTGTATTGTCATTAACAACACATCAGCTCCCGATGGGATTGACTCTGATTTGGGCAGACTCAGACAGGGATGAAGTTGTGCCATGAGAAAGCACAGCCTGTCAGAGGATATTTCAGTCCCTTAAAGACTTGGTAAATGTGTTTTGTTTTATACCTGAAAGGTCTGAGAAGCACAAGGCTTAATGTACTGACAGGTAGTTAATTTTCAATCTATAGGGGATCCTTCTTTAGCAGCACTTTCCCCACTCCTTCCTTGACAACTTTTTTTTTGTTCCCTCACTTATGACAAATACAGATATCTGCTGGTTTGTGAGGTTTCTGTGCTGGCACAACATTTGGAGCAGTGGGATCTCTGGCTGTGCCTGAGGCTCTTTGGTGCTCTGATTACATAGCAAAATAATAATGTCTAGCAATGTCACTTTCCAGAAACCTTTTTGTCATTGACTTCATTTGTCAGGGACTGTCGTGGTTCGGCACACTGGAATTAGGAGAGGTGTGTTTGTGCTGCAAACCAAAGGTACAAGCAGCTTGAATGAATGTTCCTGTGAGTTTTTGGAGTAAATTGATACAGCCATAAGCTTCTGGCACAAGAGTCTTCAGTCCAGGCTGTGATGGTCTTTCACATCATGAGCCCTCCCTGAGCTCCCCAATGCCAGCAGCAAATTTAGAGGTGATTTGTGCCTCTCCAGGAGATGGAGGCAGCTCAGCTTGGGTGGCTGGGGTTCCTCTAGGGTACAGAACCTGGGGAGAGCCATTTCTGCACCCTGTTCCTCCAGGGACTTGGCAGCTCAAATTAGGACCGTGGTAGAAGAATGAGTGCTTGGTGAATTCTTTCTGCTATGCCAGTGATGATCAGGGTACTCATGCAAATATTTCATGTGTTGCATAAATTATGAATTTGAGTAGAATTGATGATACCCATGCTTTTCACTGCCATTAAATACACATTAAGCTGTTATGTTGGAAATAATGACATATTCATGCCGGTTCCCCTGCTGCTGCAGGGACAATGGTTGTTACGTCTTATGTTTCAGTGTTTGCTACTTTTTCTTTTCTGAACTTTTCAACTGAATGGGTCTTCTTCAGCTTCCCCTTAGAAATTCACCCAAATCTGAGCAGATTTTGCTTTTAGGACATTTGATACTTAGCCTAAATGGGTCTTTTTTTCATTTCATCTTTCTTTTCCCTGTGTTGGTTGCAATAATCATAAAAAAATTGAACTCACTGAGTGACTCTTCTCTTGATTCCCATTCAGCCAAATTGCTTTCAAAGAGAGATACAGAGTATCCTGCTGGCAAAGATATTTTCTTTCATACTCCTGCTCAACTCTCAGTTATTATGCATATGGAGATGTGCCTTTGACATTGATAATAAATGTGATTCCATGGTTTACCTGCTGTTTTAGTAGACAGGTAAATTAAAGGGTAATTCGAAATGCTTTCTTCAAGGGAATGTATTTTTGCACTAGTCTGCTAGAATCCTTATGGAAAAGACAAAAACAATATAAGAAATGTTCTTGGAAAATGAAAGAGCCTTTTATAAAATCACTTGCAAGGCAAAAGCAAAGAAGTCTTAAGAATAAAGGGGAAGCATGAACTTGAATTTAGGTCAAGTAAGGTGGATTTGGTGTGTTGAAATAGTGCTGATTCTCATGATGAGAAAAGGTAAAAAAATCGAGCATGTCTAAGCTAAGTGTGAAGTATTTAAAGTATATTAGTGTGTTAAATCAGGATACTCGGCACTGAGCTAGGCAGCATGGGAAGCAAGGTGAAATTCTGTCAGTGCCTGTGAAGGATGGAGAGGAGATGTGTCAGTCGTGGAAAGGTGTTGGGTAAGCCTGTCACAAGTACACACGGCAGGAGTAACAGGGATGGCTGCTGGCAGGATCTGAATCTCTGAAACACTCTGGTGTTGTAAGTGAACTGTTCCTGCTCGAGAAGAGCTTTGGAGTCATTGCAGGAGGCTCTGTAGAGGCAGCGCATGTGCTGATGGTGAAACAATTCGGGTGGGTGATTAAAAGGAAAAGAAAAGAATCAAACCTGTCAGAGTGGTTTTGTGCCCTGTCATTAGTACTCAGGAACCGTGAACGCTGTGTTTGCTCTGCAGCTGCTTAATGAGCACGCAGCGATCACAGCAAAAGGTGGGGCTGTCCAGGTAAGGAGGGAGTCACTTAACAGAGCAAGAAAACGAAGAACATGCATTAATGCATGGAATAGAGAAAATTAATGAGATGCAAATCTACAGGATAAAGTAAAAATAAAAACAGTTTTTGTGCACTTGAACGGCTAAATGTTTTTATTGTTAAAACGTAATTTTTTTTTTAATGTAACCATAAACAACCTTAGGGTTGATCAAACAACTATTTGATCTCTGAGATTCATTTAGTCTCTGTTTGCTTTAAAGTCTTTGAAGGGATTAGCTCATTTAGGAAGGAATTCTCCTTCTAAGTTGATTTCCTTGCTGCCCCTCACTGGTACCCTTGTCCATTTCTCTGAAGCATCTGCATTTGCTATTTTGGCAACAGAGCAGGTGCTACCTATACCAGCTGCTGGGATGATCCAAATGTTGTATTCCCTAATTTTTAACCACCTTGAAAGATATTAGACACTTAATCTATGAATGATTCATAGTCAGCAGAAGAAGCTGTGGAAAGATTCCTACACAGACCATTTTATTTCTTTCATGTCTTACTACATGGATTTTGTCTTTGTGGGGGACAGAAATGTACAGCTTCCATTTTCCATGGTGATGAAGGGTCATAAAGATGAGGAAAGAGGAGCAAAAAACAAGCTACAAAACTGCTGACAGTGAAGTAAATGGAGTGGAAACTTGCACAAAAGGTGAGGACAGATGCTAAAACACAGGTACCACAGCAGAAAGCACATGAGCAGACCAGGGTGGGGGAAGCACAGGAGAGATTGGTGAGGTGTCAGAAATGAAAACCTGGGAAGGAAGACAGATGCTGGCATAAAAACTGGGTAGTGAGCCGTGGTTGTAATGATTCAAGGGTAAGAGAATTAGTCATAGTGGAAACTGCTGTAACGGACCATAAACTCAAAAGAGTAGTAGCCATTAAACCAACACAAAATTGCATTTCTTCCACCATCAAATATCACTGGATCATTCAGGGTGAGATTTATCTTTTATCAAGAAGGCTGTGATTTTATTTTCTCTTTTTCTTCATTGGTTGAGGTTGAGTGAGAATGGGAGCTGTGGTGGGATTCCTGACACATCCATGCATCGTGGAGTCAGGACTGCCAGCCAGCCAGGGGCCAGGATGGGCTTTTGCAGGGATTTGGGCTGCCAGCTGCCTCCTCCAGGCCATGTTTTCCAGCAGGTGTTGGTTGGGAAGGCTTTGGCAGTTCTGTGTGTTGCTTTATGCCAAGTGATGACCTGGGTCAGAAATGCTGGGATCACTGGAAGGAGCCTTTTCCATGAGCCTGACCCTGTGCTCAGGGAAGGTGTTGGCAGGGTCCCACTGCCTGCAACCACCGTGGGGCAGAGCCAGGGGCTCTCAGACCTGCAGGGCTCAGGGTGGCATCAGGAGATGCCATCACTGCAAGCTCACCCTGTGGGGTGGGAGGTAAACACCTGCTGAAGGACGTAGGAAGCATCAGCTAAGGAGGAATAAAAAATTAGAGAACAGATAATGGTTGGTAAAAAGAAAAGTAGCCTTGAATGCCTCATACTTGAGATAGGAAAGGAACAGTGTTTGGGAACAGGTCCCACATGCCTCCCAGATGGTGCCAAGGTTTTTCTAGGGGCTGCTGCTGTGAAGGTCCAATGTTATTATCCAGCATGGCCATATCTTCCCCAACTCTTACACCTACTTGGAAAAGAGTGTCCTGTTCACTACCCCTTGGTAATACCTTAGGTCTTACCCTGGACCTGAAAATGTGTTTAGATTTTGATTGCTGGTACTGAGAACATTTTGGTTTTCAGTCTTGAAAACAAAAACCTCTGGTTTTGAAGGAGAGAAATAGACAAACCTCCTGTTTTGTTTTTAATTTTAACCACCATCTTTTAAAGCAAACAAACAAAACCCTTTCAATTACGAAACATTATTTAAATCTCATAATGACCTTGTTTCACAAGCATTGTGATACTCTGTTTGATAAATAGTGCCAGGCAGTAATCACTGTGCACTTGGGACATGGCTCAGAGCTGATTTAAGATGATCTAGGACGACGTGTGCAGCTGAGCCACTGGCTCTGCTGTGCTGGTGCTGATGATCCTGTCACTGTGCTGAGTCAGAACTAATGCTGATTTGGCTGCAAACTCACCTGCCATAAGGCAAAAAAAAAGTCAAAAGAAAAGGGTGAGGGTTTAGCTGGGAGAGTGTCAGAGATGACTCAGTCAGAGTTTAGGTTCTGGGCTGATAGAAGTGATACAGGTGGCTTTGGGACCTGCTCAAGGACACAAGTCTGGTCTTTTATTTCTAGAACATGAAATTTTGGTGGGATAGAGCAAGCCTGGATTTATACTGAGATAATGGCAAGGGGGTTGTATTTCGTGATGTAGGAAGAAGAAAAGGAGAGTTGTGTGTTAAAGGTGTGAAAGAACTGGTTTGTTGCTTTCTGTTGTGCTTTGACTTAAGAGACACAAGTGCTGTCCCTGCAAGGAAAGGTATTTGCTGGCTGCAAGACATATTTTCAATGAAAAAAAAAATCATTCCAGATGGTGGTGTATTCCCAACTAGAAAATTTCTTTGACATTGAGTTTTTACTGCTACAAAGAGAAGACAAATCACTCATCCCATTGAAATGGAATTAACCTCTTACCCGTTAGTGTTTTGTGGTTAAGAAATACAACACACAACAGAGGTAATTTATGGTGATACTTGAAGACTATTGGAAAGTACCTGCAAAAAGTGATAGGAACTGTTATCTGGTGGTGAAAATGCTGTGTGGCTCAATTTTCATTTGGTTAGATTTGTTCCACCTTAGAGGTGCAAATGTTTTCCAGGGATAATCCACAGGAAAGTGGCTCAGGGTGTTTGGGATTGGTTAGAAGGCTATGCCCACCCTTCCAAGAACAGGAACATCAGGAGAAGATATTCCTGTAAACAAGATAAGCAAGTCCATGAGTGTGGGCAGATCCCTGGCCCTTTTCTAGTTAGCAGGGTTGACCCAGTCAAAAGAGCTATTTTCTATATGATAATTACCAATGTGGGTTACTAGTGCTAATCTTATAATCCAATTTGATGAAAAACCCCTGCTTGAGGGAGAGGGTGAACTTTCCCTCTGAGGGTGGAACTGACCTGAACATGCTGAGAAGCGTTTTTGATGTAATGAATATGGTCAGAAAATTCAAATGCATTAGATAACCGAGCCAGAGGAAGGAGCAATGGGGAGTGCAAAACCTGAAGATGCATTAACATAATTGCTGCAGGCTTGCTAAAATACAGGACATGTTTAATAGTAGAGAAATCAGTGTCTACATTGATTGTACTGTCACAGAAAACTGAAGTGTACAAGGTGGTGGCTGCTAGCAGCAAACTGAAGGGTAAAGGTGATTTAGACCTGAGCTGTTGACTCTTAAAGTGTTAATTTCCCACGGTGTTTCCTGTGGTGTATGAAATCCTTCTGGTTTTGTACTTGCTCTCTGAAGTTTCTTAAAGGAAGACCTTCAGACAGGCTGGTGGTGTTTTATACACACAAGGGGTGGTGCTGTGTCTTTTGAGAGATGCACAGCAGAAATGGATGACGGCTGATTTTTCCCAGGCTTTTATATCCATGGCTCCCTCCTGCTGGCAGGTCAACAGTGCTGATCAAATGCTGCTTGTTTCTGCTTAAGCTGCTTTTTATCTCCAGCTCTGTGGTTCCCTGAAGCAAATGAAGAAAAGAAAGATTTCCCAAGACAGTTCTTTTCTTCTCTCTTCTGTTTGTTCTTATTTAATCCAATTTAAAAAAAAAATCAGACTTCTCTTGAAAGGAAAACGTGAGGGGCTGTGACCAGACTTCTTTATGGCAGGATTCATGGAGGGATGGAGGGATGACGAGCTGATGTTCATCTCAGGGATGCTGGGGCAAGGCTGCACGATAGATTTGGAGTGGGAAATGAGTCAGCTCATGATGCTGCACCTTCCTCACAAGCACCTGCCCTGCAGACCTGCTGATGAGCAGCTTGTCTTGCCTTGTGATGAATGTCAAGTGTCCTGATTAGTAGGAGAGTGGCTCTCCCCTAGAGCTGCTCAAGTAAAAGCTGAACCCAGGCCAACTCTCTCCTCTTCCAGAAGATCTGACAGGATGATTGTTAATTAATGCTTGGTTTTGATGCTGAATATAGGATACACCAGGGCTCTGAATTCCCCCTTTTCAGCTTGAAGCTCACTGTTCTCTGTGTTAGCCTCTGCACAGTGAGGCAGTAGATCCAGAGGCGTTGCTCTGTCCTGCACCAAAGGAACAAATCCTGTTGGAGTCAAGCCATCCTTTCAGGGATGCACTGACCAGCCATCACAAATAGTTCAACACTGAGCCCTGAACTGCTCCTGAAATAGCTGTGATCAATGATCACACTCCCATTCACCCCAGCTAGGAGGAGACATAATGTCAAAACCAATCAATTCCTGTATCTTTTTGTTTTGCACTATTTTTAATGGTGCTTAAAGCCAACTCTACTTAAATGTTTGCTGGCTCCTCTGAAATGTCATTGCTTTGCAACTTTTTAATTAAAACAATCCCAAACAAACCAGCTGGTTTGCTGCATTGCTCATTGTGATACTCACCTGCAAATCTCTTGAACTGCTTTGCTAAACAAGGGAAAAAGATTTCCTTAAAGCCTCATCATGTGGTCATGCAGGAATCACAGCTTTCATTGAAAAAGGTGGGAGAAAAGAAAAGTTGAGTAGGCTCCTCAGTATTGAAGAGTTGAAAATGTGAACTTTGAAAACCTGTAAAGTTAAATGAGGTGGAGCTAAGTTGCATAGTGTTTTAAGGTCCTGTGGCACTTAAATAGGTTATATGAATTTGATGAGGTGGAGGCAATGATGCCTGACAAGGTTTTGGGAGGCTTTATGTGGCTGTTACTGAAAGTACAATTTGATTAACAAACTTGGACATTATTTAAGTTTAGCATTTACACTGTAGATAGTCTGATGGGAAGACCCAGTAGCACCTCATTGGGCACCACACATGCTAGAAATAAAAATAAATGACTGTGCCAGGGACCTGCTATCGTAGGCAGTCCAGCCTGCTGAGCAGGACAGACCCAAAAATCTCTGGTCCCTGAGCTGTCCCTGGCATGGACTTGCCCATGGCAGCTGGCACAGCCTGGGACACTGCAGTAGGAGCTCTGGATGAACTCCACAGGAATCCTGCAGTTAGGCAGGATGAGTAGAGGCAGTACAGATGGGTAGAGGCAGTTTTGTCATGGGATGATGATAACTTGTTATATTCTAGGAAAGCACGTAGCACCCTCATGGTTCTTCAGGACAGCAGAAAATCAGTGTGAAGAGACCTTGCTCCAGTGATCCATGCACAGTCCAAGCATGAGGTCCTGATGGTGTGGAAGTAACACAAGGCAGAACCAGCATTTCTACCATAAAAAGAACTTACCTTGCTTTTAATTGTACAAATTTGGCACCTAGCTTGACCTAATTTATCATCCTGAAAGTGATTTTTCTGCTGAATGTGCCCCTTTTCTTCCACTGGCTACAGAGGGATGCTGGCTTTTGCCAGGTAGATGCTCAGCTTTCAGTCACTTGGAGTAAAATAAGGACTCATCAGTGGAATCAGTCTCCACTGTGAGTTGCATTTGCTGTTACACAAGTACAAGGTCACTTTGCAGCACTGTAAGCTGCAGGGGTGAGGGTGTTCTGATAAGGCTGGGACATCACAGCGGTGCAGCCAGGTCTCTGCAGTGACCTAATTAGACTGGAGAAGGGACCTAAATCTTTGCCTCTGAACTGCTGAATTAGAAGGGAAATGCAGCAGGAGCACAGTCTTGGTCCTTAGTTCTGGAGAGCTGAGCCAGGAGTTTTTATTGCTTTGCCTTGTAGCAGCTTCCTACCAAAGGTGCATTATCACACAGCAGAGTCCCTTCCTATCCAGGGAATAATTACCATCAGGCTAAGGCCAGGGTAGATTTCTGTATTACACATGCAGGATATGCCTCTGTCTGTCTGTCTGTCTGTCTATCTGTCTGTCTGTCTGTCTATCTCTAGACACACACATTTAAACTCGCCTGTAGCAATCAGCTCGTAATTTGTCAAATGGGCTCGACCTTGTACCTGTGTTTTAATTTCCCACTGCAGAAAAGGCAGCTGCACAATGTTTCATGGCCTCCTGTGTGTGTGGTGACAGGCTGGCTGCATTGCCCAGGCAGGTAAAACCAGCTCTGAATGCATTTCTTTCTTTGTGTCCTGGACTGGCTCGTATCTCACGGGCACAATCAGCAGCAAGGGGCAGCTGAGGAGCTGTGCCTGAGCAAAGCCCTGATCTCTCCCTCCTGCCTTTCCCCAGTGCCTGGCTGATGAGTCACTGCTGATTGATTTGACTGATGCAGCCCTTGTGATAACACATACCCTGCCCCTGGAAAAGGGTTCAGTGGGGTTACAGACAAAGCTCTGCTACTGCTGCCACACCAAGCTCATCCCTCACCAGGCCTTGGTTGGATGCAAGAGGGAATCTTGCAGCTCTGGGCACTCTCTAGCTGCTAGAAATGCTAGCAAATTTGGATTTGTAGCTGTCTAAACTTCCTTAGCCCTATGGGTAAATCTGGACTTGAGGAGAATAGTGCACTGAGCAAGGCTTGGCTGGACCCTGCTACTGGAGATCATTTCAACTGGAGTCAGTGGCACAGACACAGAAAAGAGTCCAGAAGGTGAATGTAGCTGATGGCCAAGTTAAATCTAAGATGTGTTTCCTCCACTGTTTACTTAGCTCAGGCTGCCTTGGGCTGTTGGTTTCTCCTTGGTTTTATTTATTAGTTATTCTTGCAGTGGAAATGGACTCTGTGGGCTTGGAGACAGCCCAGGAGGGCAATGCTGGATGAGGCTGGCTCATAAGTGAGCAGTGTTGCATATTTTCCTTCTCAGGCTGTGATTTAAGGTATTGCTGTGTTCAGTGAACAGGGTTGTTTTACATAAGGCAGTTAAGTGCTCACAAGGGGCTGGTCCTATCCTGGGACCAGTGGTTGCAAGTCAGGCAGAAGTTCCCAAGCTAAACCTCCCAAGCATGATGTCCCTCAAGTGTTACAGGTCTCATCACTCTCTATTTGTCTTTTTTTTTATTTTTTCCCTCAAAATGGAATAGTCATAAAAACATACAGCATTTCCGAACTTGAATATTGACAAAGATTCAGCTAAAATATGTAAAGGAAAACAATTCTTATTTGCTATGGGGTTGTTTTTTGTTCTGTTTGTTTGCTTTTTTTTTCTGTTTGAAAATACTCAGCCTTCTTGTCAGCAAATAAGTAAAATGCTGAATGATATTGGCAGCAAAACATCCACTGAAAAACAATGAATGGGAGAAGGAAACAGTTCACAGTCTTTCTGTAGCCTGGTGGGTTTTGGTTTTGCAATTTTTTTTTCCACAGAGAAGACGCCTGGGTAAAATTTGTATTTGTAAAATGCAGAACTTGGTAATAACCTTCACATAAGTAAATGCAGTTTGGCAAAGCCTAAAGTCAATGAAGTTATTTTTATTTTTACTTCCCCAAAAGGATTAATTAGGTTTGGCAAAAGAAGCACACTTTTTCTCCATTTTCAAAATGCTTATTTTGTAGTATTACATGTAAATGCAATATTATATATTAGTGTAATATAGTAAGTAATAGTGTGTAGAAGTGTAACAAAGTCCTGTCTATAAACATGTTTGTTGTCAATGTGACCCCTTTGGTTAAAATTGTGTGGGTTTGAGTGCAAATCCCTTGTTTTAACACAAAACTGACCAATACTTGTAGCTCTTCCTTTGGGAACTGTATGTATTGGTAGAGGAGACTTTGGATTGGGGTAACATTCCCTTCCCCACTGAAGGTTTATTTCACTGATTCTCTCCCTGGCTGTAACTAAAATTCAGCTCCTGAGGAAGTCAAAGTGTGAAGGGGACAAGCTGAGCCCAGAGGTGAGCCAGACTCATCCATCCCCATGGAGAGAGGCAGGAGCACACCAGGAGCACCCAGACCTGGGTCACTTGTGACAAGGGAATGAAGGATGGGTTTGTCACACCCTGCCCCATGCAGGCCAAATACCTAATGGGTATTTTTTCATATAGCAACATTTCTCAAGAGAAAGAGAAATGTGGAGCAAATGCATTTGGTAGGAAACTGTAGAGGAGGTGACAGGGCAGAAAAATGATACAAAATCAGACAAGCAAGCATCACCCAGGCTTCCCTCTAATAACTGTGTTCTTCCTTTTCTAATATTTTTCTGGTGTCTGCTATGGAAAATTCTTACACCTAATGGAAAGTGATAACCAACAGCAGAGGGACAGGAGTGGAAGCTTTGCAAAATGCTCGTGTATGTGCCTGCTTTTAAGCACATGAATAATTCCTCTGAAGTTTGAAAATGAATGCCTTATTTAAGATCAAGTTGATGTTAAATACCACCCTGGATTAAAGTCAGGGAATTCTTTGTATCACAGAGTCAGTGCTCTGACATAACTGAGATGTATTATTGAATTTAAATCTTTTGCCTCCAGTAAGTTGAGGATTTTGCTTTAGGTGCAGCATTGAAAAAAAGCACATTGATTGGTGTTAAGAATATTTAAATGTCAAGTCAGTTTGGTGCTCATTTCACACTCTTTTGTGGGTTTTTGTAGAAATATTTATTCTGTATAATTCTGCAGATGTTTTAAGACTAACTAATGATGTCCCCTTATATGCTTTTTAAAAGGGAATTTGTGTAGCAGACTGGACAGGATGATGCTGTGGGGCTGCTGCTGGAGGGGAACTGCAATGAAATGGGCTGTGTTGATTCCTCAGATGATTAAATCTGGCCATAGTTCAGGTCCTCACAGGATTAAAGTTGGCAACTTGTAAAATATTGTTACCTTTATCCTCCTCTGCATGAACCCCTGGGAGCCCTGTCAGGATGAGGCAGTTTGGCAGTGGTGAACTGAATCACTGAAGATGAATTTTCCCTATGGACACTGCAATTGCAGAAGTTAAACCTGGTTCAGAGCAGTGGCTCAGGGAGTACAGAAGGAGAGGCACAAGCTCTTGGATGCACTTGCACATGCCCAAAAATATTAATGTTGAGCTAAATTGTTCACTCAGATTGCAGGAGGCTTGTAGGTATGTATGCTGTAGTATTTGCCTTAACATTTGCTCCATCTGGCTCATTTTTCTTAAGTACATGGATATAATTTCCCTACTGAAGTTATCAGCTCAGGTCCTCATCTGAGGTAAGTTATTTTGTCCCACTCAGCTGTTTTGTATCTGATGTAGTTCTAGTTTGTGAATTTTACACATCTCAGGAGCACCCAAAGTGAAGGTTTGCCTGTGTCCTTTATTTTGAGATTATAAAAAGGGACTCCAATTTATCATCTTGTCTTGCATCTGGTAAAGAAAGGTCATGACAAGGCATGGAAAGAAGTGAGTTCATTTGGCTGGTGCTTCAGGAGCAGTGAAATTTGCCACTGCGTTGGTGTTGGTGTTCAGAAGGAGAACAAGGAGCAGAAATAAAAAGGAACAAGTTGTCTTGGGAGATGGAAAACTCAGTGCCCAAGGGAAGCCTGGGGGAATCTTATACATCTGTTGAGTGGAGACTGCCTGGGTCTGCTTGCTCACCCTGCAGCACTGGCTCATCTGCTTGCTGTCACCTCAGGTCTGGGACCTCCTGATCATTGATTCACAAAATGATTTGGGTTGGAAGGGACCTTAAAGGTCATCTGGTTCCAGCTCTGCCATGAGCAGGGACACCTTTCATTAGACCAGGCTGCTCAGGGCCCCCTCCCAGCCTGGTCTTGAATCCTTTACAAACTAAAGCTCAGCACTTTTTTGCAGTAGGTTAATTAGAGCCAGTTGGGATACTGCAGGTACCTAAGGTAATTGCCTTCTTGGGATTTGGTTCTGAGCTATTAAATAGTTACACCCTGACCCCTTTCTGTGCAGATTGCCTTCTGAATAGGCAACAGTCAGCAACATCCATACTCAAAATATCAGGAGCTTCTCTTTTCATTTATGAGTCTTAAGCCCTGAATAGCTGGGAATAAAACATCAAGGTTGAAAAGGAGGAGGAATGAATAAAATCCAGCATATTAAAAGTTATAATTAGAACTGTGATCAACTTTGATACTGCCAGGCCTGTTCGACTGTAATAACAGAGTAGCTCTGAATAAAAAAGCTTCACCATATTGGTAGTGAAGCATGAATCCTGTTCTAGGAGAACATTTTGGCTGATTGCAGAGTGCCAGGGTGTGTGGATCTGAGATAGAGCATGTGGGCTTATCTGGTGTCCATATGCACGCAGCGTTTGCCTAAGGCGTGCTGTGCTGGGTGTTTGTGAATAATAGGCACTAATATTTACTCTCCTGAAGAGAAAAGCTGGGTTTATGTGTATGGAAGTGACCTTGTGCAAACAGTTCTCTGCCAGCCTGCTACTCTGTTTGTGTGGCAGGGAGCAGGGAGGGACACCCAGCCAGCTGGGGGCTGTCCATCTGTCCGGCACTTGGCCCCAGCACTTTGGGAGCACCAAAACTGGTGCCACATGGAGTCAGTGTGTCATTGTCCCCTCTGCAGGACACTTGTTTGCTTTGTGCTCTGACTGGCAAACAGAGGATTTAGTGAGCTTTCTCCTTAAATGTTTTGTAGGTAGAAATTTATGGCGGTGGGGGAGGGCAAATACTATAAAATCAAGTGTGAGTACTACACCTCTTTTTGCCTTTTTTTATTGCTATAAAAGAGTGTATAAGGGATATAATTTCAGTAGTTAGCAAGGCAACTACTTAAGCCAAGCATAGGGTGCCTAAATATTGAGAATTAAAAAACTGTAGGCTAATTATTGCTACTTTGATGGGCCTTCATGAGATTGTGAATACTGGCATTAAACCTGACAGTTTTTCTTAAGCCTAACATTTCTGTTAATGCATGATCTTTCAATCTAGTTGATTTCAATAATTGCAGATTTAAGCCCTGAGACCCCACTTCAGCAAGGTGTTTTAGGGATTGGTCTTTTGGGGTTGTTGTCAAGGTGTGCCCTGTACTATTGTGACCCTGTTTTCCACCACAAACCTGCACTTGCAGTGACCTGAAAACCTCTTGTCACAAACAAGAACAAGTGAAAAAAGTGTTATTTTTAAATGCTTTTGTTGAGTATTGATATAGGGATTCCTGCTTTGGAAGAGAGAATCTTAGGAAAATAATTGAAAAGCCTGGACCTCCTGAAAATGCTGATTCTTGTTGTGTGGAAGCAAAGTGATGCAAGGCACTGGGGTGAATATCTGTAGGATTGTGTAAAATCACCATATATAGTGAAAGTATCACTGAAAAAGTTTAGCCACTTAGCAAGTTGTGTGCATTTATTAAACTTAAAACATGATTACATGTGCATTTAAATGTATGCAATAAAAAGAAAATGAAACCCACAAAAAACAACCCATGATGTATAAATTTTAAACTGTAAGATTTTTATGTCATGAATATTAAAGAAGAGTGTCGTGCATAGATTGGTGATAATAAAAGTAATTCTTAGTTTGTTTTTACATTTCTTTGGTTGTAAAAATCTGAGGAAAAATACAAAAACTGATAGAATGCTTGTTGCAGTTAATGGAAAAATATTCACTTTGTGGAACTGGATTAAACCTGTTCAAATATTATTGCTGGGTGACTATAAGACTAGATGACTCAATAACATTAGAACGATGAAGATAAACTTATGTATCAACATCCTTTATCATCATGTTCTTTACTTTGGCTTTCTCTTTACCCTGTTTTTGTTTTCGAAAATTTAGAAGCTCAGTGAAAAATTATGATTTTCCAATCAGTCTTGTCTAAAACTTATATGTGAAGCAATAGAGATTTGCAGATGAATTTGTTAGGTTTCAAGACTGAAGGGTTAAAAACCCCGTAACCCAAAACCTGATGGCATAAAAGGAGTCATTGGGATTTTTGCGTTGGATAACTCCATCCTGTGTAAATGACACCAAAGAACTCCCTGAGAAGAAAGGCTGGTCAATTGGGAGGAAACCTCAATGTCTATGGGGTAATTAGGGAGTGAAACAAGCTTTCAAAAGAGTATTTGACAGGATCAACCCCTTCTGCATGTTCAGAAAGTAATGCTCAAGTTTTCTGTTAAATAAACCCCCAGAGAGAATTCACATGTGGAGCAGCATGCTTGGTGGTTTCTATTTTAATGAGTTGGCTTCTCTCAGTGTGTGAAATTGAGCTGTGAATTGAGAGATGGAATTAATCTCTCTTAGTGGTGCTTCTCCAGTGGGCAGCACTGCCCTCTCCAACCTGCATCCCCCCTGTCCTGCCTGCCCCAGCCCACCCTGCACCTGTGCTTGCTGACCACAAAAGAATTTGGTATTTCCTTTACTGGTACAAGGGACTTTCACCAGCACACACCTAGGGAAGAAAATGGAGAAGTCAGGGGAACTTAGTGAATTCATCTTCATAGGGGTTAATTTTCAAGAGGGAAGGCTCTGAACTATCCCTTGGTCTCTTTTGATATTTGTAGAGCTTTGTGAGCATGAAAGGCTGTGGGAGCTCAGTGTTACAGTTCACAGGGACTGCAGATGCCACGCTGCTACCCTGCAGAAAGCCAACGTGCCTCTGACAAGTCCATTACCAGTGAGGTCTGACTGTGGCCTATTGCATTCAACATCTTTTTACAAAGGGTAAAGCGTTTTAAAGAATTTTGAGGAAGAACTGTGAGAAAATGATTGCAGCAATTTCTTTTCTCCACACCAAAGACAATGCTGGTGTTAAAGGAGCTGACCTCCTCCAAAGCAGATGTTATTTAAGGGCAGAAATGGTAAAATCTGGCCTTATAATCAAGTCCAAGGTGGTGTTTCGACTGCAAAACCCTTTGAGCAAAGTCCTTTAGATCAGAAAGATCAAGACCCTGGGTGGTTTAAACATTATAACTGCATGAGTGTGTATCAGAAGAACATAGGGTTTCTGCTGAGAATCCTGAAAGGCAAACCAACACATGGGCTAGCAAAACATTAGATGTGTCCCAGGGATTGGAGAGAACAATTGCTAATGTGTGGTGAAACACTGACAGGTGAGAACTGCATGACATCCATGGTGTCCTGGCAGGAACAGGGGCTGTAGAGGAGGAGGAGGAGGTGGGGATGGGTGATGGGAATGGCTCCCTCGTCATGGAAGTTGTCTGGGCTGGATGTTGTCTGTGCTGGCTTTTTGCACCACAATTATATAAATCTATATTACAAACTAAACTAGATTCTATATTATATAGTCTCCTAACTAGGCAGCTTCTTATGTTTTCCTGCTCTTAAAGTTTCTCTGTGTTAATCCAATAAATGCTGCTGGATTACAAGTACTGCTTATCACAGGAAGGGTCATGAGAAGCTTGAAGCTTCAAGCTGCAGCTGTACTGGGAAGGGCATCTCCCCCAGCCCTGGGTGCTGTGCCAAGGTTTTTGCCTGTCCAGGGATGTATTGTGCCCCAGGCATCACCACCTCTGAGCCATGAAGAAGTTTTGGGCCAGTACCCCTCGGTCCCTGAGGTCTGGGTATCCCATCACTGCATGGCAGTGGTTAAGCAAAGCATGTGAGGCTTTGTGTGTTTGGGGGCTACTGAAAAACCTCACTTGCATGGGAAGATCACAGAATTATAGAAGGGTTTGTGTTGGAAAGGACCTTAATGCTTTTCCAGTCCCAACTTCCATCTTTCACTAGACCAGGTTGCTCCAAGCCCCATCCCACCTGCCCTTGAACACTTCCAGTGAAGGAGCATCCACAGATTCTCTGTCAACCAGTTCCAGTATCTCAGCACCATCACCGTAAAGAATTTTTCCTTAATATCTAACCTAAACCTGCCCTCTTTCATGCTGTCCTTATGTGCCCTTGTGAAAAGCCCCTCTCCACCTCACCCACAGATCTCCTTTAGGTAGTGGAAGGTGCTGGAAGGTTTCCTCAGACACTTTTCTTGGAATATTTACCATAAAATAGCCCTGGTATTCCCTGAGCCCTCTAAGAGGATGGGTAGTAACTTTGTACCTCTCACCTCATTAGGAGATTAATTAGGTGTGCTTTTCAAGGTATGTTGAGTCCTGAGGTCTTTGTGCCTAATTATTATGATGTGTTTTGTCTCAAGTGTTTCACCTCTAGGATTGGGCAGCATTTTCCTGCCTTTGGGTAATTTGACTGTCAAAGCTGTTATTTTCACTCAGTGTTATGGCCTGATATAATTTCTTGCTCTAATTCTACAAAAGAGAAAAATTGACATCTCAGTTTCTCAGCCTCCTACGCAGGGTAACACAGTGTTTGCCTTTTATTCCCAGAGTAACAGAGTTAGCAGTGGTAAAATCTGGTCCTGTTCTCTGTTACTGGAGAAGTAATAAAAATAAAATTATAGAGGAAATTGCTTTTTTTGTTTGTTGCTATGTTGGCTTGAGGATTGAGTGATGAGCTACTGAAACTGCAGACTTAGTGATGGCTCATTCTCTCTCCATGGCTGGATGTTGCCTTTTGAATTAATCTCTAGGTCTTTGAACTAATTATTTTGAGGACATATGAGGATGTGTCAGTGTTGCTTCCCTTCCCCCACACTGGCATGGCCTTTGAGGAGGGAAAGGACTTACACAAAGTCGGATATAAATCCTGACCCTGTCTGAGTAAATTAAGAAGGAGGTGGAATTACTGATAGGAGCGCTTGGCTCCATAATCCAAACAAGAATGAACATTCAGATGAGAAATGCTTTGCATGCTTAGGTGAATCCAAAGTGAAGTTTTAATTATGTCCTTTTGTGACTAAGCCTAAATTGCTGACTTAACACCTTTCCAATCAGTAAGACTGGATGAAATGGTGTTAAATAATGTTAGCATTTTGCCACTGACATTTCCTAGGAGCAAGACCACTCTGTTAATTTTCCATGAGAAGCACTGAGCCATTTTTTGCCCCACTCCAACTACCTCTGATGCCACCAGGAAGGTCTTGCCCACGGGAGTGGGAGCTGATTGTGCAATGGGCAGCTGTGGTGGGCACAAGCTGCTGTCATCTTTCCAAGAACAGCAGGGTCAGCTCAGACCATCAGATGTCCAGGGAAACCCAAGGTCCCGCTGCAGTCAGGAAAATTGGGATCTGCATCAGAATTTTTTTATTATCGGTGCAGGGTTTAGGTTTTGCAGCTATTTGTCTTCTCTGACTGTATAGGGTCAGGGATGAGGGTGAGACCTGCTTTGGTGCCTGGGAGTTAAACAGCCCATAACTGTGCCTTGCTTCTGAGTTTTCCATGTTCCCAGCAGTGAGGCATCACCCCTGTGCTACAGCCCTTGGCCACTGGCATGGTGGGACATTAACAAGCCTGTGTGTGCACACATGCTCATGTCTGGTAATACCCATTTCTTCTGGAGAAAGGCTTTATCAGACTGTGCTTTTAAGGTATTAGGGATGCAGAGATTTAAGTGAGTGGCCCAGTGGTACTCTGAAAGCCACAGAACAGCTCAAGCTGGTGGCAGAAGGAGGATCAGGAGCTATAAGCCTTATTCCCAGTGTTTGCTCTAAACACTAATGAACACTTTTCTTAATGCAAAGCCAAAGCCTAAAGTCTGTGTTGTGAAATATCCAGGAGAGTGAAACTTGGGATGCTTATAAGCCAGTTATCTTAAACCCTCCCTCGCATTTAATGCAGAGTCCCAGTTCTGACTCACTCTTCTGTACCATTATGAGTAATCAAGATTGTTGTGGTTTTTTTCTTGGTCACAACAAGGATGGGAGCCCAGCCCCCAGGGCCCTTTGGAGGGAGCTCCCCTGCTGAGTTCTTTTCCAGGGGTGAAGAACGAGCTGGACACTGTTTCTCTTGGTCTTCAGGGCTTTGTTTATTCTTATCTTATCTTAAGTTCAGCACACCGTCTGCACCAGACTTAGCATGCGAAAGGCGAGGCACAAAATGGACCCTGAGCACCCAAAACCAAGGCCTTTTAAAGATATTTTTCCCAATTATCTTCTAACACGTACTTTGTTTCTGCTTTTCTACCAATAACTCCCACTAACCCATACATGTAACTTCCACACTACTACTCACACTAACCAATAGTCTTCTACAACAAGTACTACAAGAAATGGAGCCGAAAAGGGACAAGAAGGAAGAAGGGGCGACACCCAAATTCCACCATCTTGTCCTATTCCCTCTCATATTAAAATCCTAAAACCCTAATTTCTACACTCTATGATACACTGTGTAAAAAACTACTACTGCCACATATTAAAATCCTGTGTGCTCTAACTCATCCCAAAGTTTTGGCAATTTTTCCCAGGGACGAAGGTTAAAAGCAGTGTTCTGCTGAGGGTCAGAATTTCTTAAAACAGGCAGAGGGATATTCTCTGTGCCCTGGATCCCAACAAAGATGGTAAAATTATGTTAATCTCTGATTACAGTTATTTTTAACAGTTTCTCAGGTTCAGGAAAAAAACATGCAACTAGTGTCCAACTTAAGGTAACTACTAAAACTACCCACAGCCCAAAGAATGACAGCATTAATTCTTGCATGTACATTTTCGCTGTACTTAGTCATCACAGGAGTCCTCAAGAACAAAAACAATATAATTAATTAGATAGGATATTGGGAAAAAAGTGGGTGGAAAATGAGTCAGTGACTGTAGTTGTTGTGGTACCCAGATGTGCATGTTATGGACAGGTCTGGTGGTTTCATTTGGATACATACTCATGAGTAACTCCCTGTTCCCTTCTGCCATGCAGATAAGAGCATCTGCACTCTCATTTATTATTTATCTGTGAGCAATGCTTTTCTTTTAATTAGAAATGTCAAAGTAAAATGATCTTTTCTGGGACTAGGAATGGCGCTTGTACATAAAGGGTAATGTGTGCTTGGAAAATGTTAATACATTTTAATTTAGTGAATATCATGTTCAAGCTACTGTACTGCACTGAGTTTTGTAGGAACAGTGTTTTGGAGAAGATGATGAAATTTAATAAAAAGCCCCACTATTTTTGGTCAACCATTCTTTCTATATGGTTAATATCACCCCCATATGTTACAAAGCCTTTTAATGGATGCACATGAAGTGTAACACGTGGGATGAGAGGCACTGCTGTACCACACCTCTGCTCTACACTTACCCCCATTTCACATTTGGACACAGTCTGCTGTGTTGATTGCTCTCTGTAATTAAATTCTCAGCAGCAAATTCAATTTCTGGGCAGCTGTGGCAGTGAACATGCTCCTCCTGTGTCTTCTTGGGTGGTGCAGAGAAAAGCAAGGCAGCACATGCAAAGGCTGTCAGCTGTCTCTAGCAGGAAGAGTAGAGGAGGAAAGTACAGTGAGGGTAAGGGTTAGTCCTGCCAGTCCAACATGCCTTAATAAAACCACTCTTGAACTAATGGAAAAGGCATCTGTATTTTTGGGATATGGTTTCCATTCCCAATTCCCCATTCCCTTTCTCCAGGAGTGGCTCTGGGAGGGTGGGTGCTGTGGATGTTGTATATTCGGGTCCATGACAGAAGCACTGGAGCTAACAAAGGGGATGCTGTTTTTGGTGTTCAATGCCACCTGGGCACCAGATCACTCAGGGAATGATCTGCCCATGCAGATTAACCTGGGCATGCTGTCCCACTGTGCTACAGACAGACCTTTCCACGTGGCTTCCCATTTTTTAACGTGGCCAAAGGGGAGTCCACAGCCTTTGGTCTGCCAGACTTTGCTAAATAACCCAGCTTCATCAGCAGTAAATCTTCTCACCCTTTTTAAAAAGGAGCAGCTGTAGGAAGATGAATGTGTTTGAAAGCACCAGTCTGTGACAAACGGTGTTTTTTGGTAACTCAGGCTCACGTGGGCAGTTTCTCTGGAGTCAGTGGGATGACTTGCTTGAGCAGAAGCCATTAGTCACAGCGCCTGCATGGCCCTAATGAAGTGTGTGGCACTAAAGGAAGGATGCTGCTGCTCTCTGGAAGGCACAGATCCAGCCTTACTGAGCAGATGATGTTGTAAGCAATCATCCCTGCTATGCACTTTCATCACTTTAGGAATCACGACTACAGAAATAATTTCCTTCAAGAATTCCCATTATGTTTTTAGTCAGATTAGGTTAGATGTCATTGGGTCAGCAGAAATAAAGTCTCCACTAGCCTGGAAGCTGTGTACATTCCTGCCACAAATAACAGTCTCTGCTGTAATCATTTGTAAGCCAGTGATGAGGGCTTTGATGGATTTGATAGCCTAGCTTGGACAACTTCAGTAATCATCATTTCTTCATCAGGTTAAAAGAATGCAGATAGACTGGGATATTGTGAAACTGGTACCTACAGGTGTTTAAAAGGAAAACCCTGACTAAAGAACTCACTTCAGGTAATATTAATGTTTCTAGATTTTCCCCAGACAGCAGCATATGAAGCTTTTTCAAGTTGCCATGCATTTTCCATGGTGTGGTATAGGGTCAGAATGGCAGGAAAGGTTTGCAGCCTGAGTTGTGCTGCTTTTATAATTTAGTAGGTTTTTTTTTTTCTCTCTGGTGAGCTGATTCAATCAACTTTTGATGTGGGGTGTTGCAGCATACAGCTCATAGCACCAAAAAGCTCNAAAAAAACCCCAAAAGCTTGAACAGATCAAAGCTATCAAAACTAGACTGCAGAACCACTAACTGATCCACTAATCATCCTGGTCATGACAAAAGTGATGGTATTATAAAAACAGTGGGGATAAAGATGCCTGCTCTGAGAAAGGTAAGCAACCAGGTGAAGAAAAAAAGAGGCATCTTTGTGTAATACAGGAAAAACAGCAAACAGAAATGAAGAATTGTAAATATTATATAAAATAGGTGATGTTGGGCTAAAATATATCAAAGAAATGGAGAGGGATTTTAGACTCCTAGAGAAGAGAGAATAATGTTTAACTCCATTACTGATAATATCTTAAGTGTTTTATGATGAAAGGATACTGACTCATGAAATACCTTTATGGAAAATAATTAGTAGTAAAGAGCTTGTACAATTACTGGAAGGATGATTGGAATCTAGAGAACAAATATTCAGTTAATGTATATGAAGAGTTTGGTATGATAATCAGTAACAGAAAATTCTGAGAAATAGAAAAAGATAATGCTTAGTGTTTCTCTAAAAAAAAAAGACAGTTACCTCAGTTACCACTGGCCCATAAACCTGACTAAAACAGTGTAACAAATAACAGGGAAGAGAAAATCATTATCTTGCAAATAGAAAAATCATGCATTTCACTGGAACAAATAATGTCAGACAAATTTCATTGCATTTTTGCACTTGCTATCATATTGCATTGATATATCCTCATAAAACAAAATTCAGCCTGTGCTTTGAACCCCATCACGTTGATAAGTGACCAAAGAAGTAAAAACAAAGCAGTGGCATGTCCAGACAGAGATTCATAGCAGGTAATTTATCCACAGAGCAAAAAGCACTTTTATTTAGCACTTCCTCTGATAAGGGCATGTTTTAACTACCCTCAGCAACTGTGCAGATGATACTAAACTGGCAGGCATGGGAAAAACGAAGGAAAAAGGAATAATTCATGGCATGGAGATATTTGGTTGCTACCCGTGTAACTTAGTGACAAAGCGTCCAATAAATTATTTTTACATTCTCAGTGTTAGCTTTATTTTTTCTTCAGTATTTTAAGTGTACACAAAAAAAAAAAGATGACATGAAGCTCTCCCTTGTTTCTATGCAAGAGAAAGAGTTGGCCATATGCAGTGAATCCACTCAAGAGCAGATTTGCAGTGCTTTGCTCAGAAGGAGGCTGAGCCAAATTTGCCCAAATTTGCAATGGTAATCCAATTCTGTCTTACATCTCCTTTAAGGGCTGTTCCTGGACATGTAGACAGCTTTTTGTCCACATGCATATTTGTTAATTATAATTTTAAAAGTTCTCTCCTGTAAATAATCAAATACAACACATAGCAGGGCATGCAACTCACAGGAGAGAATATAAATCCTGGCCCCTGATCTATCAGCCCTCTAGAGATACATGCTTAGTTCTGAGGTTGGGCTGGGTATGAAAATACTCAATATTTTGGGTTTAAGTGGTGGATCCACATGCTGCAGTGCTCTACTGTGTAAATGCAGGTAGAAATGCTCTCCCACATGATTCAGTGTCTGCCTGATAGCTAATATCTAGCAATAATTTAAAAAATTGCTTTCTAATGACTCTTTAGAGGAGAATTATATTAACCAGTAGAAATTACTTCCAGTGAGTAATTAAAGTATCTGTAATAAAAATAATCTAAAAGACATCATCAGTGGAAGGTAGAAACTTGTAAATAGGAAATTCTAAATAGACACAGGAATAAAGTGTGTCAGCATAACAGGTGAAATTCAGCTTGGTGAGAAAGATCAGTTTGGTGACAAAAAGTGCTAGTCTGTCTTGTGGTGGCTTTCCCTGAAGAAATAATAGAAGATACCAGAGATGAAGTGTGTAAATAAACAGCTTATGGAAAAATTAAATTAAAATGCAAATTGGATTCAATCTCAATTCAAATTAAATTCAAAAGTTCAATTCAAATTCAAATAGATTGTAAGTGGTTGTAAGGGGGAGGGAAAATGTGGCCTCAGTTTTATTCTCCAGTTTATGGCCCCTGAGCACTGAGTTGAAGCTGAGCTGTCTGGAACACCAACAGGCTGAGATGAAGACATCTCCCTGCTGACAGGGTGAACGATTTGGGGTGTCTGGGGTTGGCTCCTGGACTCCTGGGTCCGTCTCTGCATCCTGTGGTGGCAGCACTGGAGGCTTTCCAAGGCGCTTCTGTTTCACTGGGGAGCAAAGGCGTGGTACAAAAATATTTTCCTGGGAAACTGGGGTGGATTTAGCCTTTTAAAATCAAATACAGGTGTCCTGAGGGATAGCACTGATGGAACTGCTGGCTTTAAAAACCTTTGGAAATGCAGGTAAGATGATTACCAAAATAATCTTGGCACAGCTTCTGCCCCTTTCCCCGCTGAGCCTTGTGAGCTGTGGTGGGTCCCTGTCCTGGTCTGAGGTGAGCATCCATTTGGGAACAGCTCTGATGGCACCCACCTTGCTAAGGCTGCTTGAGGGCTGACAGCTTTGTCCCCTCCTGGCTTTGTCCCCTCCTGACTTCCATCTCCCAGCAGTGCCTGAAGCCAGAGGGATTTTAATGAGCCTGCCTCTCACAATAGCAGAGACCCAGGGCCAATTACAGGTGGTGTTTGGGTTTCAGGATCATTAAATTAATCAGGGAAATGCAGCCTAGTTCCTGTGAGGATGTTATGTTTTGTAGCTGATGAGACTGTTCTACCTGCTGCCTTTGTCCACTGCTCAGAAACAGCGAGAAAAGCTGAAAAAAAAAGGAAAAAATATCCTGCTGGAAAAAGAACCAGCTTAATGTTCAGTATTGTAAGATGAAAACAGCCCTGAATGTGGGATTTTCTGACTTCATGTAACCATGCTGCAATATTATCTGCATGTACCTGGTTTACTCTGTGAATGTATAACATGACAGCTGATATATTTCTTTCCAATGTATCCCTTACAGGAAAAGCAACCCCCTACTTCCTATTTGGCAGCAATGACCTTGCCTACTGCCTCCATCTTAGTTTTATTTCTTCCTTCTCCTTATAAACCTTTAAATTATCTCCTCTCCCTACTAGTCCTGTGCTTCTTCCCCTACTATAGCACAGGCAGGTTTAGAAATGGTTTTATGAACTGAATTTAGAGAGATAAAGAGCCAGCTTGTGAAAGTCATCTGTACATAAAAGACCAATTAGCCTTGAGAATCAATCCTGAAGGAAGCTGGGGAAGATTTCTGCTATGGTGCTTTTTCTTTTCCCTCTTTTCTTTGAAATGTGCTATTGGATCAAGCTGTAAAGAAACTCCATTTACTTCAATGGTGTAAATGAAATTACATTTTGATACTGAGTTTGTCTCAGTAGTTTCCTTTGAAGAATGCATGTTCTAGGAAAAAAGCACTGGGACAAGTTGTAACTTCAGTAAAGATATAACAGGGTGACTTTGGACCAAAGAAATTTCTTTTAATCAAGAGAGTTGTAGAAATCTTTGCAATTTACATTTTTCACAGCTTGCTCTCTGAAGCAGAAATTCAGCTCTGTGAAGTTGGATGTAAATGCACGAGGGGTCATTTTACAGAGCATTAGTGTAGATAGGAGTTATCAAAATAGAGCAAGTTGTTTGTTTAAAGAAAGAGAACATAGGCAGCAAAGATAAAGACAAATGTTGGCAACCAGCTCTGTTATGCTGAAGGATAACTTGGTGATAATACCAAAGATTTAACTGAAAAGTGGCTTCTAGGTGTGGGGTGAAACCTTTATATTTTATTGAAGGTATGAAATTATGTGGAACCTCTCATTGCTTTCATTGCTTTATTGGAGCATTACATTCACAGAGCACGGACCTTTTTTTTTAATATACAAATGTGCTATATATAGATACCCTTGATTTCAATTAAAAAAAGGACTCTTGGTTTAGAGAATACTTATCACCAGTCTAAATAAGATCTCATGTCTGACATGCTATAAGTTGGGAATTATATTGTATTTATAATTTTCCCTCTAACTTTTACAAGACTTTATTAATGTCAAGCTAAAGGAAAGGAATTATCATTTGGTTATTGAATCATGCTTTGGAGTTAAAAAGAGATCATATTAGGGAATTGAAGGAAGGAAACTCTTACTACTAACAGGAAACTGATAAGAAACCTCCAGTGAAGCCAAGTTGGCGTAGGAGTCTGGAAATTCAAAGATATTTGCAAATTGCAATGTGGCAATCCTGAAAAGCATTGAAGTTGTCCTTGAAGTCGATAAGAGATGGGAAAGCTTCTCTCCTCAGCTGAACTCCAGGACAATTTTTAGCTCTGAAGCAAATATTGTTGGGATTTTATTTAAAAAAAGTCCGACATGCAAATCTCCTGAAGGAGGATGGATTCAAAGTGTGCTGAAGGCAGGGGAAGCTTTTCTTCTGAATTCAGGGGTTTCTTTAACTGCTCTCTGTCCTTCCCTCCCATCCATTTCTCACTCAGAGCCTGTGCTCTTGCTTCTGTGTTTTAGCTTCTTCACAATGAAAACACAGAGCTGCTCTTTTTATAGTTGGCTTGGCAACAGTGTCATAGGATGCTGTAAGACTAAAATACATTAAAGATATAAGGATGTATAAGCAGCTCCAATCTATACTAAACCTCATCCTCAGTCTGTCCTTGATGACTAGTCATGGTGTGTATAAAAACACACATGGCTAAAGGAGTGAGGTTGGGTGATAGACCTGAAGATTTTTATAATTTGGATAACATAAAAATAACAGTGACATCAGTGAAGGTCACATTGTTATTAAACCTTTTCACCAGGGCATTTCAGAAATGGTGAATGGCAATGGAGCTTTCTCTCCTTCTCGTTTCAGTTGTGTGATTCCCCTTGGAGCTTGTTCCTGCTCCAAAGGGATTTATTCTGGGGTGAGGTGGGGACAGGTGTGTCTCAGTGGTCCCTTTTAAAATAGTTTTTTCTGTGTGGAGAATTTTCCTTTTAAAAGGGATTTTTCCTTCTCTCATTTAATTTCTTTATGCACACTAGATTTATTGGTTCACAGAGTGAGGGTCCTGCTCTCAGCTTTGCTCTGCTCAGTTTGGCTTACTTGGACTCCAGAAATGTGGCAAAGGCAGTCAGACAGAAAAAACCAAAGTGTGAGCTGTTTCTCCAGCAAAGCAGGGGACTCTTCCAGCCACCTCAGAAACAAATAACACATGTTTTATCATACAGTTTTTCTGATGACAGATCATATTACATTTTTTTCTTACCAGTTGATGGGAGTACCAAATCCCCAGGGGCAGGAGGACTTTGAGGATTAAATCCCAGGTCCCCTTTCAGAGTTTCATTCTTTAAAGATTGCAGCTGTATTATGCTGTGGAAGTGAAGACAGTTTGGTGTATTGTATGGTTTGGTCCTGAGTAAGACTTGTTTTTTGTTTTCTTGCTTGAAACTAGTTGAAAGATACTTATTGATTTGGTGGATTTGGATGGAGGCCCTTTTCTGAGTCAGTTAAAAGCTGAACTTCTCTGGAACCAGCTGCTTCTCTGCTCAGCAAAACTCAGGACCAGCACACTCCAGTTCAATTATAGAAGTCAAGTTCATTTTTTAAAACAAAAAATGAAAAAGAAATCAGAAAAAGACAAGGCTAGGTGTTAAGAGTTTGTCCACTTGGAGGTTAAAGTATTCTGTACCATTTGAGTCAAAAAGTGGATCATCTATGTATAAAATGACTAGTGAGAATATGTGGGCCATAAAGATTTTCTAAAATGGTTCAGTTTGAAAGGTTTACAGTAATGTGGTCACTTCCCACAAAATTTCTCAGGAAATGGATGCTTTTCCAAAGAGCAATTTTTCAACCAGAAACTCCCAGCCAGTTCCTGTCCATAAGTACTGATCTCACTGATCAGAGCCTCTGCCATGGTGTAAGGCCAGATGAGGTCCTGCTGGATGAGAAATTTGCCCTGCTGTGGTCTGGAGCATTTTGGCAGCAGCAGGAGCTTTGGAGGATCCTGGGAGAGCATCTTCCAGAGTCCTGCCATCACTGTGTTCCTGCTTCAGTAGGGGCACAGGAGGGGACCTGTATATCCTGGATGTATTCAGATGTTCTCTGGGGGGTGATCATTTCTCTGATAAACACTAATCACCTCCTTTCCTAAGTTTAAAAACAGGTTTTTTACCCCTAGATTTCCTCCTGCTCCTGTTCCCAGAACAATTTATTTTTTGTCTTTTCATGTGTAGCCTCTTAGCTTTAAGGTTACAAATGTCCTGTGCTTGTGCTGAATATAATCTCTTTAATAGAGAATGATTGCCTGAGGCTAGAGATCTTAACCAAGCATTAGGCAGATCTAATTCAGCTGTGGTGCTTACTGGCCTGCAAAAGCCAGCTTGTTTTTTATTTTTTTTTATTATTTCCCCTTTCCTGGCTACGTAAATCTTCAGAGAATCCTTAGTCATGTGTTAAAGCTTGTGTGGCCTGAGGAGTTAATCCTTTCTAAGACAAGCCTTTTCTCTCTCACATGTGTGGGTATTCATGAAGCTTGGTGTAAATCCAGGAGAGTTTTCTTCAGAAACTCATGGCCTTTGCTAAGGAAAGCACATTATTCACCTAAGGAAGAGACCACCAAAGCTGTGCTCTTTAATATTGTCCTCATATATCATAATCTTAATATAGGCTAATCTCTGTGTTAACTTTGGACATTGTTTAATTGCTGGAAATTTGTTTCTTTCTCTAAGACAGGGAGCACAGATTCCCCTGCCCAATCTTCCTGCAGCAGCACCCCAACCTGAGCTCCAAGGGTTAATTACTATTGTGGGTTCGTGATTTTAGTAGGGTTTGAGAGGCCAATAAATCTTTGCCTCCTTTTCTTCCTTTCCTAAATGCTGCTCATGAAAAATAGTTTTTCAGCTGTTTGGGCTCACATTCATTTCCATGAACTCACTCTGGTTCAAGAGGACTTTAGAACCTGTGACTGAACATGATCATAAAAGATCACTTTTTCTTTCCCCCCTCCTTAGGATGAAAGTGAAATGGTTCTGTGAGCTGCAATATTGAATAATGAGACAGTTAAAAAAAATAATTATGTATAAGATCCTCTTAGGTAAAAAGACAAACTTAACTTGCATGTGAGTCCTATAAAACCTTTGTGCTCTCATGACTACTAAATTATATTAGAAATTTTCCTCTCCAAGCCACCCAGCTAGGGCTGTACTAAATCCACCATCTCCAGACACAAGTAATTACACTGCAAACATTCCAACTGTCCTGGAAAGCCTGTATAGTCCTACAGTCCTCTGTGACCCCAAATACAGCCCTGTGGGCACATCTTCCCTTTCAGGTCTGCCTGCAGCCTCACAGGTCACCTTCCCCCGGCAGGGAAGATCAGTGAAGCTTGGCTTTCCTTAGCAAGTTATTCTGTTTGTTGCTAATTAGCAGCAGAGATTTAGGTGTTTAGCTGCTACTTCATATTCTGCACTACATAGGGGATCTTCAGATGATTTACCACTGTGGGAGCTCTGTTACTGCCCAGGACCCAGGTGGGTGAGGTGTCTGTGAGGGGAAATAGCCTACCTCACCTGAATGGCCAGCTGTGCCGTGCAGGCTGCAGGTTTTTCACCACTAACCAAGAGGTGGGACCTTGTTTGGCAAAGAGTTTCCCATGGGCTAAAAAAGACCCTAAAAAGCTGTTTTCCCACTTCTGTCTGCCATCATCTAACATGATGCAGCATATGATTTGGGTAGCATGTGGTTGTAGAAGAAAAAGGTAATTAGAACTTGATTGTGTGCCTGGCAGCATCACCTGCACCATTTTTCCTTCTTTAAAAGCTGCTCTGTGTGAGTGCAATGGCCCTGTGCAAACAGCTGGTGGTCAGCTACATCATTACTATTCCAAAATATTCTCTGTGCAGGATGTGAGCATGGTGTTTAATGGTGCACTTACACTCACTTCTGTCTACAAAATTTAGGTCCTGGCTCTTCAGAGTGTTTCTCTGTTTGGGATTACTTGCAGTGAGAGCTGGTGTGCAGCTCCTGACAGCTGAGGGGCTGCAGGCAGGACCAACCACTGGTGCTTATAAATTGCTATTCTGGGCAGCAGAAGATGAGGATGGGAATTGTCTGTGTGTCTGCAGTGTGCTGGGTTTCACAGCTGCAGTGAATGGCAGAAAGGAAAAGGCGTCAGGATGTGCACCATTATCCTCCAGTGTGCACTTACCACTGGTCTCAGACAGTGAACAACATTTTCTCTGTGCTCTCTGTGGATGAGGCCATCTCCCACTCTTGCACTGGTAAGGTTTGGTGAGGCACCTCCCAAACCCACAGGAGGGTTGTTTTTGGTTGCACCTCTGTGATTTGCCCTGTCAGGTTGTGCCTCTTCACCAGGTACCTTAAAATGGTTCCTAGCTTTAAATGCAAAGATAATCCTGGGATTAACCTCCCTCCTTCACTCTACATCACCCACTTTTGCTGACACAGGGCCCTTTGGTCTCCATGAGGAGGACACAACTCCTGCATCCCTCAGTGATTCTGCTTCCTGACCACGGCTTTCCCACCCAGCGTGCTCTGCCAGCATGGGAAAAACATCCCAGACCTTCTCCTCTGGCCTGGCTTCTGCTGCTTGTGACAGCCCTGCCCTTCCCCATTTGTGTTTTTATCTGTAAGGGCCAATCAAATTGCTGATGCCATAATTTGTCTGCCCACCTTACATTTTGCTGTGTAATAACACAGAGGCACTTCTTTCTTTGAGGCTGTCTCTGTGAATCACTGTAATGTATTTGCACAGTGAAAGGGATTTGGGGTTAATGTAGCCTGGCTTGTGGCTATTGATTTAGTCCTCCTTTCAGTTTGGCACTGTGTTTTTAACAAAGAAATGCTGGCCAATGCGTTCATATCATGCTGAATCATTGTTCAGGGGTGGTTTTTATTTTAATACCCTTGGATGGTGGAGTGGGGATAGTGGTGCTCCAGGGGCAACTCAGCTCTAATGGGATCAGACACTCCTGAGTTTAATTTTGTCCTGATTTACTGCAGCATCATACAGTTAAAAAAAACCCCAAAAAACCCCCAAAAACCCAAAAAAACCCGAAAACCAACCAAACAAAAAAACCCACACAAACAAACCAAACCCCCCC
>VWZP01002027.1:550614-703308 GCA_013396995.1 Dicaeum eximium | reverse complement strand
AAAAACAAAAAACCAAAAACAAAAAGCAAAGCAAAGCAAACCCCCAAGCTCGGGCAGATGGCCTGTGCTGGTAATCCTTCATTGTAATGGCTCCTGACAGAGCAGCTGTGGCTCACTGCTTCTCAGGGTTTTCCATCAGAGAGAACAGTTTTCCTGGGATATGAAACTTGGCTGTAGCAGTTTCCTTCACTGAGGCATCTCTCACAGAAAAGGACAACACAGAAGAGGGAATGACTTTTTTGGAAAGGGAAGCAACCTCATTCCTGTTGAGACAACCTGCCAACACGTGACTTGTTGCTTACCACCTGTGTTTATGTATTTTTAAAAATATGTTTCAGCCTTTAAATTGGAAAGCTTTTGTAGAGGCTGGAGGTAAAATCTTACAGAAGCAAAACAGCTTAAAATGGTCACAGATCTCTACCAGAGACTGACATGGAGGCAGTCGTGAGTTAGGGAGTCTGGTGTTGCTCACTGGGGATTTGATTAAGCAGTTAATTCCTTCTCTTTATGGATTCCATGGATGTAAAGGTAATACAGGAAATCCCCAGGATTCTTCACTGGGGGTTTCCTGCAGAACCCCCCAGGTTATTTTCTTCAGGAAACCCCCAGAACGCCTCGCTGACTTTTCCATCTCTTGTGTTGGATTTTCCAGTGCTGCTGGAGGTGTCAGGTGGGTAGAAGGGCTGAGATTTGCTGCCTTTGGTTCTGTGCCTGTCTGTGTGTGTGTGAAATACTCAGCCAGTGGTGGAAGACCCATAATTATTTCTCTGTCTCTGTGCCTGGTGGTGCATAGTTGTATATTGATTTGCTGTAGCTGAGATGAGCAGACAATTATGATGTTTCAATACAAACAATGAATTGTGGCATTGGGCAGCCAATTGCTTGGTGTGTGACAGGTTGTGAATAAACATGATAGGACACTGCAGGGGTTAGGCACAGGGAAGGCAATATGCTGGGAAGGCATGGAGTGGCTTTATCCATGGAGTCTCCCTCAGTGCTGCAGGAGACCCTTAATTCACTTTGATTGGGGTTATCTCTGCATTGGGTGTTGCAATTAATTAGTATTGAGGGTGTCTCCATCTGATGTGATAAAGCTTTGGCTGGGTTCTGTGGGTTCTGCTGTGGTTGTATTCTGAGTCCTGACAAAATTTGACATCTACATTATTTCAAATGGGTGAAAATGTCCACTGGGTTGGTTTTGGGCCTTTTTATTTCCTTTTTTTTTTTTTTTGCCTTAGAAGCAAATGGTATTCTGGGTGGGATTTGCAGTCTTCCACATTAAAGGGAATATTTTCTAATGCATTTTGACAAGTGCACTTTTAGCTGGAAAGCAGACAATCTCCTGTTGCATGGGTATTTCAGAATGAAATATCATTCTGAAATATTTGCTTTTCAACTGAGCAAACCCCACAACTCAAGCACCCCTCCCTCCTCCCCTCCTTCCTTCCAGCATCCAGAACAAATGACTTTGACATCCTGAATGGTTTCAGCTTAAAGACTCTCAGGTGGCAGGGACTCCTCTGAGATGACATGCACCATCCTCTGGAGGCCCCACCTCTCTCCTTGGACAGTCAAAGGAGAATTTAGACTCTTTTAAATGAGGACAGTAAACTTCCAGACTCCCAACTCAGGACAGATTTGATACTGTTGAAACAGGTACAGTTTGTGGAGAAAAATGGGAATGTAAGTATGCTATAGCTGTGCTTAATTCTGATTTTCAAAGCCAATTAAAAACATGTTTGGTTGCCACTTCAAGATATAAGCATGTCATGCCCATATAACATCTCTTAATTTCCACTGCTCTTCCTTCAATGTTGAACCTTGATTAAAGCTTCAGAGCTTACAAAGTACACTGTGGTCAGTAGTGGGAGGAGGCTGTGGGAACCTGTGCCAGCACTAGCCTCAGAAATGCAGAGCTCACAGTATTTGGAAATTAGCTGCTTTATATGCACATTGCCTTTCAGTATGTTATTATTATTTTTTTTCTTTTTCTTTTTCTTTTTTTTTTTTAATTTTTTTTTTTTTGCACCTTGACTACATTACCCTTGTGCTGGCTCCGTGGGGCTGGCTGACACAAGATGGATCATATGGATGATGTTGGTGGCCTGGTTGGCAGCCCACACCCTGGTGTGCCTGCAGAGGGAAGCCTGCTGCCTGTTTGCTCACTAAAGACACCTTGAGCAGCACTACCTGCCTAATTGGCTGGAGAACCCTGTGCCCCTGGCTTTGTGTGATGAGCTTTCCTTGGCCAGAAAACAGATGGATTATCAAGAAAGCTTTGCAGAATTATAAAAGTGGGGCTAAATGTTCCCATTTTGCTGCTTTTTGAAGCTCTGCAGAAGTGCTGTTTGGAATTGCCATGGCGAGGGCTGCTGCAAGATTTCCTCCCACGGTGAAAGCAACTCCCTTCCAGCAGTGCCTTAGGCAGGATCAACACTACAGGTTTAGAAAGCTCCTAACAAAGAGTTTGATCCAGTCTGTTGACCCTCAGGAGACCTGCATTTGATTTTCTTGTGTGCCACTTGCCACAGCACTTGGGGCATGATTCCTCACCTGGTGAGGAGCCCAGCTGCTGTCAACAGGTGCCTTGATAGGAGCAAAGCTCTTTTGTACCCCCTACAAATAAAGACCTAAATATTCTGGCTCTTAGCTTCTGAGCAGAATTACATTTGGGATAAGAGCACTTATTTTCACTGAAAGTGTTCAAGGCCAGAAGGGATGGGGCTTTGAGCAACCTGGCCTAGTGTGTGGCATCCCTGCCCACGGCAGGGAAGTTGGAACTAGATGATTTTTAAGGTAATTTCCAATCCAAACAATTTTGTGGTTCTGTATTGGAAGGATGCTCTGAGGATAAAGTCACCAGAGCACCCAAGCTGTGCTTCAGTGTTCTGTGTCATAAGGAAGCAGATGTAAGCTAAACACTGAATTAGAGGAATTTTTTGTAGAGTTTGATTTCAGATCTTAGATCTAGAGCTTAGAAGAGCAGGTATGGACATCAGGGCTGTTCTCACCCATTTCACTGGGTGTCACCACTACCTCAGAATTTCAAGTTTTCCAGTTGGGGTAGGAATATGAACCCCTGCAGACAGATGCTGCTTTGGACATGAATTTGCAGCAAGCTTAGTGAGTGTCAGCTGGTTCAGAGCTCGTGTGTTGAACTTGCAGCATGCTGAGAAAACTTTTGCTTAATGGAGATTAACTTGAGTAGGGAGTAGTCTTCCCTCATACACTGCCCTCAGGTGATGCTCCACCTTTGGGGAGAGGCATAGGTTTATTCTATTCTTACAATTTCAGATTTGCTTTGAGTTTTGCTTTTGGTGCTTTTGGTTGGCTCTTGTAGATTTTGATGTTAGGGCTTGCAGCTCCCTCCCCAGCTGCATGGCAGGGATGTGGAGCCCGGCTGTGGATCTGTCTTGGAGCAGTGCAGCAAGCCTGAGCCTTCTGTTCTGTAAATCCCTGATTATTTACTTCCTTATGCAATGAAACTGCTGATAAACTCTTGTCATATGCAAATCCTCCAGCCCCAGGAGCAAATATGACACCTCTTTTAGCTCTGTGTGCACTCAAGCCTGGGCAGCCCTTTCTGTGCTCTGTCGTGGCAGTCAGCACGGTCTTGTTTCTATTTTGAGCCTCAATTGATTGAACTTCTGTTTGCTGGGTTTTGGCTCCATTTCTCCACGCTACCTGAAAAGGAACTGAGGGAGCAAACAGCTTTCCTGAGCTATTGTTACTGCCTGGGGCAGGTCCAAACAGCTTTTCCACCCCAGGCAGCCATCCTGAGGGCCGGCCAAGGGGACTGGGATGAGAGGGGAGTCTGGCATCTGCTCCTTGCTGGAAGGATCAGGCTGAGCTGGCTTGGCAAGGACATGAGGAAAATTCTCATTGGAATCTCTGATGTCACGAGAGAGGGAAGAGGGTTGTCATTGCCCCAGGAAAAGGGTTGTAAATTCTGTTTCCTTCTCCCCTTGCTGAATGGTATTTCCATCCAAATCTTTTGTGACCTTTTCCTATGGGAGTTTTGCATAGAAATAGGAAATAGAAATAATGAAAGGGGAGAAAGTGATTACGTGGAGCTTGTGGGGAAATACTACTGCAGCTGTTTTAGCTGGAGCTTTAGGTCACAGTCCTTAAAGGAAAGGGAAGAAAGAGCCTTTGGTTGTTCCTGGTTTGTCATGTGGGTCTGAATGCCTTCATGCTTTGTCCCAAGCTGTATATTGTTCCTCCTGTGTTTCTGGGCCATTTGTATCTGCTCTGCAAAGACCTGCTCTTGTCTCAGGCCAGGTTGGGGTGGTCTGCTGGCAACTGCTCTGATTCAGAGCAGCGTGTGCTTTTCCTGAAGTGTTATTTTTATTTTACCAGAGCCACAGGTTTGTGCCCAGAAGCTGAGGTGAAGCACTGAAGCACTCATGGTGCTATGAGTGGGCAGTTTCATTGCCCCTATGATGTGTTTCCCTCTCAGTGTCCATGGGGGTATTTTCTATCCAGCTTTAGATGCTTGTTTCCTTGCTCCTGACAATCCCTTGTGGCTGATCTGAACCTGATTGGAGATTAACTGGAGTGGAGCTTGTGTGTTTGCATGTTTGTTGGGGTTCCACAGAGACAGAGGCTGCAGTAGCTCTGGGTGAGGGGAATAGATTTGTAATCAACAGAAAGGAACAGATGGCTTTAGTTGTAATGCCTATATTTATATTTGATGTTAATATTCCTCCCAGAGCACCAGCACTTCAGTGATGTGTAACACAACTTAAAAGCATCTGGGGAGAGAGGGGATAAAACAAATAGGTTTTTCGAATCCCATGAGGAAATCCAGCCATGGATTTAGCCACAAGGATTCAGTGGGTGTTAGCAAGCAGAGAAAGCAGAAGTTAGCTACAATCTTCCTTCAGAGCACTGTGGGCATTGCCTGGATGTGCCCATGCCACAGACCCCGAGGAGCCATGGTGGGACCCTGGAAGGGAGCAGCATTTGTGCCCAGTGCTCCACCTGCAGCAAGATGTTGTGTGTTGTGGTGTTCCTTGGGAAAGGAACTCTTTCTCAGGGCAGTTTTTGGTTCAAACATGGGGAAAAACATCAAGCCCCTGCTCTGTCATCCTTGCCATCTGTGTCCTGCTGAGGTCCATCCCATCCTTATAGCATCTTCTCATGCTCGTCCATGGTGGGATTTACTGGTGTACTTGGAATTGCAAACTGATTCATCCTGTGAATGCAATTAGTCACCCCCAGCAGACAGGTGGAAGATGGAAGTTAATACTGCAGCACCTAATTAGCTGTCATTGCTGGAAGGCTTCGAGAGCAGAGACAAGATGTTTTGGTTCTGGCTGCACCATCAGGGGCTCTCATGGAGCAATGGTCAGACACCCCAGACCTCACCCAAGACCTGTGTGTTACTTTAACAACCTTTTGTCGTTCTTATAAAAGGTAAACAAGAAGCTAGAGCCTCCGTGGGTGTGAATCAGTGTGGCTCTGCAGGCAGCAGAGCTGTACCAAATTTTATCAGCCAAGGGGAGATGGAGCCTGGGTTAAATGATGACAGAATTATCCTTGTGTGAGTTGCTCTGTGTGCATACAAAAATGCACAAGCGGGCGTGTACGTGCCCACACACTCATTAAAGGTGACTGGTTTTTTTATTTGCTTGTATTTAGTGCACCTTGGAGGCTTTACCTAGAGAAGAGTCATAAATGAAATGTCGTCAGATCGTTAACACATCCTCGACTTGTTAACAAATAATGGCATGATTTGTAGTTAAAAAAGCCAGCTGAAAGACATGCTGAGTAATATTCCTTCAGGTCCCCTGGCATGTGCATATATTAGAAATCCATGTGATACAAAGCACAGGACAAAAATGATTGATAGCAGGTTGCTGTGCTCTTCATTACAATGAATTAATTGATCACGTCTAGCAGATTTTCCTCCCAGTGGAATTGCTGGATATTGGACATGTCTCTCTCATTTCTTTTCTATCCCCTCTGCTGGAAACACGCCAGACAGTTTTATACCATCATTTAAATTTATTTGTGACCTGAGAAAGTTGTGTTGCCCTTGAGACAGTTAGCTTTTTAACTTTCAGCTAAAAAGTTTGGTGGTATTTTGGGAGATACAGAGATGGATATTATACAAAGTTTTCTGATGAGGTGGAACTCCTCAGTCCAGGTCCTGGCAGCAGGTCCCACCTGAGAGCTGAGTTGAAATGTTTTTCTGATGCTTGAACTGCTCATATTTGGCTGGCATCCTATTCTAAACCAAACATGCTCCAAAGATATTAACCAGCACTGTTTTTCATAGTCCTGGGCAGTGGAACCCAAAAGCAGATGCTTGAAGGAAGTTTCCCTTCAGCCTAGGGATGGGACTTGTGACAGATGACGACACGGCTGTGACAGTAGGGAACTTGAGTGGGAAACTTCTGCTGTTTTCTGTGCCAAACTATTTCACATCTTATTCCCTCTTTCTGGTAGGTGCTTTTGGTGGTTCTAATATGTGGAATGACCTGCCAGAGACAGAGAACAGGTTATTAACCTGCTGTTTTTACAAGCTTTCTCCTGGCAGAAGTGTCCTCTTTGTTGCACTTGTAACTGGCCTATTACAGAGTCTTAAATGTAAAGAAAATAAGTGCTCCAAGCTTTCCATTTCCCAGAAGCCATGCAGATAGTGGGCAAAATACTGTAGAATTGCATTAGTAAATTCAAATCTGTTTTGTGGTTTTGCCCTTTGCCTGTGGATAAGGCCGTATTATCTGCTTAAGGACTCAACTTCTGGATTCCACTCCTGACCTGTCTCAGAATCTGGCACTGGGTAAGACAATAAAAAGTGGTCTGATTCCCAGAATAATTTGAAGAGAAATGGACCATCTCCAGGTGTGCCAAATGAGATTATGCTTGTAAGGCAGGTAACTGAAGACTTCTCTGAGACTCCACAAGCCAGCCAGCAGTTGGTGAAGAAGTAGAACTTATGCCTCTGGCCCACGATAACCTGCCTGTGCATTGTAAAAAAGAGACCCAACCCTTCTTGCCAAAGGATTTGATGTCTCCTGCCATTTTTACAAGGTGCCATTTGCTACATCCATCTCATGCTTTATCTGAGATGTGTTACAGCCCTCACTCCCCAACTCCAAATCACCCAAGTCAAGATATGGGGGGAAGATGGAGCAGGGTGGGAGTTTAACTCCTCCTTTCTCCTTTAGGAAAAGAATATTTTAGGTCTTAAGATACAACACAAACATGTATCATCATGTCTGAATTCCTTCTTGATAGCTTTCCTGCAAGTTGCTTTTTGTAAAGTGGGGATAGGAGGTTTTGAAACAGGAATCAGCATTTCACCAAAGATGCAGTTAAAGCACAAAGCTTATTCTCTTAACTCTCAATTTTCTATGGTCTGACTGGCATTAGAAAGTCTCTCTTTGATGAAGATTTGTAAGGCTTTGTTGCTAAGAACCAGAATATGCATTTGGAAATTCTATTGAGTGGCTTTGGAGATGTGTATCCCTAGAGACTGTGTTAATTTCCATATTCATTAAAATGTTCTGTGGTGTCTGAGACCCAAACCCTTGAATAATAAAGCTGTGGAAGCTGGGAAAGGAGACATCAGGATCAAGGAGTACTTTCACCACCAATTTAATCCAGTCTAAGTCTGTGTGACCAATAGGTCAGTCCTGCTCCTGACTGAAAATGCTTTTCTTCCTCTGTCCATCTTTCTGCCTTGGCTACCCATTACCACTCCTTCCTGTGTGCACAGCAGTGCTGACAGTGTGCAGGGAGCTGTTCTGCTGAAAACTATGAGAAAAAATGACTTTATGATGTATCAGGTTCTTTTTAGATGTAGTGCTGACACAAGGGAAAAGAAAAATGTGATTTGGGGCAGGCAAACTGCTCAACATTTCTTATTAGCTTATTAAGCCACCACTGGATATGCCTCTGCAAATACAGTTTGTCTGGGTGAAAATAACCTTTTTAGGGGCCATTTGTGCCATCCTGTAGAATTCTTTGTTTGGTATCTCTTTCTATGAAATTCAATGGGATTATTTTAAAAGGGAGAAAGGTTTTTGTTTTCTTCAGAGCTTCAGTTGCAAGGATGACAACGACCATTACCTGTTATTTAAACATCAGGGTGGTGAGTACATGAGCTGTGGCTCATCCTGTTGTCCTTTGAAGTGAATGGATATCTTTTATTGACTTAACTGAGCCACAGATAAGGCCCTGGATGAAAGAGACAGTGTTTTACTAGAGGCTACTTGTTTCTGCAGGTTGTAAAACTAAATAATCCCAGATACTTTCAAAAATGGCTGAGGTTGGGCTGCACGTAGCTTTTTTGTGAAATTTTATTTATAAGAAAAATAAATTCCTCATAGTCAAAGGGCTGCTGCCTGACATTACCTTTTCTGACTGAAAATGGTCCCTGAAAGGAAAAATAAGGTAATGATAATAAAAACTCTCCTAGCCATTACTAGACTGCTGCTGGAAGGGATTTGGCAAAGGCAGAAGAAGTGTCAGAGTGAGAAAGCACCATGTCTGCTGGAAGATGACAGTCTCTGACCTGGCTGGTGCCCTGTGAGGCTGGAGAAATTTCCACTGATTCCAGCCAGAGTGAGGGTGCCTGGCAGCCACGAGAGCTGTTCAGAACACAGCCCTGTAGTTTCTTGCAGCTGATGTTGTGTTACATGGGAATGCACTGTCCTTAAGAAACTATCTCCAACAAATCATGTAATAAATATATTAACAAATTATGTAATAAATATATATGAATGTATAGCGATTTCTTGGAGGGATGCAGCCAGCCTTTGTGGCCAGCCATGCTCTCTGAATCTCTTTGCATGCTGAAATGGTATCTTCTGGGCTGCACTTTTCAACAAATAAACCCTTCACCCCATGTATTTCTCCCAGCTCTTCTGCTCAGCTCCCTTGCTGATGATATCTGCTTCATTAGCTGCCTGATGAATGGTCTGAGTACATTAGCATCATTTTATTGAGCCAATAACTATGAGCTTCACCCTGCAGAGCTGTGCAATGTCCCTCACTGGGAGGTTTCTAAAAGGTTAGGCAAACTTCTGTCAGGAATGGTTTAGGTGTGGGGGGCAAGAACGTGGACTAAATGGTTTCTTAAATGCCCTTCTAACTCTGCAATCTCTTAATTTAAAACCCTGCTGTGGTAATAGCACATGGTTTCTATGACAAGCATCTCTGGGAGGCTTAGCTGAGAGGTGAGAGGACTGGAAGCTGTTAGGAGGCTGCACCAGCACATTCAAAATGTGACAGCAGGTGACAGCTGGGTGCAGCAGGAAGGAACAGCGAGGACTTGTCCCACCTCACCTCAGGTACTTGTGTGGAAACCAGCCTGTACAAGCTCTGCAGCTGTGGAGGGAGAAACAGAACATTCTGTTCATGTGTCCCTCTCTGAACATCTGGGATATGCTGGAACCACCTCCTGGTCATCTCTCTGGTGCTCATCATCCCAGCTGCAGCATGTTCACCAAGAGCAAAGGGAGTCCCTTGGCCTGGTCAGTGTGAGAGCTCAGTGCCTTCTTCATTTCCAGTGGGACACTGTATTCATCCAAACACTTTTTTATCAGCTGTTGTTTGTAAACATTGCTAAGGGTTGTCTCTGTCTTCCTCCTGCTGCCAGGGCTGCTCATGGCTCTCTGAACTTCACCCATCATTCTGCAGGCATCTGTCCAATGTAGGTCACCCTGCTCACTGGCCTAGGACTGGACATTTATTTTAACACATTTGGGTTGGAACTCTGGTTTACATTTAAATAGGTTATATAATAACTTAGTAAAATGTCATTTATTCTGATTCCTTGCAAATATTGATGATATATTTTTGCTGAATTCTGGCTTTCATTCAGTAAACCTCTTCAGTTCATCTTTAATTTGCAGATGGCTTTGGCACTGTTCCAACCTCAGCTTCTGGTGGTTGAAACATGGTGCTTGAATTAGATTCAAGATGCAAATAGCCTGATTTTGAGAAAGTCTGAATATATGCAGCTGCCTTGTGAAGTTCTAAGTAATGCAATTAGGGCTGGGATTCTTTCTGCCAAAACACCCTCAAATGAATTAGGGGTCCAGAAAAGAGAAATGTGGCAGAATACACATAAATGTCTTTAGGAATTTGGGGATTTAGGAAGAATTGAAAGCCTGGCTCAAATTTTCAGCTGAAAATCACTGGTATAAGTAATTTCAAAGGAGATTAAAGAGGAATGTGCTCATGTTGGGGGAAAGTGCAGAGCTGGGCATTGGGGCTGGAGGAGTGATGTGACAGCCCTGCTGACACAAGGGTCTGTTGCTTCCTCATGGGCTGGGGTGATAGGGGCACAGAGGGGCAGCAGGGAGATTTGGGATATAATTACAAATAATGAGCCTGGTAAAAGAGGAGGAAGGGCTAGAAGCTCAAAACTAACAAGAAATGGGAACTTGCTTCTCCTTTTCAAAGCCTGAATTAGAAATTACTGATAAGCAGCCCTTGAAAGCTCTGGAGTAGTCTCAAAGTGTTGAAAGCTTGGCTCCTGAGTGTGCTAATGCTATGGATGCCAGACATGGGAAACAGCCATGCAGGGAGAATGCCACGTCTCTGCATCTGCTGTCTTTTGGGGTTTAGCAGGGAAGTAAAAATGTTGACTCATTTTCTCATTTTCATTGAGATTAGTCTGGGGGGGAATCACAGTAGTGCTCAGTGAGGCTGGATTCCCTTCTTATCTCTGCCTGTAGCCATTCTTTCCTTAAAAGAGGCTTTTATTTATGAGGAGGGTTGAGGTTTTTCTTAATAAATACCCAACTAATCCCTATTGTACATGTAAATATAGACAGCACAGAGGTCTGTGAAGATTATGGATGCCCCTTTTGGCAAGCAGTATCTTTTAATAGCATTTTGTGTGCAGTTAATCAGGTTAAAGTATCAGGGGAACAAGAAGTCCATGTTCAGGGAAGGAGTAAGTGTCAGACTTCTTGAGAGCTGTTGGTTAGTAATATTGGCCAGGTAGCATAGTCTTTTTTTTTGTTTGGATTTTTTAAAAAAATTTTTGTTTTATTTAACTCAGTGATGTCTGTGGTTGGAAAACAACAGGAGTAGAGCAAGCTGTTAAATTGCAGGAGCCTTTTGCTACTGTGTTTCATAACAGATATGGTAAATGCTCTTTGCTCCTGGCCTTCATCCAGTATTTTCTGCCCAGACTGAGAGTTCATTGGGAACTGGTTGTAAGGGCTTGTGCCCTCTCTGCTCTTTGGTTCTAATTAAGTGAGAGGAGTGCAAGGCATCTCCCATCTATGTGAAAAGCAGGAATTAAGAAATTGGTGCAGAAAAATAGGAAAGGCACTGAAGAGGGTGTTGCTCTTCATCATGGAGAGAACTCATTGCTACAGGGGTTGTCTGGAAGAAAGCTCACGAGTCAGTGGAGAAGAAAACAATACTTGTAGAGTATCAGAAATGCCCTGAAATAGGCATTTACTTTAAGACAGAGGATCTGTGCCCTGGAAATGCCTGTGTCAGTCAACTCTTGTGGAGGACTGTGGGATGTCTGGAAAGATCTCACATTAGATGCACCAGGCCTGGGGCCACTTGAAGTGAAGACAAGAATTGTATGAGATGGGGGCAGTGGGGCTGCAGGGGACACAGGGTGGGAAACTCCCTGCTGAAGGGTGGCTCAGCCAGCTCCTGTGGGATCTGGGGAAGGGCTGCAGGGCAGGAGTGTGGGTGCCCCAGGGAGCCGGGAGATCTCTGGAGCTTTGCACAGGACGTGTGTGAGGGTGCCAGGCCCCCACCATTGATCCCATATTGATGGGATTTGAGCACAGGGTGCTGGAAAAATTCTGTCGTGTTTTCCTCCCCGTGGCAGAGCCGTGACCTGTGCAGCATCTCTTTGACGTCGTGTGTGCACAAGGGCTTCTCTTTTGTGCAGTGTCCTTCAAAGAGAGCATGTGGAGGTCAGAGAGTTTCTCATTACAGCTTTGCATGGTACTGCTGATCTGATTTCACTAATTCTCCAAGAACAATAAAGCAATATTCACCACAGGGTAAAGCAGAAGCAGATGCCTATTTTTGGTAGCATTTTTCAGGTTACTATTAACCTTTCATTTGAAATGTAATGCTGAGGACTACACATTGATCCTGAGCGGTTTCTTGGAACAGCATCAATTTGCCATTTAGAAAATTGCATTTTTTCCAAGTTTAACCCTATGTGGGATGTTGTTAATTTTTTCCTGAGATATACTTTCCAATGGAAACTTCCTCTTTGGGTCTGAAATTCAAACCGGTTTTGCCAAACCCTAGGAATTATGATCAATAAAATAGGAAATGCTGTGGGAAATTATAGCTGAACTGGGTGAGGGACATATTTAGAAGATGAAGGCCAAGTGCAGAAAAGTAATAAAACAGAGTCAGAATTACAGTTAAAATTAAAGCAGGCCTGTGGCCAAATGTAAAGATACTTTATGAGTGGATGATAATGGGAAAAAGCATTGAAAGCAAAGCCAGAGTAGTAGCTGGCAACAGATAACATCTGGCAATGGATTTGCCATGGAATTCACTTCAGAGAACTGGTGGGTGAAGGAATTTTTCTGTCATGGGGTTGGAAGCAGACAATCTTTAATATTCCTTTCAATATAAGCCATTCTGTGATTCCATGAGGAAATCCCAACATAATGGCATTTTTCCATGAGAAACAAAGGTGTTATAAGTGTCCCATGGTGCTGAGGTGGCTCCATGGTCAGCCTTCTATATTTGGAAGTTCAAATTCCTGAGGCAGATTAGAAGGCTGAGCCCGGTAAGCAGCATTAATGTGCAATTTCCAGTCACATTCCTGCAAACACTGTGTGATGGAAGCTGTGGGTGCTGCAGCCAGGGGGTGCTTCCAGCTCTTAGGGATGGACCTGAGGTGTGCTGGGGGCTGAGGATGTCACCAACCATGGCTGCTAAACCAGTCTGAGGTGCTGGATCACAGAGCTGAAGCCCAGGTTCTGCAGTTACATTCACCCACCATAAGCAGCCACGCTGGTTAATTTAAAGCTGAAGTTGTGAGCTGCTGCTGTGCCTGTGATACAGCAGAAATGTATTCTGGTTATAAAAGATGGATACAGCTGGGCCCTCAGTGTTTGTTTCATAGAGTCATTGAATCACAGAATGGTTTGTGTTGGGGAGGGACCTTAAAGATCTCGTGCCAAATCCTGTGCCATGGGCAGGGGCATCTTCCACTATCCCAGGTTGCTCAAAGCCCCATCCAGCCTGGCCTCAAACACTTCCATGGATGAGGTACCTCCAGTTTCTCTGGGCAATTTTTTTTTTCAGATTCTTTGCAGGAATGTTGGAACTAGATGACCTTTAATGTTCCAACCTAGACCATTCTGTGATTCTGTGGTTCTCTGATTCTAAGAGAGTAGCATTGGTAGCTGGCAGAGATTTTTGGAGCTATATGTGTGTGTGGACCAAAGGCAAAAGTTAATTGGAAGAGTCCTCAAAACAGTCCCTTACCAGATAAACAGCCATATCCATGGAGAGGTTTTCAGCCACAAAGCTGAGTTGAAAGTCAGATAGAAAACAAACAAACAAAAATCCTCACCCCAACCACTCTTCCACAAGGGAAATGAGTGTAGCACAGGGAAAAGTAATGGAAAGGGATCACACAGAGCTCTTGTTCTGCTGTACAGACTTTTCGAGTCTTGTGGCTCCTCTGTGGACACAGCTGCACACAGGGATGGGGTGATCAGAGGGAATGATGTGTGTTGGGTCCACCTCTCCAGAAACCTCACCTCACTGGTTAAAGCTGAAGAGGTTTCTATGGAGAGATGGAAACTTGACTAATCTGCCTGAACATGGAAGGAGAGCAGAAGCCTTTTATTCTTTATAATTTTTGTTAGTGTCCCAAATTTTGAATCCCTGTTGATAGTTGACAGTTATCCAGCCATTGGAGGGAATGTTTCTGCCCTGCATGTGTCCCTCACAGCTGCCCCACTTTTGGGACCTGCTTTGGCTGCAGAGGGATTGCATTGCTGGCTCAATATCCCTGAAGTATGCTCTGAGAGGGTGGCTATGAGAGCAACCTGGATGGTGGACACCAAACTGCTTGCTGTCATTTTTAAAAATTTGATAATAAATAGAAAATGAATCTGAAAGTAAGTCAGAGCAGTTCAATATCCTTTTCTTGGCTTCACTCCAGTCTTGCATATTTAATTTAATAGATACATTTTTTTTCTTATGTAATATGAACTAGGAGATGAATCTATTACATTTGTGTATTCTGGTTGCCGTATAGGCAGATTTCATACTGAGATGATTCAGGACTATTTATTTAAAGTATTCCTGAAAGATTGCAGAATGAGATGAAAGGGGAAAAATACATATTGTAATCGAGTATGTTTGTATAGTTGGCAGTGTGTTATATCATATTTCATGTGTTGATCTGGGTTTGGTTTTTTTGAGACAAATAGTTTTCCTTTCCACTGTGCTGTGAGTTAAATTTCTAAACCATTCATTGAGCTACAAATATAATTATTCAGCCATGAAAATATTAATTCCAGAGAAATCAGATTATTATTTGCACCTGGATGCAAAATAGCAAAGGCTTTAATGATGTTTAGTTAGAACTTTATTAACATCTGAATATCTCGGGAGAGCTATGGTAACAGTAGGAGAAGTATTAAACTCAGTATTGTTTGTTTTTCTGAGAGTAAATGAGGAGAATTGCAAGTCTTCTCCATGTGAGTCAGCTGAATATTTGCAGGAATTAACTAATCTATATCAGAGCCAGCATGGATCAACTCTTATCCACCTGATCCCCTTTCTCCTGCTCCATCGTGTACAATGCCAGTTGCAAGGAAAGGAGCAGGAGAAGATTGCCCCAAAATAATCCCTGTGTGCACAGAGCAGCTCCTCCTGGAGCAGCAGAACTGGGGCCTGATGTCTGCAGTGATGGCAGGAAGGCAAATTTCTGCTGCCTCTTGGGTGGGGGTTGCTTAGTGAGAGTGAGCTGCACCAGCTCAGGAGCTCTTGTGCTTCAGCCTTGGGCTGCAGACACGGCCAGTCCCTCCTTGGTTCGTGGCCAGTCCTGCCTGGAGAAGACAGATAAATTGAAAGGAGCCCACCAGGCTTTATGGATCACCACACCAGGCTGCCCCAAAGCTTCTTCAAGCTTCTCTATATTTTCCTTGGTACCATGCTTTTTGGTGGTGTTTTATGGGCCAGGAAGGGATGTGCAGTGTTGGAGGTGGGGTTCCCCTGAGGAAATGGAGAAGACTCCATCCAAATTAAGTGGCTGGTTTCCCTCTGTAGCCAGTGGGGAGAAAGAAGTCTTTCTAGGATGTGTTATCTCCTTGTCCCCTCTGCTACAGGTGTCTAAAATAGGCACATGACCAATGTTTTACCTTGATTAACTGCAGAGGGAGCTGGAGGTGGCTTTGCCTGTATGGAGCCATCCTATGGAACCTTCCAGGGCATGTCATTTGAACATGGGTCTGTTCCTTCTGAAGAAGGTTATTCCCCATTTCTGCCAGCTCCCCACAAACTGGTTGAAAAATGAGATGTTGCTGAGGTTTATTTTAATAATAAACTTCTTGGCTATGAATTTGAAAACAGAGCTATAAACACAAAACTAACAATGTAATTAAATGTGAGTCTAGATTTTATGTGAGATCTGAATCAATACTATTAATAAGACAAATAGCTTATATTCTTTCCTAGCTAATGCTAGGAAGTTTCTTACTCTTTTTCACTGAGTCTGCCCAGGGCTTATCTCAGCCCCAGAGAGCATGGAACTGATCTCCCCTCACACCACAATTCTGCCTTGAGGTACTCCTCAGAGCTGACCCTGGATGACTTTTTCAGAGGTATCCCAACACTGGGTTTATCTGCCCTAATTTGCCTGGGATTCCTCTGAAGCTGACAAAGAGGGAAAGGCCCTTGCAGGAGGAATCATTCCATCCATCTTACACATCCAGCCTATCATGGGATGGCTTGTGCTCTGACTATGGCTTGCTCCATTGATCAAAGAGGAAGCCTCGTTGGCTGCTGGAGATCAGATACTGTGATGGACATAAATTTTTGATCAGTCCTCTCTCTAAGAGACTGGGAAAAAAATTCTAGTGGAATCTGCATCCTGCCTATCAATTGCTTCTGCAAATCCCACCCTCTGCCCCAGCATTTGTGCTGCACGGCGTCTGACGAGAGCCGTGCTTGCTCTGTGATGGCACACGGCAATCATCAAAGCCCCACAGTATGTTCCACGCCAGCTACTTCCTCTCTGGTTTAATTACAACTGATCTGCTAATCCCAGTCTTGATTAATGAGCTTAATATGCAAATGTTATGATGAAACTGAAACTCTTTGTGATTGCTTGCAGACAGATTACCACTTCGAGTACACGGAGTGCGACAGCAGTGGCTCCAGATGGAGGGTGGCTGTCCCAAACCCGTCCGTGGAGTGCTCTGGACTACCTGACCCCGTGAGAGGGAAGGAATGCAGTACGTTGTGACTCTTCATTTTACAGACTGTTACTGGCTTTTTGTGCTGTTTGCATTTGTGGGGCTTCCCAGGTCTGTCACTGATGTCCTGAGTTTCCCTGAGTTGTCCTTCCCCTCCAGTCCAGCTTTCTGTCTCCTGGAGATGTGGAGCAGGGATTGTCTTTGCAGTGTATCCCTGCAAGTCCCTGTCTGCTGCAGGTACCCTTTTATGCTGATTCAACAAGGCACATCTGTGACAGCACCCCCTGAAGGTCTGTGGTTGCTTGGATTGAGCTGCCCTCCCCTCCAGTTCTGCAGCTCTCCAGCCATTTATAGCTGTATTGGCCAAAATGATGACCACCAGTGGTCAAACTATATTTGCATAGTGTCCACATTCTCATTACTTTCATTATTTAGCTAATTCATAAGCTGAATGCATAAGGAATGGTAAATGTCTTATCTGCCTGAGTTATTTTCATTATGAAGCTCCTGCATTTTACTTATTTATGCATTTATTTTTTAACAACTTGGAGTGTTTTCATTTCACTTGGTTCTGCATTTTTTTTAACGTTGAAACACTTCTTTGCGTCTGGGGGATATAAACAAACTGCTGCTCTGCAAACACATCCCTCACTGTTTTGTAGCTTCCCAGTCTGAATGCTCTTTCCCATCACACTTCCTTGCTCTAGCAATTTTCTCCACAGAAGATCCTAGCACTAATTTATACCAGGGGGTATAAATTACAGTATCTGACAAACAGGATGAACAATGGCAACATCTTTTTGGTTCTGTTGCAGCAGATGTCAGATTTATTCACTTCTGACTCTCCTCCTCTAAAGGTTTATTTTCATTTCTCTATGTTCCAGTGTGAGGTACATAAATGTTTTCTGTAGCAGTGTTGATCACTGGAAGGTTTCTGACTGCTTGCAAGCATCATTTGAGAATGTGTCATTCCTGGTATTTGGATTTAGTGTCCAAGGTTTTAAATGTGGAATCTCTGTATATCCTTAGGATGTGCTTTTTCAATTACAGAAGTATAGACCTGAGAAGCACTTCAGGTGATCCCATAATTCACCCTCCAGCCCAAATAGCTGTAGTGGAAATGACTGTCATTCATGGCTCATATTTGGCTGGACTGTTTTCAGCTACCTCTTGTGATGAAGAGGTCAGAAGCTCTCCAGATATTTGCTCATATATTTAGTTCTTTTCATTTTCCCTCCTGTTAAAGATTTTTCTGCTGTTGAATCTCCCTTGTTATACTTCAAGCCTATCACTTTTTGCTGCCTGCACTATAAAGGAGCAGATAGTTTTATTTCTTCTGCTGCACAACCACTTTTGGTGTACCCTGGAGGACACAGGTATAACTCATTTTTTCTGATGTACGTTATTTCTTCTTAAATCTTGTGATAAATTGTTTAAGTCCCACAACATTACACTGTCCTCAACTTTCTGCTACAGATTTCGACAAATGGTTCACTTCCACCTTCATCTTCTATTGTTTGTGCCTGTTTCTGGTCTTAAATCAATTCCAATGAGAACTCAGCTGGTTTATAACAATAGATTAATCTGGCTTCTCAATATCTGGCCCCTGCTAGACAAGGTGAAAACTTTTCCCAGTAGATGGGCTCTGATATTATACACCAAAATAGAGCATTCTGTTAAATACACTGGAAAACTCTTCTCCTTCTTGTAGTGTTGCTGTTAAATCCCATGACAATTCAGCTGGTTTGAGAAGCAATCAGATATTTGACTTTTTTACTGAACCCCTCAGATCCCATCTCCCTGAGCTCTTGGAGTTCTGTCTTTTTTTTCTGTCTATAGCAAATTACCTGGCTTCAGGGGCTATCTGGCTATGTTCTGAAGGCAAAAGTAATTTTAGGCTTTCTCATCTCTTAGTCTTTCACCTTTTGCTTTAAGAACAACCAATCTTTCAGCCTGAAAATATGAATCTGTCAACAGCAGTCGGTCACTGTATGAACGTGTAGGGAACACCTTCCACATTCAGCTTGGTTAATGTAGTGGTTTTTACTGTAAAGTATTTAACCAACATAGAGTTTGGCTGACAGTCCATTCTTTATCCAGTGGGTGGGATAAACTGGCAGAGGCAGCTGTTGAAAAGTGACTGCCCCACAAATCTCTAAAGTTTGCACGTGGAGGTCTGTTGTTGATGATAAGTTGTGTTGAAAATGCTGACAGATATCTCCTTACTGGCTTATCATGTTCTCTGAGCTGGTGGCTTCTGTCTCATCTGACAATACAGCAGCTGTACCAAGGACATCTGACACTAAAAGCATGAATTTCTGCAGCCTAAGAAAAACGAAAGGTTCTGTATCTGAGGCTTCTGCAACTCGTGTTCATTGTGCACTGTGTGCAGAGTGAGATTTGTGCTGCAGGCTTGGCCAGGGGTTGCACACAACTCATTAATGGCTCCTTGAGATGCCTTCCTTCTCTTAGGCCTGGTGCTGTTTTATCCCAAGGTCCATCAAGAAATGCCAGAACTATGCCATATCCTCTGAGGTGAGTATTTCTAGACATTCTACAAATTCATTCAGATTCTGCTACATCTTGCAGGTGCTACCCTATGCCAGGACATAGGAACTGGGGCTCATTTTGGCATTTGGTGGAATCCTGGAGTCCCCTTGGGTCTCTGTTTGGTCCTTCAACCTGCAGAATCAGGGCCTACAGTAAAATCACTCTGGGAAGGACAATTTCCAGCTTCCAATTTCCTCCTTTCAGAGGTCTGTTATCTTCAGAAGTTTTGTTCAGCAGCTGTTAGTCCTGAGATACCCTGTGGCCAGCTATGTCTCTGCTTTTAAGAGAGGGTTGCACTTGTATAGCAGTTGCAGTTGTAAAGCAGCATGAGCTCTTAGGGCTTTTTTATTATATCTCCTTGAGGTTGGTAGAACCCTCAGTGGACACAATGATATGGGGAATCTGTATGAGAAACTGAGATTTTTTGGAACACATCTGCCATCACTGCTGACTTCACAATGTTTGCAGTTGTTTTCATCTACTCAGAAATGCTGCTGCTTGAGAATATCTGCCACTGATCTTTACTGCTCCCTGAAAAGAGAAGTGATGTGCAGGCTGTCATTAATTTCGAATCCTGAGAATACTGTGCCAACCTCTCCTTCTTCCAAATGCTCAGCAGTCTCTCTCTTCAAATTGTGCCTGAACTAGAAATTTGAAAGACGGTATAACAATATGTTAAATGTCTCCTGCTCTGTAAATATGTCTAGACTGTGGCCTCCATTGGAGTGGAAAGACACTTTAAATTGCTAAAAATGTGTTAGCTCAGGTGCTTCCCATATCTGGAACAACTGAACTGTGGCATCAGAGCTCAGTCGGTGTCTTGAGATGTGCTTGTTTTCAGGATGTTGTGTTTTACTGCTTTTCATTTGAATGAAATAATTTAAAATCAGGTTGGATACCTCTGTGCTCTGCTGCATTTTGAAGCACACAGTGACCTGCAAATCACAGCTGACTGTGTCCTGCTGAGCACAGCCTTGACATTCCCTGAAACTGCTGTAGGCTCCGAAACCTGCCAGGATTCTACCCTGGTTTTGAGTCTTCAGAAACTTAATCAGCAAAGTTTACCTGCAGAGAAGACAGTGTCCTCTGAGAAATAGTCATGGGGTGCATAGTAAAAAGGGCTGTCATATTTTGACTGCTTTATGACCTGGTTACTAGAAGAAGGATTTTTACACTTTTTTCTTTCCATGAGCACAGAGCAGCACAATGATCCATTTTCCCCTCCTGCTTCTCTCCTGCCCTCCACATCTCTCCCATGTGGGTGGCAGGTGGGAAGGAAGAAGGAGGCTGACATGAGAGATTTTTGTGGTGCTGTAGGAAGTCCTGCTATGCAGTGACCCAGATATGTGAGGGAAGCTGCAGTAGCAGCTCTGCAGTTGCAAGGCACTGGGACAATGTGCCCTGCTCTGTATTTCACTCCCCTCGATTTTATTCTGTTCTCCTTGCTCTGTGGGGCTGCAGCCATCACCCCTTCCAGACCCTGCAGCCTGTGTTTTCCCAGTCAGCAGGGTGTGGTAGCTCAGTGCTCACCTGTGGGGCTGGGCTGGGTCTGGCATGGCCACCCCAGACTGTTTGGACACCTCTCTCAGGTTTCTGTAGGTTCAGAGCTGAGTCACATTTTTGATGCTGCCACATCACGCTTGCACGGGTTCCTGTGAAGAGATGCATCCAAAGTCTAGAAAGATTCTGGCCAGGGAAAAGGTAATATTTATTACTCCTGGAGCTACTCTGGCTCTCCTCTGCTTCCCATTTAAGATGACCCCTCTGGGCATCTTCCCAGTACTGTTCTGGAGGTCGGGTACATACATGGAGATGGGGGTGGCAGACAGAGAGCCTCCTTCAGCAGAATCCAGACCTCTGAGTCGCTCCTGACAGTTGGGAATGTGCTTTACTAATTTGATCTCCTTCATTTTTAATTACCACAGATCTCCCTCTGATCCCTTCATGAGTCTGATAGCAGGAAGGGAGTTTAGCTGATAAGGATCACTGCTATCAGGGCAGTTGCTTGGCTTTTAAATGGAAAATATTGATGGCATTCCAAGTGAGCAGCTTGCTTTAGGGCTAAGCCCCTGCCTGCACCCCCTTATGGCTGGGATCTCTGGGAGCCCTTTGTTTGGTGTGGGGCTGTAGGCAGTGTCTAATGGGGACTTTTTGGGATTTGGCAGTGGGAGCAGCACTTGGCATGGTGCTCCTGCTGACACTGCACTGCAGTCTGTTTTTGTGGCCATCATCAGGCTCTTCTGCCAGCCTGACCATATGCTGCATGTGTTACACTCTAGAGGCTGAATTCTCATTAGAGGGGATAGGAGTGTGGAGGAAATGGGAATTCTGGGGNGGTTCAGACTGTGCCCAGGTGCACTGTTATTCTCATCTTCTCATCTCAGCAGAATTTTTGCCCAAAAAGAGCTTAAAGGGTTCAAATTTTGACCTCATCTTATTTTAAATTATTAACTTTCTTATTCCACAGAATATTAGTTATTTTTTACTGTCCTAAGCAAGAACAGGTTCTACCTTATCTCATAAATATCTGCTTATTTTATAGTGCTGCATGCATAATAAAGAAACTATAGTGAAAATAATAGAGCATTTTTAAAGGAGTTGTATTTGCTGTGTTCAAGAGGAAAAAGTACTGACAGGGTCATTATTATAGTCAGCATCAAAATGCCACTTGTAATCAGGAAGATTTCTTAAGAGACAAAAAAAATTGTTGATAATATAGAAGAACTTGATCAAATTATTGGAACAGGATGCCCAGGGAGGTGGTGGAATCACCATCCTTACAAGTGTTGAAAAACCATATAGATGTGACACTTGGGGACATGGTTTATTGGTGGAGTTGGCAGTGTTGGGTTAATGGTTGGACTTGATGCTTTTAGAGGTCTTTTCCAGCCTTAATGATTCTGTGATTCCGTGGCTCTGCTTAGCAAAGTGCGCCTTTACCTGGTGCCACTAAGGTGGGAGCAACTTCTTTGAAATCAGAAATGTGCTTGAGTTTTGAAGTGAGCTGTGTGAGCCTGTACCAAATGAGAAATGTGAAAAGCTCCACCGACTTCAGAAAATAGACTGTCCTCAATTACAATGGGGTTTTCTGGAGTCTGATAGCAAAAGTTGACCTGATTTATTGCTGCTGAACTGTGTTTGTTGAGTGTATTCTAACTAGTGTAATCTGCTCCCAGGATACCACAGGAGGAGATACAGATCTTCCTGCTAATTGCAGACTCAATTAGGCAAAATGACCTTTTTAAGGCTGTAGACTTTATAACACTTTAGAGCAATTTAAGTGATCAGCAGGAGTTTTAGCATTTTTCTTTCATGACAGAAAACTTAAATGAAGGTTTTGAGTTGGGTGCTCTCTCAGTCTTTGGTGAAGTTGAGTATCCCAAGCAGGTAAGAACTGGGCCTGCTCCTCACTCCCCTGAAGTCCGTGGGCATCTGCAGATTTTGTGTGCACACACACATTAATGCAGGGCTGCCATGGAGCAAAGCTGTTCAGCTAGCAGGGGTGTGCACAGCACAGTTTGAGAGCTGCTACTAAAAGGCTGTGATTTAGCAAAGCACTCGAGCAGATGTTTATTCCTGTTCCTCTTAGAGCACCCCTGCTAGTTCGTGTTCCTGCCTCCACTCAGGTGTGTGAGTCCTACTGATGGTATGAGATTTCTCACCTGGGCTGAAGCTTGAGGCCAGGCTTCATGGCATTTCCATGTGGATTGATACCCGAGAGATACCCCAGTTTTACAAGTATTTTTTCCCAGAATTTTTACTCTGTGCATGAGCAAGACACTGCCTTTGCAGAACAAATCACGTTGGCTTTTTGCAGCACAAATTCAAAGCAAAATAGGTAAATAGTTAAAAAGCTGAAGAGTTTGCACTGAACTCTCAGAATTTAATTCTCTTCTGTGGGAAAGAGTTACTGGGAGCTGCATGTTGATGTGTGTACTGAGTTGATGAAGGGAAAGGTTGGCCTTAGTGTCTTTTGATGAATTCTTCACCTTGTTTGTGTACACAATGTAATTAAAAAAGTTAAAAAGAAATTCCCCTGAGTCGCTAATTTCTCTTTCAATAGGGGAGCAGCTGGCAAGAGCTTGAGATTTGTTATGGCTTGGTAGAGACCCTGGTATGGATGAGAGGCAAGGACTGTGTGTGTCTGCAGAGAACATCAAATGGCACCAGAACCACTTTGGTTGATGAGCAATCAGAATATGCCTGATGGAGTCAGTGGGGGCTGGAGAGCTGCTCACTCACCTCCAAATCTGTTTCCTGCCGTCTCCACTGGGATGGCTGTTGAAACCCTGGTAGGAAATGTGCTTCCTAACCTCTTGGTGATCACTGCACTCCTGCTCTCTACACCACACTGCTGTGAATTGATTATTTCCATTCCAAACCCACACCTTTCAGGGCCCAAATGATGCAATAAAGTGATAATAAAAGTGTCCTGTGTGCCAGGCCAGCTGGGGAAAAGAGATGAACTGAAAGAAGCTTTGCTCTGTTTCATTATTTTTTGGATAGAAGGAAAAATTATTTATTCCTACGAAATGCAAAGGTCTTCCACAGAAGGTGCTCTTGCCCAAGTTATATCACGTTTCAGTATGATCACATTTCAAGCCTAAACAGCCTAGACAGCCTTTTTTTTTTTTTAATTAAGATTCAGTCTAGTTCCTGGTAACACATTGGGAAATAATGACTGAGGAAAACGAACATCAATTATTCACAGTCTATTGGAGAAGCCTCGTATAAATTATTCACAGAAGACATTCTGGAGCTGGCGAGATTATAGGAAGCATTAATAATAAAGCAATGATTTTCTCTCATCCTTTGTCTCCCTCTTTTTTCCCCCCTCATTCTGTGTTGTGGTTGGTCCTTGGTTCCATGTTGTGGAGCCCAATGCCCCAGGGTATCACTGAAAAGCCACCATGTGCTTGTCCTTGGCCACATCTTCCCCTCCAGGCTTGTGGCATGTGTCTGCTGAAAACAGCAGCTGTTCTGAGACACAGCTGCCTGATGCTGCCAACCTCATATTTCCACCTCTGCCCATGGGAGGCTGAGACAGTTCAGCCCTGGCTCTGCCTGCAGGAGGTGGCAGCATCTCACCTGAATCCCAGATCGTGGGGCTTTGGATGAACAGCACAGGGATGGAGAGGAGAGAGATGGAAAACCAGTGCTTGAGATTATTTTTGCTTTGTGTTATTATTGGTTTGTGTAGAATTGCTCAATTGCTATCTCCTTCTAATGCTGTTACAACCTGGTAAAATCCAGTCCTGTGTCTTTTTTTTTTTTTAAATCCTAATTATTGAGAGCCAGGTAGACACAGAAGAATACACATGGATGTGCACGTGTTCAGTGGCAACAGAATAAACAGAAGACCTGAGATAATTTTAGGTATTGTTAAGTAAGAAATGTCTGGAGGAAAAAGTCTGCTGAGAAGAGTGTTGGAGGTAGAAGTAGTGGGTCCAAGTGGTGTGGGATGGGAAGGCTGGATGAGGAAAGATGTAAGACTGAGTGGCCAGGGCTGCATAAGGGAGGAAAACAATTGGAGACATTATAGTTTGGTGTTGGAGGATGCAGGGTATTCAGACAGCTTTGGTTAATCTTCTGGTGAAATCTCAAATATTCTGATCCCTCACAGTGTGGCAATATATAAAAGATACTTGACATGAGAAAACACTCCAGAGCAAAGTTTCAGACCTCAGGAGAAGCTGAGTAGTAAAATACAAGTGAGGATCTACTCTATTTGTCAATCTTTGTTCCTGATAATCCTGTCCTGATCCCCAGCATCAGAGAGTTAAGCAATGTGAGAATGTTATGGTCAGTTAGCAGAAGAGAAATGTGCCAACTAATATTGATCCTAGTCCACCAAAACCACCGCGAGGCCACCGCTGTACTGAAAGACAGAATGTGACCCTGGAGACTTGCAGTCAAAGGGCAAATGAGACAAGCTTGTTTATGGTCTGTTTTGCCCTCTGGGGAGCTCTTTCCATGTCTGCAAAGTGATTGTAAAGTGCAATCAGATCTGCCAAGTGATGTATTGCAACCCCTTGGAAGTGGTTACACCGTGGGCAGGGCCCCTGCTTCAGGATGCCCCAGTGCTCATGGTGTGGCCCTTCCTAGGGAGGAAGGAAGGACACCATTGATCTTGACTCCCAGAGTTTGAGAGTGAGGGGTTTAATTAGATTTGCTAGTCTGACCTCACAGACAATTAAAATACACCCAGCTAGGCTGATGGTGGGGCTGATAATGGGTATTTGGCATCAGCTTTTCTTCCATATGGTATCCAGTTATGGCACGAAACACTTGAGAGACAAAGGGTCCATCACATGTCGTGGCAGATTGTTCCAACAATCCGTTGTTCCTCCTATTAAAAATTTGTGCATTACTTCCAATTTGAGTTTGTTTGGGTTCAGCTTCCAGAAGGTAGCTCTTCTTATGCATTTGTCTGCTTGATTAAAGAGTGCAGCAGGATCTTGTGTTTTCTCCCCCTGGAGATGCTTATATATTAATCAAGTTGACTCTGGATCTTCTTGTGATAAACTAAATAGATTAAGCACTTCAGATGTCTCACTGCAGGACATTAATTTTAAAACCATTCTGCACTCCTTTTGTTTTGTACTGACCTCATAAAAATGCCAGATCACATCTATATGCAGTATTATAACAATCTTCTTCCCTGTAATACATGTTTCATCCTACATATCTCTACCTCCACCTCTAAATTTATCCAGATCTTAGTAGTGCCTTTTTTGGATGCCTTGAGATTGGAAGCTCTTGATGAATGGTGGGTCTGCTCTCATTCTCAGCTCACAGCTCTCTGGGGTACATTTCAGCCCTCTGCAGGTAGGGCTGGCACTCCTTGCCCTCAGCAGCTTGTCTTTGCCTCTGTCTCTGCTAAAGCACACTGACTTTGAGTGGGCTCAGGCTTGGTGACAATCTCTCCCCTTCCAATCTTGATACCATTCCTTTTCTTTTTGCCTGCAGATCATTGAGAAAAATGTGGGCAGCCATCAGACTCAGTCCTGGGCAGTTCTGCCTGCCCCCTTCCTCCCTGCTCAAGGGAGTCTGTGACATCCACTCTGTCACCTTTATCAAGTGACTTGTAATCCTTGTAAAGAATGAAATGAGGTTTGTTTGACAAGACTTACACAGTGGTGGCTATTAGTACTGGATCTCATGTCAATTTTTTATTAAGTGCATATGCTGGCAGCTTTATTGCATGTGTGTGTGAACGTGTGTGGCTGCCTGTGGCAATGTCTAGTTAAACAGCACTTTACAGCATCTTTTTGTGAGAAAGACTAGTCACCTGTACAAATCACATTTTTTTCCCTTCTGTAATTATTTATGAAAGCTACAGCTGTGAATCACCAATAATTGTATCAGCTCCAAAGGCAGCAGTGTATCCAGCACCATAGTGAGTCATGCTGTTCTGAACTGCCTCTGGAAATGTTCTTCCAATTTTAAAAATGCCCATGGTGGGGCAAGTAATGAAATCTTTTCATGCATTTCACTGTTTTCTTCACAGAAAGAAAGATCACATTCAGTCTTCACAATGTGTGTTGCTCTGTGTAAATTGGTGTGTAACACCCAAACTGATATTTGAAAGGTGTAATAGTAAAGTTTGCAGTTAGAGAGGGACAAAAGATAGTGATGTCCAGTTATTCAGTAGAGATGGTTTCCCTGAAAATTAAGTATCAAATGCCTAAACGAATGGACTCTGGGGTCAGGGATGTTCAAAGTCTCCCTCTAATGTGGAAGACTAATTTTTCCTCTGGATTCTGAAGAGGAAGGGTTTAGTGGAGGATGAATCTGAGCACACACCTAAAATACAGAATTTATGTTCCCAAAACTTTGCATCACTCCTTAACTTCCTAAATTGTGATGCAGCCCTTCTTGCTGGCAGCACCTTGTGTGTCAGCCTCACAGACACGGCGATGCTGCAATAATTCCAGCTGCTTCTGTGGCTGCTGGGAAGTGCTGCATCTGTGCTCAGCTATGTCTTAGTGATATGGAGCAGCCAGGAGGAAGTAGAAGCTCCTGGGATGCCCTGAGATGGATCATCTGTCTGTGCCCTGTCCTTCCACAAGTGACTCTGACCCCCCTGTCTCCAGCTGGGATGAACTCTTGAACTGATGCAATTTAGATTAAAGAAGGTTTTTCTAGATTAAAGAAGGCTTTTGGTCTCCCCCTTGATGGAAGACCAAGTTGTGGGACTCCAGGAGAGACCATCTTCATGCCCTCCACACACTGTATTTCCTCCCCACCCTCCTCCAGCTGGAACGAGACCAAATGTTGCATCTGTTCCAATGTTGAAAGTGGTTCATGTTGCCATTAGCCACATTCAGCCCCAAATTGGACCTGGCATGGTCCAATGCAGTTGGCATGCTCAGAGCTAGTTTGCTTGCAGGGGGATGTGTTTTGATGGGAAATGCTGCTGCCTTTGAAATACAATTCTTATAAGGAAAGAAGGTTATTCCCCACCTAAATGAGATAAAGGCTCACCTATTTCCTGAGAGGTGAGAGATGGATGAGATGTCCTGCATGGTACCTGGCCTGATCTCTTGTACCCTTTTATTTCTCTCAAATGATCAGTTTGCAAGGGGTTAAAATATATTGGTTCAGTTAAAGTAATAATCTCTGCTCAACCTCACTGCGATGGAAGAGGAGGCTCTGCTGCCCCCAGCATCTTCATTATGGCAGTGAATTGCTCATGGCTCTTGACTCCTTAGTTCAATTTCATGATTCTGGAATGGTTAAGCAGCACTCTCAATTTTTTGCTATTTAGCTTTCTTAAAAAAAAAAATGTTGAAACTGTTAAAGAACTTGAAGATGTCGTGAGAGAGCTTACTTTTCTACTTCCTGATAGCTTCTCTCTGCACCCTTCAAAAGGAAAAAATAAAGCAAGATTTATTAATAATGCTAAAGCAGTGAGTCAGGACATCTTTATATATTTAAGGTGAAAAGCTGTACAAAGTGTGGCCGCAGTTCAGACACACAGGGACACGTTCATTGCTTTTGTTCAAATCTCTGAAGAAAGCTGTTTCCCACCCCAGGTGCAGGGAGATCCTATGGCTTGAGCTGAGATCACACAGTCAGTCAGGTGGGGTGTTAGCTCTACCTTGTGTGCCACTGCTTGTAGTGAACAACCTGCCCTCACTGAGGGTGGATTTTTTGTCTGTTTGTCAGTCTTCCACAGAAATCCATAATGACGGGATTTCCTTGTTTATTCCCACCCCAACACCCATCTCTGCCTGGATCCTGCCCACTTTCTTTCCTGTCCCATCACTAGTGAGCAACAGGGTAGGGTTAAACATCTGTTGGTTGGAAGGCCACTGGTTCAAATTCAGAGTATGCTGATATGACCAAGAAGGAAAATGACCCTTGGCAGATCACTCCATGAAAACCGACCTTTTATCAGCTTTCCAGTGGCAGTCATCAAGGACAATTACAGAAAGAAATCCTGTCCCAGTACAGAAATGGGAGCCTGAGCTGTTAGTTGGATTCAGATGGAGATTTGTGTTACACAGCCATGAGTTAATCAAATGCTTACAATAAAGCAAGTTTTTCTGCAGTTTAGATAAACACTGGCACATCTGTGGAACCACATTTTCTGGGACTTCAGCCGGCGTCATTGTTTTGGGCCAGTGTCACCACTTTGGCTGCCAGTTTGGTCTCATCCTGCAGTTTCTCAGGCTTATGAGTTTATGTCTGTCAAAGAGAGTGTATGAAATATCTGTCACTGTGCAATGTGGCATGTGTGAAACACAAGAAAATCCCATCATTTCTTGGGATGTGAGTTGTGTGTGTTGCTCTGGATCCTGCTTTGGCTTGACTGGCATAGTTAAAAAAGTTAAAAAGTTAAGTAAAAAAAATCTACAAACATTGTTGGAAATACTGTGGGCTGCAGAAAGTGCTCATTTGTTTTCCATTCAGGATGTTTGGTCTCAAAGAGGACATGATGGAGCATGGGACTGAGGGAAGGTGGGGCAGCCTGCCATTGAAATGAGTGTCCAGGCAGGAGTTATGATTCCTGACACAGGCATGGGGCTCTGTGGGCATACAGGGCTTCAGCTGCTATCCAGGTTTCTGTTTTATAATGGGAATAATCTTCTCTTAGCAGGGAGAGATGTGATCAAGGGGACAAGGAGCATACAGCTATTTGGAGGAAATAATTTTAGAGACATCAGAAAAAAAAGCACTTTGTGAATATACCTCCTAATTGTACTTCCCTTAATTACACAGATTTTGAAAACTGTCTTTGCTGTGCTGAAAACCAGTGGTTATTTTCTCAGCATGTTAATGTCACCCTAATCAAAGATCCTCATCTTCTAGTCACAAACCTGTAGGTGACCTTTTCCAAGACCACATGGTCTATCAGGTAAGATGTTTGAGGCTTTGTAGGTAGTTCATGTGAGGAGAAACACAGAGAGACCTTTGGATTAGGTCTACTACTCTCAGCCAAGGTTTGTAGTGTTATTTTACTGTCAGCCTACTTCTGTGTGCCCTTCTTAGCTTAGGTGAGGGAGAAAGTCTGTTCTGTCTCTCAAGTACTGGTGGTTTTAATTGAGTTCAAGGTGTAACAGTTGGGTGAGCTAGGGTGAGGAGAACTCTATTATAAATCCTCATTTTCACAAATTGCTTTTGGACACAATCTGTCAATAGAGATTTTGTTTCTAAAAATCTTCTGCCAATGGAGGCGAGCTGCAAATCAGGAGCTGTCACTGGGGTTCAGTTTCAGTGCTGCCACGTCACTGAAAACCCAGGTGAACATCTCAGTTTTGCAGCTGATGTTGGTCGTTCTGCTGTTGTGTTCCTGGGACTGGGACATTCTGTTTTGGTTCCCTTTAGTGGCAGTTCAATCTTAATTAAGTGGCAACAAAAAAAAAAGGAAATTAATAAGGACTGATGGATCCATTCCTATGTTTTGAATTATTGTCTCCCCAGCTTTCTCCTGTGCCTCTGGTGAGTACCTGGAGATGAAGAACCAGGTGTGCAGCAAATGTGCAGAGGGGACCTACTCTCTGGGCAGCGGGATCAAGTTTGACGAGTGGGATGAGCTGCCAGCAGGATTCTCCAACGTGGCCACGTTCATGGACACGGCGGTCGGCTCCTCTGAGGGCAAAGCCGACAGCTGCAGCAAGTAAGAAGTTCTGTTTGCACCTGGGTCAGGCAGCTGTGGGTAAACCTGAGGCAGCTCAGCAGCACAAAGCTGCTTAGGGACTCATCCAAGCTCTGCAGAGGGTAGCCAGCCCTGCTAATGGCAAACAAGAGTGGCTGGGAGGTGAAATCTGTAGCCCCATCTCTTTGCTGCCAGCATGGTCTCCTTGGGCTCAGCAGCAGCCACTGAGTTTAGGACCAGCCTGGAGCTGCTCTTATTTGCAGCAGGAAAGCTCCAGGGTCATGGTATAGTGAATGTGGCTAAAAGGTCCTATTACAGCCTATTTAGAGACCTGTGGTGCTTGCAGAAGGCTATTTCTGAGTGTAATTGAAGGTATATTGAACCTGTGGGTAATAAACCTTTCTTATGTAGGCTGAGTCCTAAATTTGTCATACCATATCCTTTCCCATGCACAGTTTTATTGAAAAATACTATATTTTATATTATTCATGTAACATATAAAAATAGATATAAAATAAAATTATTATATTTACTGTATCTGAAAAATAAATGGAGATCCTGTAATAAATTTAAAAATTCACTGCAGTTAGCTGTTGTGGGATTCTGGGGTCTTTATTATGTAACATGTTGTTGTATAGTAGTGCACAAAAACACTCAGTATCTGTGATCTCAGTTGAGGCTTGTTTTGTTTATGTTCATCAGCTCTTCATGGACGCCTCGAGGGAATTACATAGAGTCAAACAGGGATGATTGTACAGTTTCTCTCATCTATGCTGTGCACCTGAAGAAATCCGGCTCTGTCTTCTTTGAATACCAGTATATTGACAACAACATCTTCTTTGAATTTTTTGTAAGGCCTTTTAAATGGTGAATCCAACCTTTTATTGTAAGAATTCACCCCAGTTAAAAATCATTAGTAGCAGCTTTCCCCCTTTTAAGTTCCCTGCATGCCCATAACTTGTTATTGCTGAACAATATAAAAAAAATCTGCTTGTCTTTCTGTCACTTATACTGTCTTGTGGTGTTTACTTAATCTTCAAAACTCAGTCTGAACTGATCCTGTCTGCCATGCACTGGGATTTTGCCATTAGAGGTCATGATTGCCCCAGTTAGTCCAACCTTTTGCAAGACAGGTGTTGGTGGTAGATGCTCCTATTTAGGGGTGTCTGACTGGAGATGTCTTTGAAGGGACTTGACATTCAAAAAGACTTCTTCCAAGGCAGTACTCTGTTGAAACCTTTAGTTTTAGGTCAATTTGTAATTTGGTAATTAAGATGAAGAAAAAAGCAGGAGAAATTCAGGTGACTTCCAGTAGGAATTTGTCTCCGAGGATGTGTCTGCACTGCAAAATGGAGGGGCTGGGGATCTTTAGCTCTAACATGGGGACAGCCTGGCTGGGCCTGCACCATGGTGTGCTCAAACTGCTGAAACAGTCTGGTCAGCAGTGACCAGAATGGGGAGGGCAGCCCTGCTCTGCCCACCTGGATGGACTGGTTGCTGCCCAGTGAGCTGGAGGGCTCCCAGCACCAGGATTTGCAGTGGGGTGTAAATGCCCCACAATACTGAGGTGCTTTGGAAGGTTCCACTGTCCTTGTCATGTTGTGCCTGCCATTTGGTACAGAAAAAAACGTCATGGGAGGGTGGCTCAGAGAGGCAGATGACTGGAGATTTTGAGTCTCCTCTGTTACTGCCCCTTTATCTGTCTGACAAGCTCTGGTTTTCATCAGAAAGACACAGCCCATGGCACCTCACAGGAATGAGAAGTCTTTGCTGGTGTTGGTTAATATTTATTAAAGTTTGGGAAAAAGTGCAAAGTATCCTTGTCCTTAACAGAGCCAGCAAAGGAAGACAAAAATTACCTGTTGGAGGCACCTTCATGCTGCTGCATCAGTGTGAGAGATTGCTATAGCACTTTGATAACAGACTGTGCAGGCAATGTTATTTAGCCATTTTTGTTTTGTATTAGACTATCCTGCCTTCTTCATGGGGAGAAAGCAGCAACTATGCTTTCTGCTGGCAGGTGAATGTGCCAGGATTATGAATTCCAGCTCCAGTTGCTTGACTGACTGGCAGATCTGCTCCTGCAGTAGAGCAAATGTATTGTTTCCCTGAGCACTGGCTTTGAAAATGGCTTCTTGATTACTGCTTTTATCCATATCCCACTCATTCACCTTCTCTGAATTTATCATTCCCTGTTCAAGAAGCAATGAATTGTGCAGTCCTTTTCAGAACTGGCCATAAATTCCTTGTCAGCCTCGGTATTTCAGGGAAACCATATTTAATGCTCCTGTAAAAGTAATTTTTTTTCCTCCAGCATGCCTTTGTGCTTAAATATATTTAACAATGACACTTTAGCTCTGGACAGTGGCATTTCAGTGGCAGTGGCAGGTTACTGGGAAAGGGTGTTTTTTGATCAAATCACCAATAGAGCTTCCTTGGCTCTATTTACTTATTGAAGTCCTTCACACCTGATGAGAAGAGGCTACACATTCTTACCTCCTCTCTGCAGGTGGGAACCAAGACACAAGGGTGCTGTAGCTCGGTTGCACAAGATAATTAGGAATCTACCTTCTACACAGGTGCTTCTTCACATCTCTTTTCCTCAATGCAGTTGGTCTAGGTGGGACTTGTATGTATAGAAGCTTTGTAGGATGAGGAGTTGCACAGTTTATTTCAGACTTGACATGGAGCAACTTTAAGGAGGATCCTTGACTCCAGGTCAAGTGTCTGAAAGTGTTGAAGTGGCCTTTCTCCCTGGTGCAATAAAAGCTGAGTATGTGATCCTGTGCCTCAAAGGGACTTCATGCTTTTTCATCTAAGAAAAGAGGTATAAGAAGAAAGAAGTGCACCAAACCCTGCTGTAAGGAAATGCTTCTGAGCTGTGCTGGAGCTGGGCAAGGGACAGCCAAGCTCACACTTCTGCCAGGACAGGCTCTCCATGGCATGTTGCCTCTCCCTTGATAGAATTCCTCTCATCCCTTGGTCAGGTGGCAGCAGGCCAAAGGCAAAGCACATATTGGCTGTGGAGAAAACACTTTGTCTTCCAGCTTTGGCCCATCCACTCCTGCTTCCCCTATGACTTAGAAGCCTCTGGATTTTAGAGAATTAAGTCTTGATAGGCTCAGGAGAAGGAGGGAGCAGCAAGACAAGATGCTAAGCATCCTTGTCTGACCATATAATGTAAGGACAAGTCTGAGATCATCTTGTCCTGCTCTTTTTTTACCATCTGTGTCAGAGGGGGCCAGTGGAGGCACTGTTAAGCTGTAGCAGATGTTGAAAGTTGGGGGTTTATTTTGCCACAAGTAAAACAGCTGTCTAAATATGTAGACAAGAGGAACAGAGCTGAATCTTATAATTCCCAGAAGTCATTGTGCTGACAGAGAGATGCACCTGACTGCAGTCACTGATCTTGTGTTTTTATTAACAGATACAAAATGACCAGTGCAAAGAAATGGAGTCCACAGCAGACAAATGGGTGAAGCTCACAGACAACGGGGAATGGGGCTCTCATTCTGTAAGTGTGTGAAAAATTCCTACATAAAGTTTTTTTCCATTTATAAATGTCTGTAATTTCCTCTGTCCAGACACCAAACATAGGCCAGCTCCTGTGAATGCATTTGAAGAAGCAGAGCTTTCCTAGTACTGAGGGAAAAAGTCATGGAGATCCCTAAGGGGCTGATCCCAAAGGAAATTATATAGATGCAAGACTTTGTATTGATTTCCCTGGGCTTTGAATCAAGTGTTTTATGAGGTTAAATAGATTTATGCAAATCTGCATGCCACAATCACTGTGCATGATTGTAATTGAAATCTTGTACAACTGTTGTTTGCTCATGGGAAGACAAAATTGTTCTCTGTGTCTTGGCAGAGCAGTGGGAGCAGGGTGTGTGTGTGGAGACAAGCAGGACAGGCATTTCATTCTCAAGTGTGTGCAGAAGAGCTGGACTGCACCCAACTTCTGCTCCACAGGGGCTTGTGTGCAAAAACAGCTGGCAGCACCAGGGTGGCTCCTGTAGCATGGATGTGACCCTGTCCATGCTGGGGTAGGAGCCCTTTGGCTGGCCTGTGACCAGCTGAGTTTGCCCTGGGAACAGAACATGTGCAGAGCAGCTCATCAGCTGAGGCCTGGCTTCCACCATCATACCCTTGTCCCCAGAGCCATATCAGCAAGGCACAGCACAAGTGACATTATGCCAGAAGAAGAAGGCTTTTGTGGGCATAGGCAGCCGCACACTCTCTGTTTTCTGTGGTCTGCTTATCCTCCTGGAGGAGAAACTATTCCTGAGCCAGCTCTGGTTGGAGTGCCTGTTAGCTCTGCAACCAGGAGAGCAAGGAGCAAGCCCAGTGCAGGTGACACTGGGGGCTGGAAATCTGGCTGAGGAGGGATGAGTGGCATGAGCTGAGAGGTAGAACCAAGGCCAGGGCATTGACTTGGGTGAGCTGAGGGATGTAGGCAGTCTGCATGGGAGATGGGGCCATCTGAGCTCATCATCTGGGGTGTGCAAGTGTTCTCACTGGCTATGGAAGTTGTTGGGATGGCTGGCTGAAATGCAGACACATGAGCTAGGTGAGATGATGGTTCTGGCTGTCCTGAAGGGCTTTTTCTGCACTGCAAATCCTGTCAAGGTGTCTACTGTGAGCACAATTTTCCAGTTGCTGCAGTCTCTGCTCTCAGCAGGTGAGTCCTGCTGCTCTGGAGCTGGTGTTGGTACCTCACCTAACACAACCTGATGCCTGTTTCAATATGGTCCCAGCTCCCCTGTTACTCAGCTCTCTTCTGCCCCTGTGGGTAGGAGATGTTTGGGTGTGGGAGATACAATATGCTGTATTTCCACTTTGCTAAAGTTTTCAACTTTTTATCCTGGGTGAACAAGAACTGTGGTCCTGCCAAGCCTGTACAGCACTGCTGTAAATCCCATTATCCTGCACCCTTATGCTGGTAGAGCTTATCCCTCTTCTTGTGTGAAAATACACCACTTTCAGGCCATTACCCTGCTGTAGGCTGTAAACATCTTGTGCTGGGCTGGTAGATATGGAACAGCTTTGCAGGCCAGGCAGGGGCTTGGTGAGCCTGCTGCTTTTAGTGGTGAGAGTGATACTGTAGTTACACAAGTGAGTTGAAGGCAGAAGGCACCAAAACTGCTGCTGGGGGAGTTTTCCTGCCTTCCTACTGCCCTTTAGCTCAGCCATGATGCCACCAACCCACCGTCCTTCCACAGGGGCTGTGCAGCCACTTGCTGAACCACGCCATGAAAACAAGTGGCTCAGGGCAGTCAGAAACCAGGTTGTTTTCTGCATCTCATCTGCTGTTTGTGGCCAGAAGTGAGCTGGAGGGATGAGAATGCTGCTGGAGGGAGCCATGGTTTGTGCCTGGCTTACTGGTCATGATACTGTAGTGTTACATGCAGACAGAGCTTGATTTTTAAAGCCTATAAACAAAGCTCACTTGTGAACTGGATTTTCGAACTCTGGGTCATGTTGAATTTCTTTATGAAAGTGTATCTCAAGGCTTTAAAAACAGACTGATTGACTGTATCTGAACATAAGGCTGGAGATAAAAGCTCTTGAGTGCCAGGGGTAATTGGATAAAGACAGGAACAGCTTTTTCCAAATTCTGCTTACAACAAGGTCAGAAACAGCTCTTGGTGTTTTTCCAACTGGGGTGTTGAGAAGCATTTTTATAAAGCACACTTTGGCACTCCTCAGATATGTCTGTACAGCATCTGTCTATTGTTTCCCCATTACCTCTTGACCTACTAAACACATAGGAAAACCTACTAGGATGCGAGAAATTTGAATGTAAGTAGGAAATAAAACAATGTCTTGGCAAGGGGATGTCTGCTAACTCACATGTGTTGTTGCAGGTAACTCTGAAATCAGGCAGCAATATCTTATACTGGAGAACAACAGGGATTCTCATGGGCTCCAAAGTTGTAAAACCAGTTTTAGTGAAGAACATCACAATTGAAGGTGAGTAGAATTTGTCTTTGAGGTTTTATCTCACTCTTTTGTCACAATGTTTGCCAAGTGCTATTTCTGCTGCTGAAGTGGCTTTTTTTAGCCCCTTGCCCCGTCTCCTCCTCTGAAGAGTAGAAACAGAGCAGCAAAACTTCACACTGAGGAAAGGCTGAAAATTTAGTTTATCTGGTAAATGTTGCCATCTACTGGAGAAGACTGGATTAGCAAAAAGAGAGAAAAAGGAATAAACAGGTTTTCTCTACTGCAGTATAGAAAGACTGTGGTTATGGGTAAGCCTTTCAACAGTGATAAATGGATATATATAATGTAGTGAGAGTTGAATTAATATTCAAATGATATGTTTTATCTGGAATTGCTCTTCTGGTCCTCATCTAAATGTAATAAAATTCGGAGTGTCATATAAGATTCTTAGATGGGTCAGACTTTAATTGAGGTATAAAGATTAAAGACCTAAATTATGAGTCAGCAAAGCCAAAGTGTCTTAAGTGAGTGGTGAAACTGAGTGTGATTTTTATGCTGTTTTATACAGCTGGTTTGCTCTCAGCCATAAGCCCAGGTAGGCAGCAGTTACAGATGGGTCTCTTTCAGTGCTTTACCCAAAACTTTTCTTGCAGGAGTTGCGTACACGTCTGAATGCTTCGCGTGCAAGCCTGGTACCTTCAGTGACAAACCAGGTGCATCTGGCTGCCAGGTGTGCCCACGAGACACTTACTCTGAGAAAGGGGCTAAAGAGTGCACCAAGTGTAAAGAAGAAATGTATTATGCAGGTACATAAACCAAATGGGATAAGCAAAACCAGGAAGGTCTGAGTATGTGCAGGCACTGGCTGTTTCAGATGTGAGAGTGGTTGTATCCAGCAGTGATAGTCTCCAGCTGATATGTAAAGGGGAAATGGATGACTTCCCAAAATATGCAGAGGGCACACAGGTACCTAATGGGCCACGTTGTTAGTTGTCAGTGTCATCAGTGTTAAGATGAAGGGATGGAGACCTTTATGCTCAATAGCTCCTCTGAAGGGTAGAGCAGTCGTGCTGTGCCCTCTCGTGCTAATTTGTGTTACAGGTTGGTGATGACATGAATTTGCTTCATCACTGCCTTCAGCCTTAACACCTTTTGAGGAGTGTCCTTTCCAAACGCTCTCTCCTGGCTTGCCCCTGCCTCCTGTGTGGTTGGAAAATGGGGTGATCTAGTTGCAAAGCCAAAGTCCTCTGCGTTTCCAGCTATGGTTAGGTGGTGATCTTCAAGTGACATGGTCTTAATCTATTCTTCATAGTCAAAAGGTCTTCAGACTTCTTCCTTGTAGCAGTTTTAGAAAGTTCTTGAAGAATCAGTTGCTGACCACAGCACCTGCTATCACCAAGGGTTGCAATTGCTTGGGGACCTGTGCCTGTGCTCACAGTAGGAATGGAAATATCACAAAGTGATCTGGCAAGAGAAAAAATTGAGCCAGTGTTTTAAGGAAGTTTCTACAGGATTAGAGTGGTTTTGTTCCCTATCAAGCGAGAAAATATTTCCATGCTTGGTAAACTGTATAAATTTCTGTTTGAAAGGGTGAGGGTTTGAGGGAATCATAGAATGGTTTGGGTTGGAAAGGACCCTAGAGATCATCTCATTCCATCCCCTGTGCCATGGGCAGGGAATTTTCCACTAGACCAGTTTGCTCAAAGCTCATCCAACCAATCCCTGGTTGTTTCCAGGGATGGGATATTCACAACTTTTCTGGGTGACCTGTTCCAGTGTCTCACCATCCTCAGAGTAAAAAACTTCTTCCTAATAATTGCCCCTGCATACACTGAATCAGTGAATTTCAATATGACAGTATAAGCACATCCAGTGTTTTCCCTGTTCCCCTGATTAATTTCAGGGGAAGGTTCATGCAGACACCATTAAGAGCTTGAATTTTCATTTTTGTTTTATAGTTTTCCGCTGACTCATTTTAACATCCAGATTTCAAGCTTGTTAACGTTTGTTTCCAGGGACCATTTCATAGTTTAATATCCTGTTTCTCACCTTTTCTTTTAGAGGAGGGATCCAGTGCATGCATAGAGCGACCTCCATGCACAAGCAAAGACTTTTTCCAGATCCATACCCCATGTGATAAGGAGGGAAAAGTAAGTAGAAGGCATGATACTATTTTTAAGCTTACTAACCTTATTGCTATCTCTGCATTTGAAAACCAGCTGGTTGTTTTTAGGAATCCATTTCCCAATTACTTTCCCAGTTTTGCTTCCAGTACTGAATCTGAGGCTTTGGGCTTGTCCTTTGCCTGCCCTCTCTGCAGCCTTTATTCCTCTGTAAGAATCTGCCAGCCATGGGTCTGCTTAAGGGATGTGTTTTGGTGAGATGATAAGCTCCTTGCACTTGTGATGGGTCTGGTGGGGTCACTGGGGCTGCTTCCACACTTCCATGCTGCTGGAACACAGGGTGGAGTACTGTCCCAGCATAAACACATCTCTTTAGCTGTTAATAATCTTTCTGGCATACTTTAAGCTTGTGATGACTATTCCAGCTGTGCCCAGGTGTAATTTAGGTGATACCATGGCCCAGGAGCATTGGATATGACCACCTCTATTTCAGGTGGCGTGTTTGGCTGCATAGGTATGAAGTGTGTCACGTCCCTTGGTTTTAGCATCAAAGAAGAGCCTGTGGTCAGGTAAAATAATGGTAAATACATAGCCTGGAGTGTTCCTGTGTGGCAGCTTAGCTGCTGGTAGTGTGCCTGTCCCATGGGGTGCCTCAAATCACCTGGACTCTCAGGACATTGTTTCACCCACAAACCTTAGATTCACTTGGTCTCTCGTAGAGGGACCTGCTGGTGGAGCAGCCTGGCTTTATCCTAGCAGTCAAGTGGAAGTTTTTGAGGAATTTGGAGAAGAAACTGCTGTTTTATTGCTATAGGAAGCCCACAGAGGTGTGGACACATGGTCAGGCCTGTTTCATCTCTTTCCTTTTCCATCTCTCTTAGATCCCATCTCTCAGATGGAATTGCAAATAGTCAAATTCCCTAACACCTGTATGTTGCTGGCCTAATATTTGCTGTCAGGATTGAGTATTTTGGAGTGTCCTGATCAGCAAGTTCTCAAATGCAGCTGAGAGCTCATATGCTTTGATAATGAAGCATCAGTGAGTTTAGCCCAGAGCTGTCAGGCTCTGCAAGCTGGTCTTGATTCACTGATTTCTGCTCTGTTAACTGTCTCTAATGACTCAAGAAATTAGCAGCAGTGTTCACAGCTACACTCCCAGGTACAGCTTTAATTGCAGCCTCCTGTGGATTGTTTTGTCACTGCTCTGTGTGGACCAAGTCTCCCTGACACTGAACAAGTTCCTATTCTTTGACCCTTTTCCTGCCTTTCCCCTGGCCTTTCCCTTTACTGATGGATATCGTTGGGATGCAAAGTGGGTTTTTCTGCGGACAACCTTCACTGGGCAGTTGCAATGTCAGCAGCAGGTGTCATAGGCACACAGATACTGGCTGAGTTTTCAGGATTGGTTTCACTGCTCTGCATGTCTGGAGATTGGTTCAGGTTTGCTGTACTCCCCAGCCATCTCTCCATGTGATGCAGCTCGATGAGAGGGCCTGACTCTGCAGACCATCTACAGAACAGTGGCTGTCAAAAACCAGCCTATTGATCCATGGTTGCTAAAATAAGCCAGGTTTCCACTGAACAATAGATTGCTGTCTCCCTTCTGCTGTCCCAGTCCATGTGTAGAAGGGGCCTCTGGAGATTTATGCACTTTACAGCTGACTTTTCATCCTCCTGCTGATTTAAAAATCCCAAGTTGAATGTTTCAGCCCCAGTCTGAGAAACCCCTCCCCACATGGCCACAGGCACCCTCTGACCCTCTTCTCCCTGCTAAGATGCAGTAGGATTCCTTTGGCAGGCAGTGTGTCTGGGCTCTGGGCAGCCACACAGGTGCTTTGCCAGCTCCTGAGCCTTTTTATTTTAAATGCTGTGCACCCTGATACTGCTGAAGCATTTCTGAGGTGATTCTCCAGAAAATCCTCCAAGTGCTCAGGAGCAGCAAGGACAGGCTGATCCATAGGAAGAGGTGCCACTCTGGCAGCAGGAGCAGTCCCTCAGTGCTTGAGCAAAGCAGGCAAAGTGGACCCATGCCAGGGACCAGGTTCAACCAAGGTGGCCGAACAAGTCCATGGGGATAAGGCAGCTGGGACATTGTGTCCATGGGTCAGCCAGGAAACATGACCTGGCACAGGTATGGCTGCAACAAAGCACAGGAAGGGATGGAGAGTGAGAGCCTCAGCTTAATTGGAGCTCCCAGGAGCCAGGGCCCAAGCCTGAGCTGAGGCTTCTTCCAGCTTATCCTTTGAAGCAGTTTAAAGAAGGATCAATACTTGAAGTGCTCTGTGTTAACCAGAGGGCTAACCCTGGGTGCAAGCAGCTCAATGCCCAGGGTGACAGGGGGTCTGGATCAAATTCATAAAGTGAAATCTCCCTTGAACCTCCAGCCCCAAAGATTCATGATTGCTGGGACCAAAGGGTGGAAGTGGGAGCTGTGGACAGGGTAAACTCTCAGAGTGGGAGCTGTGGACAGGTTAAACTCTTGCCAGTTGGGTTTCTCAGCTGTGGAACTCAACTAAGTTTGATCTTGAGATGTAAAACCCTTTCAGAGAGAGACACAAAGTCACATGAAATTGAAGTACAACTTTGTGGGTGATGCATCTCAATGCTTCTCCTGACGACAGAAACTTGTGTCCTCAAAGGGGGGTGATGATGGAGAGGTGATACTATTGTATGTGGTAACACCATGGACTAACTCAAGTTAGTGTTCATAAACTGCTCCTGATGTGATGACAAGGAATTGGAGGGGCTTGGGGAGAGTTCCTGCATGGTTTTGACATTTTCTCAATAGGGGAAAAATGGCACGAGAGCAATTGGGGACTTTTCAAAGAACAGGCCAGTATAAATGAAAAATGCAGAATTTGTGGTTCTCTCTGCTAACAGATGCCTTTCCAGTCATGGGCTTTTATAAGGCAGGAGTTATATTTTGTGTTACTGTGGTTAAAATGCAGAGATTGCATATCCAGTTAGAATTATTTATCTGATGTTCCTCAGAACTGCTTGCATGGGGAAATTTACTAATTAAATAGGAAATGTACTAATTAAATGGTAATTGTTTTAAGCTTCACATATTTGTTTTGTCCTTAAAGCCTCATATCTTGGAATCCCCTGTGAACCCAGTCACTTCTGTTGACCTTACCCATGCTTCCCTTCATTGTCCTGTGTGTGCAAGATCTGGTTTTGGCCTCAAATGATGGGAATACCCTAATTTAGTTTACAAGGGGGACCTTCATTGGTGCATCTAGTCCTAAAACTCCATAGTACACCGTGTGAGCTCAGTGTCTCCTCCTTCCAGACTCAGATCATGTACAAGTGGATTGAACCCAAGATCTGCAGAGAGGATCTCCCCGATGCAGTGACCCTACCACCCTCTGGAGAGAGGCAGGACTGTCCACCCTGCAATCCTGGCTTTTACAGCAATGCCTCATCTTCCTGTACTCCCTGCCCACCAGGCACATTTTCAGATGGGACACAGGGTAGGAGTCTGCAAAAACATTTAGTGTGTCTCCAAAAGCAGTCCTCTGCTTGCATGTGACTTAGTTTAGTGGCACATCATCATAAACCAGTGTTCATTTTGTGTTAAATACTTGTTAGATAACATTGGAGAGCAGGATGTGGATATTTGTTTTCTCTCCTGAGTCCTTTCTTATCAGGGATTGCTGCTCTAAATTGACCTGCTGTGTTCTGGATGCATTTCTTGGCTGATATAAACATCCTGAGAGTTATTTTAAAGGATTCTGAGAAGGGAATCAGAACTTTTCCAGTCAGGAATTCCTCCCCAACCATTCTCCTATCCATGCCAAATTCTTTCCTGCAAAACCTCATTTTAAGCCCAGTCAGATTAATACTCTGCAACATTGTCTAGCCTAAACTCTGGCTTGTTGATTCTGAGATGCATTGGCCCAATGGTCCCCTACAGCATTTTGTGGGAATTCTTGTTTATCAAACCTTCAGATGAATCTATTAAAAAGTAAGTGTGACTTGGGGGACCAGTTGCAGATTACTTAACATGATGTTATGATCTACCATTTACAAAATCCTGGTCTCACTTCCACTCTCCTGGTCCTGATAAGTCTGACTGTTTAACTACAAAGAAATACATTATTTTCTTTGCTTATTACTTGCACCAGAGAGTAAAAAAGCAGTAAATATGTTCTTCAAAACACTGTTTGAGGTGTGCCTTGGCTGTGTGATATCCTTTTCTGCCCTCTCACCCTTAGAGTGCAAAGCCTGCCCTGCTGGGACGGAACCAGCCCTCGGCTTTGAGTACAAGTGGTGGAACATCCTGCCAGGAAACATGAAGACATCTTGCTTTAACGTGGGCAACTCCAAGTGTGATGGGATGAATGGTGAGCCAAGCTCCCTGTGTTGTGTGCCTGTCTCCTGCATGGATCCCTGTTGTGATGGAGCACCCACCAAAATGAGTGGGCTCTCAGCTGCACCACTCACAGCACAGTTTCCTCCCTCTCCTTTAGTTGCACCAGCCTTGAAATTTCCTGTGGGAAGCAATGTCACAGTATCACAAAGAAATAAAAATCTCTTGTATACCAGAGGAGGGCAGGAGCTGCAGCCTGTGTGAAGTTCTCTCAGCAAAGACCTGTCCCACACTGGCTTTAATGCATCTTCAGATGCATTCATATCCCCACTGAAAAAAGCATTGTTTTGTCTTCTCCCTAGTTTATCTCATTTTCTGTTCTGTGATAACCATGCCCATCGAGGTCATACACAATTCTTTTGGAAAACTTAATTACAGTCTGTAATTTTATTCCTTTAGCGCTCAGAGCTTTCTCTCTGCACGTGTGCTAAAATTGCAGCAGAGAGCAGTCACAGCTCAGTGGTGAAAATTACCCTGTTTGGGACTTCTCCAGCCTTCTCTGACAGATTTTCCTCAGTCTGATCCACCCTGTCAGACTGATGTAAATCAAGCTTTGAATTATGTGTGTTGAGCAGAGGGGAACTGAAGTATGTGCTTAACATTTAACACGCAGATTCACTGATTCATCTGTTTTAAGGCTGAAAGTTTTCAGATGGATCATCCCCCTTGAGCTGCACAGCACAGGTCAGGGAATATCAATTGCTTTGCTGATTTGAAAGGTGAAAATTGCCTCTAAAATCAGCAGTTCATACAATTGCTAAAATTCTTCATTCAAAAGCATCCTGATATTGTTCTGCAGTTTATAGCAGGCATCTTTAAAATACACTGAAATACTGAATTGTTTAAAAATTATGGTAACATAGGTTTCTTTTGCCACCCATTTCTTTAATTTTTTTTCTTTTTCTGTCCCATGAAGGTTGGGAGGTGGCTGGTGATCACATCCAGAGTGGGGCAGGAGGCTCTGACAATGACTATCTTATCTTGAGTCTGCACATCCCAGGATTTAAGTAAGGAATGGGATATTTTTTCATCTATTTCTCAGTTATTTCTGTCTCTTATACCTTTTTCACACTATCCCAGGGATGATCTCAATCTTCCTTCTGAAGTGGAATAATGTAATAAATAAGGGACAAGAGGAATCTTGAATTTTATTCCCATGTCCCCAGTTTGTCCATTGAGGCAGGCAAGGGTATGAAACCTTGGTTTTTAGCAGTATTTCTTTCAGTTCAAGATGCAGCCAGTTGGCTGTCTGGAAACTGATAAAAGATATTGCTATCCCTCTGTTTCTAAATTATTCCACAGTAACCAGCTAAACCTGCCATGGGATGGATACTGGAGCCTGCCCTAAAAGAATTTTAGTGAAACCCAAGTTACTTTGTCCTGTGGCTCCAGGCACCCCCCACAGTCTATACTTCCCTTGGAGCTAAGAGGGAGATGCAGGCACTGCAGGAGAATGGGAATCCCAGCACTCCTGAACCCTCAGACATGCTGAAATACCTACTTAAGGTGATTTTGTCTCTGTCAAAAGAGTGAGCTTAGACTCCTAACTCAGACCAGGTGCTGAATGTTGTGACCAGTAAGGTGTGGAAGATGAGCCTCACCCTCCTTTTGCTGTTTTCCAGCTGAGGTAGATGCAGTTACATTGGTGTAAATCACAATTATTGAGGTATGTAATGTGTTTTAATAATAAGGTTCCCTACCAATATGGTCAAATTTGGGTGTTCATTGTAAGGAGGGAACTGTAAGATAAAGAACTTAAACTCTTAAAAAACGACCCTGCTGCACCCGATACTCAGTGCAGAGGCTCCCACCATTCTGCAAGGACAGGTTTTCTGTGACAGGACTTTGATGGCTTCACTGTACAAAAAGGAATTTGAGGAATTGACTGCTACCTGTCTGGAGAACACTGTATAAATACTTTGTTCCTTCTCTGTTAAACAGACCTCCAACATCAGTGACGGGAGCAACTGGGTCAGAACTTGGACGGATTACTTTTATTTTTGAGACCATCTGCTCAGCAGATTGTGTGCTGTACTTTATGGCAGTAAGTGAGACCTCTTTCTCCATGACTGAGGACTGAGCCTGGTATTCCACATGTCACTTTAATGCCTCTGCATAGGTGTGATTAGTTGCACTTGGTTTATTATGATTAAGCATGGCATTAGTTTAGTATCTGCAGTGCCCTTGCAGGAAGGATTTAATGAATGACCTAGTGAAATTCCTCCAGCATGTGAGTTGTCAACCATTCCTGGCTGTCTGCTTATTCTAAGTGATTCTGATTATTAAAAGTAATCATTGGACACCAATTTTTCCCCTGTTAAATTGACTGACAAAATTATCAGTGTCTCTTGTGCTGTTGAGTTAGCATCTAGTAACAGAGTGACAAGTCAAGATCTGGGGCAGGGGGATGGGAGAGGACAGTTTGGAAATTTAGACTTGATCCTGTCAATGACCTGAAGGATCAGTAGAGCAGCAGACAGGTGTTTGTTTGAATGTCCTTTAGCTGAGAAAGGCAAATGGCTCTGCAATGACTCGGGAAGCTGGTTCTTTGTGGTATTTAGTGTCTCATTAAAGGAACCTGCTCTTAATTTAGAGAATTGTGTGGAAATTAGGTGGCAATTTAGAACAGTCTGAAAATTTGTCAGTTGTGCAAAACAAAATGAGTATGTTTGCTTTATTAAATGTTAAATGCAATTGTGGAGTCCTTTTTATACGCTAATCTCTATATCATAAAAAATTGATGCTTAGTGTAGTATGACCACACTTTTTGTTGATCCTTTTTTTTTTAATTATGCCCATTTTGTAGGATGTTAATCGAAAAAATACCAATGTGGTGGAATCATGGGAAAAAAGTAAAGAAAGACAATCCTACACTCACATCATCTCCAAAAATGCTTCCTTCACATTCACCTGGGCCTTTCAGAGAATAAATGAGGGCCAAGATGTAAGTATTTCTTTATGTGTGGGGCTTTACAACACAGCATTCCTTGGGCCCTCTCTGCCAGAACTCCAGCCCTCTGTTGAAGCTCACAGGTTTCTCATGAGGGATGCGTGGCTCTCACCACAGAGCAGCCCTGGGAGGCATAAATGATCCATGTGGAAGGACAGAGCCATGGATAAGCTGATCCCTGAACTGGTGCACAGAGATGTGGGTGGTGTCCCAGTGCCACGGTGTGATGACCCAGCGTGGTTTCCGTGGCTCTCGTTCCAGAGCAGGCAGTTCATCAATGACATGGCCAAGATCTACTCCATCACGGTGACCAACGCGGTGGATGGAGTGGCCTCCTCCTGCCGGGCCTGCGCCCTGGGCTCTGAGCAGTCCGGCTCGTCCTGCGTGCCCTGCCCGCCGGGACACTACATCCAGAAAGAGAGCAGCCAGTGCAGGGAGTGTCCGGCCAACACCTTCCTGTCCATCCACCAGGTGTATGGCAGGGAAGCCTGCATCCCGTGTGGGCCTGGCAGCAAGAGCACCAAGGTACCGAACCCGAGTGTTTCTGGGCCGTGGGCACACAGGGATTATTGGGCTGGAAGCTTCCAGAGGGCTGCTTCTAGTGCTGCCCTACAGGCATGTGCCTTGTGAGCACTGGAGTATGGCTATAACCAATGAGCCCACCAAAGATGTCACTAGTCTAATTTCTGTTTGTAAATAATCAGATAAAAGTGACAACATCAGCTCAAGAAAAGGTTAATTTCAAGAAGCTGTGCTGTGGACAGTACAAACAGGGCAAGTATCTACGTTACTTCCACCAAAACTATCCCAGAGGCCTGCTCTTTTCAACTCAGGGACTTCCTCAGCTGGGTGATGTTTCTGGGCCTTTAGAAACCTGTAACAAGTTCCTCTTACATTAAACTGTAAGCATAAGTAAACATTTATCACGTTCAAGGAGCTGCACAGGTACTGGAAGAACGGCTCCAGTTTGTTTGTATTCTGCCTGTCTTCAGCTGTGTTCAGATCCTGCCCTGGTTTCTTGAGCTGTTTCTTGTGTTTCCTTTACAAAATGCAAGTGTAACCAAGGACATGTTTTGGTCTGTTTACAGGGCTTTAACCTGGAACACTGGGATCCTAAAAGCACCCAGAACAGAACAAAGCAAGAAATTGCATTCTCTAGGCTAATGCAGCAGACAACAGAAAAACCTGGCTTAGGGAACATTTTAGTCCTGATATGTGATTGCAAGGGACTGAAATGGGAATGGGAATTATCCCAAGGGAAAGATCAGTTACAGGAATAGGGCAGAGTTCCCCTTCATCCTTAACAAGGAAAGCAGTCCTGTCTGCACCTGTGCTTTAACTCTGAGGTGAATGGTTTGCTGCTCTTCCATAGCTGCTCTTTAATGGATGCCTCTGTCTTGCAGGACCACTCTGCCTGCTTCAGTGATTGCCTGGTGTCCTATGTCAAGGATAACCAGAGCCTGAATTACAATTTTAGCAACCTCAGCCAGGTGGGCTCGTTGATGAGTGGACCTAGCTTCACTTCCCGAGGGACCAAGTTCTTCCACTTCTTTAACATCAGCCTGTGTGGGAATGAGGTGAGCTCAGCTGGGCTTGAGGGTTGGGAGGATGAACCAATTTGTTGCTTGTGTTGATGCTCTGGGGTAACACTGAGACAGGACAAAGACTCACTTTCAGCTGAGCTGTCACCAATAGTGTGCAAACGCTTCCCTCTTGCTTTGCAATGCAAGAGGACTTTGAGCAGCCAAGTGGTTTTCCAGAGCAGAGATACTGTGTTGTAGGCCATAAATAAAGCTCAGAAAAAATTCCTGTCACATCCCTGCTTTCGCTTTCTTGTGCCTTTAAGTCACTTTCATCACGACCCTGACCTTTGTGTGCTGCCACCAAGGAGCCCAAATGAAGAATTTGAGTCTTTCAGCTGGCAACTGCTTTCCATGTGTCCCTCACTGGTTCACTGGAGATGTGGTATGCAGAGCCCCTGGTCACCCTGCTGTCTGCCAGTGGCCAAGATGCTCAGTGCTGACTTTGCAGCCTTGGACAGTGATAGAAAAATGTGTTTAGCCTCTAAGTTAAACAGACTCTGTCTGGAGCTTGGACTGAACCAGAGCATGTTGTCACACACATAAATTAACTTTTGGAGCAGTACCAGTGTTGTGCATTGTCCTATAAAAGCCAAAATGTGTAGTTAACAATAATGCTCAGCCCTGGAAAGTTCTGAAGTCTTTTTGCCATGTACAAAAGGATGTGCATGAGTTAAAACAAATGAGTAGTCACATTTTTTTACAGCATTTTTCATACTTTTAGGCTTCAATATGTGTTTAACTACCACCTGGATTAGAGCTGCTGACAGCTAGATCCACAATCATACAGATACACTCTCTCCTTTGAGGATCTGGTCTTCACTTTCCCAAACTCCTACAATGGTACTGGAGTACAACCAACCCTATGATTGGGTGGCGAGTGCTTGACATTTTGTTAGGAAAACTGAGTCTGGTAATATGTCTTTCATTGCTGTTGCTCTGATTCTAGCACTGATCTTGACATACAACATTAAAGCAGTCTTGAAGGCTATATATCTGTTTAGGGATTTCATGTATTTGTGCTTTGATAATATTTTATCTGGATTAAATCCCAAATAAAGTGGTATTCTACAGTATATTATTTAAAGGCAAGGGAAATCGGGTTTTCCTTTGCAAGCCATTTTACTATGCTCTGCAAGTAAACAATGTGCTGTCAAGATAAACAAAGAAGAGTGCTCCACAGTACTTATTTCTGATAAGGCACCTGCCAGAGGTGACATTGTATTTCTGAGTCTGTACAAGGCTTTAATGGGAGCTTTGACAGTGACACAGTTTGTTGTGGTTTGTCCCTCTTTTGACAGACACATAGAGACATCAGCTTGTTATAAGGTAAAGTAATGAATCTCATCCAGTTTGCAATCAGGAAGTTTGCAATCTCTCTCTCTTCTCAAACTTTTTCACATCTTGTCAACAACCAACAGCTTCTCCCTTTTTTCCCAATTGTCCACAGGGGAAGAAGATGGCAATTTGCACTGACAACATCACAGATGTCACTCTGAAGGACATGGTTGCAGAATCAGAAGATTTTTCCAATTTTGTGGGAGCTTTTGTGTGTCAGTCCACCATCATCCCGTCAGACAGCAAGGGCTTCCGGACAGCCCTGGCTCTGCAGTCCAACAGCCTTGCTGACAGGTTCTTGGGTACGTGGTCTGTCTTCTGCTTCTTCTTCTTGTGAATGGCCTCTCATGTATTTAGGGCTGCAGAGTAAATCCTTCTTGGCTCAGCAGCTGCATTACTTTGAGGGAAGAGGGAAGGGGCAGCCCAAGATCAGTCTGAGATGGTTCCTGAGCTGTGAAGCAGCTCTGCACAGCTGCCTTTGTGTTCTGCTGATGGTTCAGTTCAGCTGATGGCTGGAGGAAGAGTAAGGGCTGTGCACAGTTTTAGTTTTCCGTTTCTGTGTTATTCACTCTTCCTTGTGCTTGGTCTGGTGGGTCTCATGGTGCATAGCATTTCAGCACAAAAATCTGGAGAGTGTGATTAAGAAGCATTGGTTTTTGTTATGTTCTGTACCCACCTCACTCAGGCCAAGACCAATGACTGTGATAGTCACATTAGTCCAACTGTTCCTGCCCATGCCAAGATCCCACTTGGGCAATTTTAGAAGAAGAAACTGGTGTGGGGACATAATTAGGCAAGGAATCAGGAGGCTTAGGGCAGCACGTGCCTGTGCACATCATTAAGTTTTACTTTGGTCCAGCTCACAAGTTCCCAGAATCTGAGGCCAGATGAGACATTGAAGTCATCTGGTCTGCTCACCTATCCATTACAGGCACTGAGTGTTTGTACTTTCTCCCTGGCACTGAGCCCAGAAACTTATGTTTGACAAAAGCACATCTTTGAAAGAGCATTCAACCCAGACTTTTAAGACTGCCAGAAATAACAACTTTGCCACAGTCACTGGTATTTTTTTCCACTGGTCAAATACCATCTCTGTGTTTGTTTTTAAAGCAGGCTTGTATCCTATTTGAATTTCCTTGACTTCAATTTTCAGCTCTTGCTTTTTGTTAGTCTTTCTCCAGATCACACCAACATTTTCCTTCTTGAAGAAATATTTTGTGTACTGGAATCGTCACACCCTTCTGATAAATTAAGTAGACCAATTTTTTCTAATAGTCTTGCTATCATAGATTTATTTTGAGCACCTGAATAACTTTTGAGGCTCTTTCTATACTTTCTGTAACTTTTTATATTTTCTTAAAGTATAGAATGGAATAGTATTCCAGTATTTAATTTGCTAGAATGGCAATAAAAATCACTTTTATATTTGGAATCTCTGCATCCTTCTTTCTCCAAACTTAAGGGATTTCATGATGGCTTCTTGGATCTGATGTCCACTCTGGATGTTTTCTCAAAGTTACAATTTCCAAGGGAAAATCTCTTTTTCTTAAAACAGGCCTTCAATTCTTGCTGCACCTGCCTTATACTGAGTTTGTTAGGGACTGTCTTACCAAGTGAACCAAGCCACCAAGTTGCTCTGTATTTTATTTTTAATCCTCTTAATCTTTGTCTCATCTTCACACTTTACCAGCATGGATTATACAATTACATTCAATATTGATGCCTAGAGAAGCCTGGAGACATCCCATGTTTGATGACAATTTCCCATGGCCAGATAATTTTATAATGACTTAGCTAAATAGTTTTTAATGCAGAGTGTGCGCTTAATTGATCGTACACTGCTAGATTTTTAATTAGAATCTCATGTGGTAATTAGTGAAATACTTGATAAATGTACATAACTTTCTTTAGCAACCAAGTTCATCAGCACTCAAGGAATGAGATCAGATTTGTTCAACAAAAGAGGCTCTCCATAAGTTCTTGTTGACTTTCTCTCATTGTTTATCTGTCCATGACCTGAAACCCATTTTCCATTACCATTATTTTGTCTCATTGTGAGAGCCACATTGTAATTTGGGTCACCATATCCACTCTCCATGAGTCTTTTGACAATTCACTGTCATCAAGAGCTCTGTTAAAGGTCACTCTTAGGTGTGGGTTTCTAGCTCACAAACATTCATGCCAGTAAATGCCAGTATTGTCTCCTGCCATTAGAGGAATGAGGGCAATCTGTCACTGTCTTGAAAAACAAGGAGATAGTCCTGATTTTTTCCTAATACAAAGAAAAGATGCCAAGCTCTTCTGGCACCTTTTTTAATCTCAGTTGCTAAATTTTAAAATGGTTGAAGTTTGCCTTTCCTAACATAGCAGGGATGTGGACCTGCTGAAGTGAGCCCAGAGGAGGCCAAAGCATGGTCAGAGGGCTGATCACCCCTCCTGGGTGACAGGCTGAGAGAACTGGGATTGTTCAGCCTGGAGAAGAGAAGGCTTCAAGGAGATTTTAGAGCATCTTCCAGTACCTAAAGGGGCTGCAAGAGAGCTGGGGAGGGATTTTTTACAAGGGCACGTAGTGACAGAACAAAGGGGAATGGCTTGAAACTTAAAGAGAGAAGGTTTAGATTAGATATTAGGAAGAAGTTCTTCCCTGTGAGGGTGGTGAGGCAGTGGCACAGATTGCCCAGAGAAGCTGTGGCTGCCCCATTTCCAGGTTGCCCCCTGGAAGCATTCAAGAACTGGCTGGACACGGTTTGAGCAACCTGGTCTAGTGAAAGGTGCTGCCCATGGCAGGGGGTTCGTAACAAGATGATCTTTAAGGTCACTTCCAACCCAAACCATTCTCTGAGTCTGTGATTCTATGAATTGTTTCAAGAACAACTGGAAAACTTCTTCAGTCTTTTCACCAGTTTCTGACCACTTCCACTTTTTCTTGTTCTCTCAATTTTTAACTCCCTAGAAGGGTGCAGCCCCCTTTGTACAACTCCCTCCTCTGAAATGTTGCAGTGGAGCACCAATATTTTCTGTCTTCTTTGGTTCATAGGGTTGGAAGGATCTCTAAGAACTTTGGTTACTTGCATTTTCCTCCTTTTCAGCTTTTGCCCCAAATCCATAGCTCATACACCAGCCTGTAATTTGTTCCAAAATGTGCCATCAAGGCTTGCCTATGATTCCATAATCCTTCTGAGTTATTTCATCTCCCACAGTACTGCAAATTGCTCAGGTCATTACGTGGTTTTGATGTGTGAGGGTTATACACTCAAGGCATATCCTCTGAGTGCTTGCATCAGATATCTTCAGCAGTTCTTTGCCAGCCTAAATTATTTTATGTTTCTTTAATAGCCAGTGATTGCTTTAAATTAATATTAAAAAGTAATAAATATTTACATGGGTGTTTTAATGATTTTTTTTTAATTTTGCTATGTCTACCTGAGGAAATCAGACTGTATGAGGAACATATGTATCTGCAAAGTTTAGTTAGAAAAAGGTGTGTGTAATGTACAGTAATGCCATTAAATGCTGTTAAGTGAGATCCACCTTTCAGACTGAGAAAATATTACACATGGACCCCTCAAAAATCCATTAAGAGTTTGCTTCTTTTTTTTCTTTTCTTTCTTACATTTTAGGAGCTACTGTTGAAACAGTGCTGGAAAATATCAGCATCAGGGCAGATATGTTTCCTCCTTCTCCAAGCAAAATACCTGATGTGCATTTCTTTTACAAGTAGGTAAAAAATACTGCTTATTGCTGTGTCAAATGTCTTCATTTGTTTAGAGGAAAGTAAAACTGTGAGGGGGGGATCTATAACCCACCTTTAATCTTTGCCACTTTAATCTGTATCTGCCTGATATTGATTGACATGTTGAAGATCATCTTATGAAATCAGCAAACACTCTTTACTCAAATCTAAATTAGTCTTGATCCATAGGAAGTGATCCCAGAGCTTTGATTCATCCAGATGCCACTTCCAATGTCCTGTTACTTTCCATATTTTATCATATATAACTTTGAAATGTCCACTTCTGCTTGTGTATTATCTTTCACTTTCATTTGTGTTTATTTTGATGCTACAAAAAAGAATTAACCAAGATTAAAAGTAACTGTTTCAACATGCACAGTTAGTAATATGCTTTTCCCATTCTTCACCCTTCCCCGTAAAAAGAATGCCTCAGTTGGGGTAGGAAGCAGCTCAAACATCAGCTCAGTTCAGACGTCTACATGCTGGTCTTCATGTCAGCTGTGTTTCTAAGCTGGGACTTAATTGGATGTAGGACTCTGGATATCAGCACTTTATGCTTATGTGAATATTAAATTATGTGTCTGATTCTGCAAACTGAGCCCCACACCAGTGACCCTATTTTGAGCATATTATGAACTTGGCTTACAATGTCTGTCATGCTGGAGTAAGATTTTTTTAGTCCCCTCTGCCCTGTGCTATTTCAGTTTGGTTCTCAGCTTGCTGGGCTGGGAGGGATCCATCAGAACCTCTTCAGCAGAGTCACTCACCAACCACAGCACCTGTGATTCTCCTTTCCAATCATTCTCTTCTGTTTTGTGGGAAAGTTCAGTCCTTGATGCAGCAGATTCCAAACTAGCTAGAAAACCAGAGCAGTTCCCTGAGTAGCATCTCAGGGCACTTTGAGATTAAATTAATTGGTGAGGCCTACCCTGATTCTGTTGCTTTTTTTTTTGTGGTTATTTTTTTTTTTTCAGCTGGCAAAATCAAAAGCACTGTGGTAAAGGGTATTTTGTTGGTATTGCAGCTGCATGAGTGTTTACAGACCTATGAAAGAGTAATATCCATGTAATGTAGTGGCAGTATGTTACTTTTCTCCTCTTTTTTGACATTAGGTCTTCGACAGTGACAACCTCCTGTGAAAATGGCCGTGCAACTGTTGTGACAATGAGATGCAGCCCCAACAAACCAGGCCAAGGAGAGCTTTCTGTGCCCAGGTATTTCAGTCTCTGTGTCGTACTAGTACCAAAAGGCATTTGCTCCTCAGGTAATTTTTACAAAACTCATTAGTAATTTTATATTATAATATAATAGCAATGAGGAATGCTCTCTCCCTCATCAGTCACTTGTTTTTTCCTAGGTGTCCACCAGCTTCCAGCAGACCAACTCATCTGTGTTTTGGCTGTGGGGCAGGTTGTTCTGAGCTTAAATGCAAAAGAAAATGCAGTGATGTTTGCTTGTCTTCACTTCTCCTTTATTTCAGTTCCTTATTTTTAGTCTTTGGCCTACTGACTAGAACTGATTAGTTGAGGCTTTGAGAGGTAGTTTTTCTTCCTTGATCCACAGCAGTGGCTAGGGAAAATCATTGTTTTGGGAAAAGAGAAACCTGTTCTAGGAACTTTGAAATCTGCTATTGCAATGCTTATGCCTGGCTGTCTATTATATGTTTGGAATGTATTTATTTATGTGTTTCATCACTGTATCCTGGCTGCCTTGTACCAGTTGTGTTTAACTTGCCTGACTTTTTTTTTTTCTCTTCAGTCTGATTTGAGGGACTTTAAAAAGCTTCTTTCTTCCAAAATCCTGTTTATGCCTGCATAAACATAATCTTAGGCATAAGCATGATTGAAAAACTCCAGAGAAAAAAAACAAGTAAAATACTTAATTCTGTTACTTTTTAGCAAAACACTGTGATTTTTCAGAAGCTTCCTTCAACTCTGATAACCCTCCTATTTGGTTATCCAGGTCCATTTTAGTCTGTCTGGATGTTACTACAAATCTGCTGGTAGCTCTCACACATCCTCTTTCCCAAAAGCTGAGTCCTCTTCCCAAAAGTTGACATTGTGAGAAGTGTGGGATCCTTTGATCCCTGTCCCTCTCAGGACACACAAACTGTGCTTGCCTGAGTGAGGGCAGAGTCTGTGTCACAGGTGATGGGTGAGTGATTGATTTGAACACCTTTGCAGATGCTTACCCCAGGTTCTGAGGGACCTGTCCCACTACAAATTATGCTGGGCAATAAGCCACTGTCAGCTTCTGCACAAAAAGTCTTCAGTTGTTCTTCCAGTGCCACAGGATAAACATGATGTGAGCTGTGATAAAGCCCCAGCAGTGAGGGAGGAACAGCCTTCCTTGCTTTTGAAAGTGTGGGATGGGCAGAAATGGCTCACAGCTGGCATGGGTACCTTATCTCACCTCATGGTGACTTCTCCTTTCCTATCCCCCTTTGATTAGCTCAGCAGTCAGCTGTTTTCACACAGTGAGGTATCAGGTATATGTCAAATAATGTAACTCCTTGATCCTGCAGGCATGGTGTTTAGTATCACATGAAGCTACAGTGTAAGATGAAAGCAGCTGAGGAGAAAGGTCTGTCAGTGCTCTTGCCATGTAGGTTGGAAAAATGCTCCATAATTCACAGAGCAGTGTACCTGTTGTCAGGTATTCAGATCTGGATAAGCCAGAATGAGCTTTTAGGGCTGGTTTTTTTTCAGTTCTTCAGGTCAGGCTATCAGGTTTCCAGATGATATAGAACAACACAAGTTTAAATCCATTTTTTTCCCATGAATATATTTCATATATATATTTCATATATACGACCAAACTTCTTGCATAGCCTTTGGCCATTGCTGCTGATGTGATTGTCAGTAACAAAATGTACCTGCAACTGCCAGTACAACTTTCTTCTGCAGGCTGAATACAAAATAGGCCATTAGTTTTTCTTGCAGTAAGAGAAGCTGCTATCTCTTCATTAACCGCTGAACATCCTTCTAGTAATTAACCATGACAGGACAAGTCCATTCCATATGGACTAAATCACCCAGACATCATTAGAACCAGTTAGCAGGAACCAGATAGCAGCATTCATGTGGAACAGCCACCCTGTGCAGGAGAACAGTGATGAGGTGTAGGCTGGGCTAGCCTGGGCTGGTGAAACACTGGTGTAGTCTCCTCTCCTCTCCTCTCTTCTCCTCTCCTGAAAAAGCATTTTACAAATGGTCCATTTTACAAAATTCTTCCACCTGCTAACTTGATGGATATTTACCCATTTTTCATACTTCCCATCCCCAATGCTCAGCAGCAGAAGGTGGATGAGGAGCAAACCCCAGAGTGTTTCTCTGATAACTGAGCTCTGCTCTCCTCGTAGCTCCTGCCCCGCGGGCACCTGCGATGGATGCACTTTCTACTTCCTGTGGGAAAGTGCAGAAGCTTGTCCTCTCTGCACGGAGCAAGACTACCATGAGATTGAGGGAGCCTGCAAAAAAGGATTTCAGGTACAGGACCCATGTCTCGAGGTCAGATGGGCTCATTTGGATATGACTTGGACTCTTGTTGAGATTTGGTGTGGGTTGGAAGATCCCACTTGTGGCACATGGAGAGCTAAACAGAGAAGGAGAGCCTTTTGCCATGCCTGAACCTGCAGGCACAAGCAAGGGGATGGCTGATTAGACAATAAAACTGAAAACCTGAAGTCTGACAGTATAACTGAAAAGCTGAAGGATGTGTTTTGGCTTCCTTTCACTGGAAAGTTTTCTGACCTTTCTACCTCAGAACAGCTTGTTTTCTGTAATTCTGAACAGTTCTGTCTTTTCGTACAAGCAGCTCACTTTTTGGTGTTTTCTGTTTGAAAGGAAACCCTCTATGTATGGAATGAGCCAAAGCACTGCATTAAAGGAGTTCCCTTGCCAGAAAAAAGGACCAGCACTTGTGAAACAGTGGATTTTTGGCTTAAAGTTGGAGCTGGTGTTGGTGCTTTCACAGCCGTTCTGCTCATAGCCTTGACTTGCTATTTTTGGAAGAAGAACCAGAAGTAAGTATTGCAAATTGTGCTCCATATAAAAGTTAGCTAAAAGCTTGATGGAGTGGCTTTTCCTGCATCTGACTTTATAACACCCTTGATGAGAAATACCTTGTAGGATCAATCCATTCGTACACCAAGTTAATGTTTCTTCTGTCAACAGTGGCTATAAAAAATTCCAGTTAGGGAAGTATAGAACATCCACAGTAATTTGCAATGGCATAATTTCCAAATAGGAACTGTCTTTTTAACCCTTGGGAGTTTGAAGTTGACTTTAGTTTCTGAAGCAACATGGCTTTCTCAAGCTCTGAAGACCAAAAGGGTCAAATTTAGTCTAATTAGCTCCTTTCAGCTTGGTAAAAAATTAAGTTCTTGACCATATTGTTTAGTTCTATTTTGGTTGTTGCCCCAACCAGCCCCTCTTCAGGCAGGAAGCCCTCTTGAGCTCCCCGTGGTCTTTTGGGAAAACATGGTTCTTTTATAAGGATAGAGGACTAAGTGGAGAGCAAGAGCTCAGTGTATTGTTAATACTATTTTGGTTACATATTTTTAATAATGGAAAAGTATCCACTTTTCCATCATTTTTCCAAAAATTTCCACTGCCTCAGAAGTAACTGTGTGGGAGGAATGCAGACAATCTAAATTACAAAACCCCTGAGTATGGGACATTTGAGAAAAAAATCTATTCCTGTGTGGCTTTATATCTTCAGGCTGGAGTATAAATATTCCAAATTAGTGATGACAACGAACTCAAAAGAGTGTGAACTGCCAGCTGCTGACAGCTGTGCTATAATGGAAGGAGAAGATAATGAAGAAGAAATAGTATATTCAAATAAGCAGTCTCTGCTGGGGAAGCTCAAATCCTTGGCGACAAAGGTGAGTAGTAATTACCAATATTAATACTAAAAATAATTAGCACCTTTATTTATTACTGGATGTGATGAGTCTTTGAAGCTAATTTCACAGCGGTGCAGCCTCCCACGCATGCCTCATCCAGCCCATAGTGATCTGCTGAAATCCACAGTCTGGATAAAATCAAGAAATGTTGTAGGGTATTGGGTAAATGCTCCTTCCTCCACAGACAGGTTTCAGTAGCATTTTTTATTGCATGGGTGACACCAGAAAAACATCCATTGCTGAGGCAAACACAGCTATTGGAGATACAGAAAATTAACGCTGCAACACAGCCACCAGCCAGCTGCTTGCTGCTCACCTGGGCTGGCTTATGGCTGACTTGAGAACCATAATTTTGGGCAGGATTCAGCTGAAGAGGAAGCATCAGCTTCAGCCTGTTGCCCAACACTGCAGCCTCCTCCCTTTCAGCGGGAAGAAACACCAAAAAAGCATTTCTTTAATTCTGCAGTAGATGTGATGTGGATTGCTGCATGTCTGAATTGACAGCCCCAAAGTCTTTGGTGTCCTTTGAACATTTCTGAGAGGAGTCACAGAGGGCCATCATGGTAGATCCCAAAAGCTCTTTGGTCTTTGTTCCAAATACCTTGAAATCTATGCTATGGAAAGGGTAGTGTTGTCTTTAAGGGATTCCAGTGACTGCATCTGTTATGATCAGGATAAAGGCAAATGACATTTTCCCTTTCAAACAGTTTTGTTGAAGTCAGTTTCTTAAAAGGTCTCTTAAAAGATCATAATAAAAAATAATTTTAAAACACCGTACTCCAGTTTATTGTCTAAATAATACCTCAGAATATTGAATTTTGAGATTTTTTTCCTTGTTTTCCCCTTTTTTTCTTTCTGTGATTGAATGCAACGTAATTAAAACTTGTGTGCTGTCTTTCTTTTCCCTTATTATTCTCTTCTTTTCATTCTTTAACTTTTTTTATTTGACTGGTGTCCTCTTGCCATACTACCTGCTCCTCAAAAATCCCTCCTAGGAGAAGTTACCATTTCACAGATATTGTGCAGAATTTTCCCTTGACCCCAGCCTGGCTATTTGTCCTGCAAAATCAATATAGTTCCTTGTGGAAAGGGGCAGAAATTCAATATTAATTCTTAATTCAATATTAAGAATAATGAAAATGTAAATAAAATCAAATCACATAAAATTTTCTGGTGATGTTGCAAAAAGAGAAGTAAGCTTTAGTACTTCAGTATTCAGACAATGAATGCCTGCTTGGAGTTTTTTAATGTTCCTATATCCACTGTAGCAGGCCTCCTGAGTGTTCTCTCCTTTTTCAACAAGCTTGTCAGATATTTCTAAGCTTGTTCCTTTTTTTACTGCTAGATAACAATAGCTGGCAAATTCGACTGCCAGTATCTCATTAGCTTACTCAGCTCTGTGTCCTGCATCCCTGCAGATAACTCAAATTTAATATATATTTATCGAAAACAAATAGTATAGGCGTTGCTTTGCATTTGTGCAAAAGATGAAGAAATTGATGTCCTGCTACATATGCATGTAAAATACAGAAAAAATAAATGGAGGAACACGGGAGAAAAAGGAGAAACGTAAAATGAGAGAGAAGGAAAATCTGCAGTATCCTAACTCTATGTTCAAGCTTCAGGCTATGGCATTTCTGCCAGCATGTCACAGAGATGTCAGTGGGTTTGAGTACCCAAGGGACTGAGGGCTAGGCCTGTAATATAGAAAGGGATGACTTATTTTTAATGAGAAAATAAAAGCCAAATAATTACAAACCTGTTTCAGACTGGGGGCTGCTCTGGTTGTGTCTGTTGTCTCCAGCAAGACAACACCAAGCTCTTCAGAACTTACATTTTTCACTAGACTGGCATAGGGCAATTTCTCCCCTTCTTTCTCACTCTGCACCAGGCTGTCCTTATCTGTGTGAGATGGCTTTAAAACTCAGATTATGAAGGTAGTTTAAGGCAGTTTGCAAACTATTTGGGAGTGTGTGTCCACATTTCTCGCTCACCCTGATGCCTGCTGGCCAGATGGCCAAAACTGTCACCCAGCAAATAAAAACAGAGAAAACTCAACCCTCTAGCCCTGATTTTTAAGATGGAAAATGATTTGTAGACTTGTTTTGTCTTGTGGGTCTCCCAGAGGAGGTGTTGAGATTGGAATCCAGGAGAAAGTCAGTGGTGTTCACACTCACATGCTATGCTTCAAACATTTTATATATTGCAGGAAACACATTAATAAGTGATAATAACCATAGAGATGATTACCTTGCAATTCCCCAGCTCAGACTACCTGTCTTATTCAATGAATATGAAATGCAGACTTTCCCTGTATTCTCTAAAATAAGTATCATGAACAATAGCTATAGCATAATTGTATTGGTTTTGCAAGTTTTTACAGAATTAGTAATGTTATTAAATATTAAAAGGTCAAACTGTGCACTTAATTACTGTAGTAAAAATAAAGGGAAGTTTTTGGCAAAGGATAATGAGAGAAGAAGTGATTGTGCTGATTGCTGGAGAGATTTTGAGGAAATAGAGTTGATGGGAACCTGTCTTTTCCATTTCAGGAAAAGGAGGATAATTTTGAATCTGTTCAGCTGAAATCTTCAAGATCCCAGAATATATGAAGAAGTAATGCTGCCTTCAAAGAAACAAACCTAATTTCTATTTTTACAGGACTATATTTTAAACATATTCTGGCACACATTATAGTGGTGATCTTGGTGAGAAATGCTTGGTCATTTAGGAGGAATGAAGACAGGAAGCAAACCAGAAAATTGGATTGCCTTACCATGTGATTGAGTACCTTGCCAAAAAAAGAAAGCAGACGCTTGGATTCCATACTGGGAATGAAATTCAACTCAGGAAGAGATATACATACTGCAAATAACATGAATTTTTTGCATTCACCTGGGCAACACTCAGGCATGCCATATGATTTATAGGTACCTTTCGTTTCCTTCTCACTCCTGTGCATATTCCTAAGAAATTATTTTCAGAGGGGCCTGCAACCTCCTGCAGAGGTTGTGTGTTGTTGTTTACTGGCATAACTGTGAGTCTTTCTTGAAATCAAAATTGTGAACGGTACTCAGAATGAGCCTCGGGTGAGTTTTGAGCTTTGGAAAATACTTTTGATATTAATGCTTTGAAGGTCTGGATGGTCTGTGTTGACCTCTAATGCAAGAGGAATTGTGTTGCAGCTGCAAATTGAACCCAGTCTGGTGCCTAAGTCATGGCCATCAGGGTGGGAGTAAAACCTAGTGCTATTAAATTTAAACTTGGTAGCAGCTGTTGTGGGAATTGTAGTCTGGGCCTGTGAGTTTATAGGCAGTTGCAGGTTCAAACTCAATAAAGGAGATGTAAAGTGGTACCTACAGTGCAAGCTGCACTTGTCCCTCCCTGTGGAAGCTTGTCCTTTCAAGAGAAGTCTTTGGCAGATTCAATGTTCTCCCTTGGGCTGTGTAAATGTCACTTTTCCCAGGGCTGGCAACCAGCAAAACCTGAACTCTGGAGCTACAGCAAAAATCTCAACTTTTGGGAATCAGGGATCAGCTTTGTCAGCTGGGAGGCTTGTTAGAAATACTCAGCCTCCTTTATTCCTGGGCCCACATGAGGAAGGGGGATGGATGGATGGATGATGGATGGATGGATGATGGATGAATGGATGGATGGATGGATTGATGGATGGATGGATGGATGGATGGATGGATGGATGGATGATGGATGATGGATGGATGGATGGATGGATGATGGATGATGGGATGGATGGATGGATGGATGGATGGATGGATGGATGGATGATGCATGGATGGATGGATGATGGATGGATGGATGGATGGATGGATGGATGGATGGATGATGGATGGATGGATGATGGATGGATGGATGGATGGATGGATGATGGATGGATGGATGGATGGATGGATGGATGGATGGATGGATGGATGGATGGATGGATGTGCAGCAGAGCTGAGCATGGGTTATGTACTTGCACAGCAGCTAAATGCATCCTGTGTCAGTGCAAGTACCAGCTCTGGAGGAAAGACACAAGGCAGTGCCTTGGAAGCTGGAGGCTAGGTGGACTTTTCCATAAAATCAGCCACATTGTAAGCATGTGATCTTCATAATATCCACAGTAGTAATTTCCTGAAATTCCCTCTGAGGTTGAACTCAAAGGAATCTGAAACTTAGGCAAAAAATATATGAGTTAAATTATGCAAGACTTGTATAGAGCCAGAGAAAATGAGCAACGATTCTTGTACTGACCTCTGGTCAGACTCATATTTCCATTACAGCAAATTTATGTGAATTGTGGAATGCATCAAAACCAGAAAAGAGACATGGGCAGAAATAGTCTTTTTACTATAAGGAATATAGATATTTGATTTTATATGACTGAGCTAGGTCTATCAATAAAAGAGGGCCCACTTTTAAGTAAAATTCAAATTAAACTGAATTTTCTGCACTCTAAATATTTTATTATACTCTAGATGTGGACAAAAATTTTATGAAGTTGAGATTTTTTTTCATTAGGGAAAGTTCAGCTCTGTTATTTTATAGTTCCAGTCAAAGAACAACACTTCACTCTTTTGATGGGAGATCCTTCAGGCATCTTAACTGAAGTGGTGTACATTTTCTGTTGGTCTTGAAAAGGCACTTCACTTTCCCAGAAAAGATTTTTATGGGGTAATATTGAATGTATATTAAATACACATTCCTTTTTGTATATTTTGTACCATTGCACACTTATTATTGTACATTGTATTTGTTGTCATGATGTCATTTATATATGGTTGTCAAAGATGATATGCTCACAGAGTAAATGGTTATGGTTTTGGGATTTCACTTCTTGAATCTTTTATGATGAGAGGTTTTATGTTGTTGATTTTTATTCAACTAGTGTGTTGTAGCATCAAAGATATATATATCTGATGGACATTCATAAAATAAAGTAAAAATATATTTGAAATTTTGGACTTGAGATGTTTGGTGGCACTGCAGCTTTTCCTGAACATTGCTGGTCTTCAGTAATGAGTAGAGCTTTTCACTGCCATCAAGTTGCATTTGTCTACATCTCCTTTAATTTTTCCCCTTCTCTCTCCATATGTTTTCTCAGCCATAATTAAAATTCAGTCTCCAGAACACCATTTCTTTTTATATTACTGGACCCATATCCCTGTAATGCAGAAATGCCTTAATTTTTATGAGCTATATTTAATTTGACTTAATACCACACAGGTTTCATTTGGTTCCCTTCTCTTTCCATTATATTTTCCAAATAAAATGGAATGGAATTTTTTGACAGCTGTGACAGACTTTGCTGTATGAGTCTTCTCAGCTCTGCTTCCAAATGGTTTATCATGATGTTGTTGAACACTCTCCCAGGCAGTCTAATGGTGTATCTGGTGCAGTGCTAACTCAGTGGGACACAAACCAATACTGTAGACTTTATTTCCTTTAAAATAAGAAAACTCCATTTTCCAAGAATTAAGCAAGTGTAAACTGAAGTATTTGAGCTGACTTCTGCTATTCATCTCTTTCTGTTAAAGATGTAGTAGAGAGGGGAAGTTTCCATTTTCCCATAAGATACAAATTTTGGAAGCCTTTAACAGTTCACTAAAAAATCAGCTGTCTGTGACCTCTTCTAGTGCTCTGCCAAAATATACTTATAGCAACCTCCCCCTTTTCTTCCACATGTGATCACATTAGAAAACTGTTATTTGATGACATAAAACAATGTGAATCAGTCTGTTATGTGTTCACTTGATTAAACAGAATACATTTTATTGCTGCATTTGCATGCTTTTCTTTGAAATCTGGAGTCAAGCAACTGAATCTCTTTGAGGATTAAGCACATTTTAGTGGTGTCTGTATAAATTATTGGCAAATTAGCAGAACATCATTGTCTCAGCTTTGACAGTGCTTGCTAGGGGGGAAATGCACAGAGAATGTGTTCTGGCTTGGCTCTGTGTTAGCTGGTGTTTGTAATACAGAATACAATTGATTAAAGTTTGGGGAAAACTGTGTGTCTTAGAGCCACAGTGGGAAATTACTGAGCAGCTTCAATGGTCTATAATCTTTGTTCAAAGAAAGGATTTGACTTATTTGCTTTTGAAAAATAGGTTCTGGGATTCTTTGATTGTAGAGGGGAAAGTTTGCAGGTTTTGTCCTTCCAGAGCCAATAGTACCAGTAAAATCAAAGTTATAATCAGAGAGCAGCAGGTGTCACCATTTAGGAGCCAGTGGTTGTTGACTCTTCTCCAGCAGTGACCAACACAGATGCTTCAGTGAAAGTGTAGCAGCAGCTACAATTATAGGAAGCTAAATTATTATTACTGACACACCAGTGGGGATGACATTTCCTCCTCATATCATGAAGCATGGAGGACTTAAATAGCTATTCTAGATAATATTCCACAACTTCTCTGGGAAGCACATTCCTGTTCCTCACCACCCTCACAGTGTTTTCTCCTAGCATGTAATCTAAACATCCCCTGTTTTGGTTTAAAGCCATTCATTCTTGTTCTGTTACTATCAGCCCATATAAAAAGTAACTTTTTAATGAGCCCCCTTTAGGTACTAGAAGGCTGCAATGAGGTGTCCCAGAGCCTTCTCTTCTCAGTGATAACCCCAAGAGAACTCTTGTGAAGTTCTACTTATCTTTGGTGGTGTTCTGTCTTGGTCTCTCCCCTTGTGTGCTTCATTCACTGAATTCCCTTGTTTTTATTTCTTGTTGAAGACTTCTGAGCTGTGCTGCTTTGGGGGAGAGGAATAGAAATAAAAGGAAGTGAGGCTCATCCTAGAATCTGCAGTGTGTGTCACAGTGTGCAGTGACATCCCCAGTCACCTGGCTGGGTGTGCCACACTGAGTTCATGCAGGAACGAGAGAGACACAAGAGTAGAGGAGATCAATCATAGGCTGCCATTGTGTTTTGGCTGCTTTTCTGGATCTGTAGAGCAAGAGCTCATCAGGAAGAATTCTCTAAGGTCCCTGTACTGTGAGGCTGCTGCTGTAACAGCACCTAAAAGCCACAGCAGGGTTTTGTGATGTGTATTTGCTACCTCACCCTTTTCCTCTTGCAAAACCAGCCCAGCCTGGTCCTGGCCCTTTCTTGTTGCAGTCAGAAAGCTCAGTTTTGCCTGTGTTTGTGTTGCTGAGAAGCTTTGAGGTGGCACTGGATAAACAGCTTCTGCCCTTTGTCTTGCAGCCTGCAGTCATTAATGGGTAGGCAATGGCACCATAGACATCAGTCTGTATTTGGTGATGAGTTAAGGGTTTGTTTTGGTCTCCCTTACTCTAATTGTACTAACTGGGTGAAAGATTGCAGCGGAAATCTCCTTAAACAGAACTGAAATTTCTGGGTGTGATCAGGATATTTTGGACGTCTTTTTTTCTGATTTCCGGAATTTGTTCCATTCTGGGGGAACGTAATATATTTTAAATAGCTTTTGCTTTTTCAGTTTGAAAAGGCAATTCATTTTAAAACTGGTTTGGCTATGAGTGAAACCATCTGTGTTCAATTAATTAAAGAAAAACAATCGCTTGAAGAAAAAATGAAATATTTTGGTTTTCCACAATAGACTTTGGCCTTGCTTTGAAAATGCACTGAAGATTTAAAAACCAAACAACTCTTCTAGAAAAACCAAACCAAACCAAACCACCAAAACCCACACCCAAACCCATGAACAAAGACAAAAACCCTACAAACCTTGTTTATTTCAGATTGGCCTGCAATAAAAACTTTTTGAGTCTTATTTTTCTGTTCTGCCAATAAATAAAAAATGATCAGTTTTTCACAAACCTTTCTGCAATTGTGATTTTTATCAGAGAGCCGAGGTACTTGGAAGTTATGACATCTGAATAAAAAACCTGAAGTTTTCTTCAGCCTCCAGTCAGGTATTGTAGATGCTGAGTTAAGCCTTGCTGTCATCCACAGCATTTCCTCTGATTTCAGCATTTTACTCCCGAGTGTGCAGGGCTCAGAGCAGTGGGATTACTCTCAAGGCTCACAGTCAGGGTACTTGGGAGGAAATGTGACAGGACCCCCCTCTGCTTTGAGGTGAATTGCTCAAATCTTTAAATATGATGGGAGCAATAAAGAGACTGGAAAAGGCTTGTACTCTAAACTCAAGTTTTGCATAAATGGGTACAAAAACTATAAACTGTCATAAATAGAGAAACTAAAATAGTGATGTGAGACAACAGCAAAGAAAAAAAATTAGAATTCATTTTCTTAAAAGGTTTTCATGCCAGTATGATGTGGAAAGCCTCTGCTTTGTCATTTTTCTTTTCTGTCCTGCTGTGTTTTGAAACTGGATTACTTCACTGGGCAATACCAAATAATCTGCATCTGTGAACATCCAATGGAAAGTAATGAAAGGCTTTCAAGACAAAGCCAAATAAAGTACAATAAGTCAGGAGCATTCAGTGGGGATGGAAGTCCAGAGTCCTGCATGTTTTGGTTGTTGGGTTTTTTTGTATGAAAACCCCACATGCAAGTGGCTTTCAAGCCAACTAAATATTCTTAGCAGGTGTTCAGACACAGACACTGGGTCATTTTCTCAATAGTGCTGTCGAAATGAATGAAAACTCCAGCACAGTGAGATCCTCACCTGCTATAAATTAACTTCAGTAATGTCAATTTTGATTCTGGGGCTGGAATTCATCTGACAAAATGCCTTAATTTTTAGTGCAAACTCTGTGATCTGAGCAAGCCATGCTTGCCTTTATTTGGAGAGTTTTATCCCTGCCTCAAGTGTCTGCCTGAGATAAGCCAGGGGAATTATGCCTACTTCCTTCCACTGAGTACAAAGGGAGAGGGGCTGACAATCTCAGATGTAGCTATTTACTTAGTCCTTGTAAACAATGAGTGTTAGATGAGGTGCTTTTGACCCTGATTGTGGCTTTCCATAAAAATCGAGAAGAAACTCTCATTGAGCTGGGCATTTTTAAGAGCTCAATAAAAATGGGACATCAGAATTATGGTCAGATATTCTGAGCTTTTGTCACACTGTGACCAGCCTATTAGTCCACAAAAGGGCATACCAAAGTCAAATGAATGTAGATGCCCAACCTGAGGTGCTTTCAGAAGTCTTGATTGGAAAGGAAGGCTCCTGGCCTGTCAAAATTTGACCCTAGGCCCTGCATCAAGGTGAGAAACAAGCCTGAAACATCAGGCTTGCCAGAGGTCATGGAGAGGAAGAGCTCTGCATGTAGGGCAGGCTGATCTGTGCCTGTTCTGGGGAAAGTCACAGGGATTCCTGTTCTGGAGATCTCCATGATGCAGAGGCTGAAATGGCTGCCTCTGTCATGGAAGTGTTGACATCAAGTGGTCTTTGCTGGTGAGCATGTGGATGTTTAGAAAATATAAGCATCCATCTATGAGTAGGAATTTTAAAAACCTGCATCTTTAATTTTTGCATTCTAAATAACAGCATCTTCCTTTGCCAGCTGAGCCCTGAAGGACCTACAGCTTTCCAGAAATGTGTGAAAACATCTGCAAGTGCAGGAGAATTGGGCTCCAGAGAACATGTACATCCCACACTTGGTATCCATGGTGTCTGACTTTCAAGCCTCGCTGGTGTTGCCTTTGAAGTCAACGAAAATTTTGCTATTGACCTCAGCTGGAATGAGATCAGTGGGAACAAGCCCTTAGGTAAATATGCTCAGACACATTAATCAAAGGTGTGTTTGTTTCCTTAATGACTTTTTAGACCTGGCAGAAGAGAGGATTTCAGATTGTTTCAATAGAGTGAGGGCAGCTTTAAGAGTGCAGTTTCAAAAGCCAGACTTTTAAGGTATTTTGCCATTGTCTAAGTAGGTGGTTTGTGTGTCTTGAAGCATTTGGTTCGAACGCAAAGGTCACCCCAGAGGCGTGTGTAAATGTCCCCTGCATTTCTCTTTTTTGACTTTCTGATCTCTGTGGTGCTCCAATTACCTTTCACAGCAATGTTGATGCAGACAAGCTGAACCAGCTTTGTTTTGGCTGGAGATATTAAACAGTCTTAGCTAATTTTCTGACAGATTTTCTTCCAACCTAATCTAAATTCTCTTTGTTTTTATATGCTACCAATCTATTGTGTGCATGACACCATTTAGTTGTGCCAAATGAATGAACCAAGAGGCACATTTTTTTTGCTAATATCTCATTAAGATGAAATTAGACATTTTCACTTTTGAAAATTACCCTATATTTTAATAACAGAAAAAGAAATAGAGAAGCTTTAATAATTTGGGAATTTTTTAAGATGAGGGAATTTCTCTGTGACTTTGAAAAAGCTTTAATCATAAGCAAATATATTGTGGTATGGATTTTATAATACAGGAACTGACCAACACACAAATACCTGTGTATACACACTCCAGACTTTTTATCCTTTTTACCTAACCTCCTCTCTAGAAAACTGTAATGACCTTGAGATAGTAAGAAACAAAAATGAAACCATGCTGAAAAACTTTTATCTTTTTATTATTGGTGCCTTTACATTAATACTGCTGTTTTGTGCTGAGAAAACCAATCTGTTACACGTAAGGTAACTGTAATATACAACATAGAAATGCAGTCTAAGTTAATTACAACAAGGAGCTACAAAAAAAATCTGTAGGAAAGAAGTCACCTAACATTGCAACTGTGCTTGCAACAACCACTCCCTTACTGCAGGACTATGCACATTGTGAACCATGGTTATTTACATGTCCCTTACAACCGTTAACAACAGAGGGGCTAAAATCAGTCTAAAAAGTTCCAGAACGTCACTATATACTGTACAATCCTCAAAAATAATTTATTACACTGTTTCTAAAAAAAGGTACTAATTTTGCTTGGATGTCTTTTGTTTTCTGGTGTTCTCTGGAGTGCACAACATGTGCAAAATTTTGCCTAACAGTCTAAAAACTCAAGAGCTGAACCACGAGCCACAATCACAGAGACGAAGTGGTGGAGTCCAGAACTTCCCTCCCGTTGCACACGGTTGGCACGTACATGCTGGCAGATGCTGGAAGAGAAAGAGAGGGGAAAATCAGCTGGCTTCAGGACAGCAAAAAGGGGCAACACTCAGGATTGGAATTTGTGCTGGTCTGGACCATCTCACCCCATTTAACCAAGGTGCCAGTGAAAAGTCACTGCCTGTATCAGCAGCAGAGCTGAGGGAGGTGCTGCTTGCACCTCTATGTGCCAGCTCAGACCTCAGGCTGAAGCATCCTCTGAAGAAACCTGATTTCACTTTGCTGCCCACTGGGAGCATGGGATGATTACACTTCTCCAAAAAGTGTCAGAATAAAATAATTTTTTTTTTTTAATGATTCTGTTCCACTGGGTCTCACTTTGTAGCACTTTGCATGGTAGTGTGAATTAATACAGCTACAATGGTGTTAAAATACTTCAGTAGAAAATAGTGTACCTTTGGATTTTTTGTGTTTTATTGGCAAGAAATGCTAAGGTCTGGTCCTTTGAGCTTTCACATAATTCATGAGCAGACATTCATGAAGAAAATATATGTAGTTTTAAATCCAGGAGATAATCTACCATATTAGAATTCTGTGTCAATCACCTTTGATTAATAAAAATAAGAATTCTAAGAACATATTGGGTGAAGAAATTTTTTAATAACTGAATTTAAAAGCAAGATTATTTCTCACCTAATCCCAGAATAATTTCTGCCAATTCACTTCTAGGAGCTCTGGATCCTCCAGAGGTGAGGACCAGATTCTGATAAATTTGTTTACATGGTATAACATTTTATTCATCAGTTTTTCATTGCTTTAGTGGTATTAGGTGACAATTGAATCTGAGTATAGCAATCTGTTTCCAAATATGTTTGTATTTTGAGCAGAGAATATATTACCCTACTGTCCTTAAATCTTGTGGATTTTGATTTAAAAGCAAACTGTTTTGCCCATCTTTCTTAAAATTATCCATTGGGCATCAGGAACGTGTCTTCAGATACTCTGTGACATCTCTGCTCAGGGCACCATAAAGCTGCTTTTTGAAAGATACATTAGGTTAATGGTAACAATGACCCAGAGAAATGTGATGCCTTTATCAAAGAAAACACATGGCAAGCAATGACTTAGTAAACTCAATCATCCAGTGTAAAAAGCAATTTATGCAGCTGACAAGGGCATGCTCAATCTTCCACATCTGCTGCTGGCTGCACTCTCATTTGCACATTTGTACACTCTCATTTGTACACCTTGTACAGGTTCTGTAAAGACGCTCAGTATAATTTAAAAAAAAATTTTTTTTCAAATCAGCTGGTATTTTTCATTCTTTCATTGACTGAATAAATATTTCATGGAAAACAGAATCGCTTTAACAAAAGAAACTTAGAGGCATCTATTGGACTAACCTACTACTCAGAGGGCAGGACATCTTCCTGAAATAGGAGACCCAGGAACGAGCCCCCTTCTGGATTAGGTCAATGGAATTTGATCCCTCTCAACATGGATGTGTGTTGTGAGTCACAGGTGTGGAGGATTGTATGTAAAAGACCACTGGGCATCATGTCTGTGATTTCTAAAAATTAATTTATATTTAGTATTCTGGTTTTGTATTCTGTTTTTAAGTGGGTATAATGTGGCAGCACAATGACCTCAACTTTTTTTATTCTTGTTATTTTTATTTTCTACTTTTTGTTAGAAAATAGAAAAATCAGTTCTGCTCACGAAACCTGATTCAAATCCCTGTTTTACTGCAGTATGGCTACAGGCAAAAGCATTTTGTTTCCACGAACATCAGTCACTTAACCAGAATTTTTTTAGTTTCAGGCTTTCTTTTTTTTTTTTTTTGAAGTCCAACACACTGACAAGCACAAATAGCTCAAATACTATGGTAACTGGGTCAGGAGGATATCAAAATTGGACAGAAATATATGGTGGTAGGCGAGAAATGAGTGGCCTTGCCTTTTAAGTTTCCAGGCTTCCTGCACAGCATGTACCTCTCTTGCAGTGCTGGGATGCAGTTATTAACTCTGCTGGGTGGAGTAAAGTGTTCACACCGAGCATCCAGCTCTCCTGAGACAGAACAAAAGACCTTGCTTTTCATTACAGCCCTCAGCAGTGTTAATCACTGGCCCTGCAGGGCTCTGAGCCACACTCCGCGTCCCATTGCAGCCACCAAGGGGTTTCCTGGAATACTGCTGGATATGCAAGAGACACTTCACCTTCATTTTGTGTTGAGACCAAGGACAAACGTGTGACATCAGCAGAAGTTGTGGTTTGGCTCAAGTTCATGCTTTTAATCTCCCTCTTCCTGGCTGTCCCTCATTTTGCTTAGATAATCTAAGGAAAAGAACCAGAGGTACAATGCAAGAGCCCAGCACTGCCATGGTGACCTTGCAGCTTTGCCTACACAGCCAAGAACAGGCAGGTCTGAATTTGCTGTCTGTGTGCCACTTAGAGTCATAGAGTCAGAGAATATCCTGTCTTGGAAGGGACCCACAAGGGTCTTGAGTCCAATTCCCAGCTGTGCACAGGGCAACCCCAGGAGTCACACCACGTGCCTGGGAGCATCATTTCCTCTACTCATGCTCACAGCTGGACAACTGTGAGTTAATCTCAGTTATGTCAGGACCAGTTTGGAGCCAGGCCTGGGAAAATAAATTCAGAGGGGAAAAAAATGCCAGTCTGGCTATAAACAATAGGTTCAATTCTCCTTGTGACCCCTGTGCAGACTACTTGGAGGAGTTCAGCTCTGTGTGCAGCTCTCCATGTGGATGTAGCTTGGATAAATGACATTTGTGTGTAACAGCTTAGTCTGAATCATGAAGGTGCTTATGAATTCAGGAAGGTGAGTTCTCTGTGAAGTTTTATAGGTGCTGAAGCCCATAAAAGAGGAAAATGAGGGAACATCCCAATGGGGCAGACACTGCTGGGGCAGCAGAATTTATGTGGCATGCTGCCAAATGGGAATTTTCCGAACCAAAACAATGTGTACAAATATATACATTTCAAAACATGTCATATACCTAAGCACACTCTCACCCTGCCTCTATCTGTCTTAAATCTATATTCTGTTTTTAGTCCAGACTTCAGCTGTCAAAATGATCAAAGCTTGACCCTAACACTTAGACTACCCAAAAGCATCATGAGTGTCACCTTTTCTCAGAGTGACCAGTTTTCATGGTTCAGGAAGCTGGGTTAAAAAATGTCTGTGTGTCACTTGCTGTTCAAGAGTCACTGTGCTCATGCCATTCATGATCAATGGAGTGAAGAGGTGGTGGCAGCCCTGAGATGCCATAGAGGTGGAGAGGAGGTGGAGATAGGAAAAGCACTGACCTCTAGAGCTCTGATAATGTACAAGAGCTGGCTTTTCAAAGTTACTAGAATGCCCTAGACCTAATTTTGAGGAGTTTGGTATTAAGAAGTTTCTGAATTATGAGAATATTGAGACCAAAATAAAAACAAGCTGACAGCCTCAGGAGGGATGAGAGGAATATTTTAGACAAAGATTAGAACCAATTTGGATGGCAACCTTTTGGAGTTTTATAAATAACTAAACAGTTAAGAAAAAGAGTGGAAATTTATTTTAAATAATTTACAAATTAATGGAAGGGAGTAAGGGAAGATTTTTCATCTTGAAAATATTATCACTGTGATAGACAGTGTTATTTTCCCAAATAATTGTCCCAGATGGAAATATAGGGCTGTTTCCTTTATGTGTGATGGACCTTTTAGCCCTACTTCCATGCCTTTCCATGGCCTAAAAAGCCCAACAAGGTGAGCAGCCTGGATTCAATTCAGTGTAAGCAGTAAAATAAATAACTGCAGCAACCTTTCTAAACAATGAAGTTGTAAGAAATTGTATGTCTGGATTTTTATGCTTTTCTTAATATACTCAAGCTGTTCACAAGCCTGAAAATGCAGGTTTTAATGTGAAAATGTGCACTGAGGATGTCTCTCAGTTGCATGCATGCTTACACTCACATGTTATCCAGCCATTAAAATAAAAGTATCAAATTCCAAAATGCAATCCAGAATCCTGTACAAAGTATTTATGAATCAAAATTATTTCTGACCAAGCTCATTCCGTAGCAGGAGAGTATTAAAAACACCTGGAAAGACCACTTATACAGAATTGATAAGGAATGAAAAGAATCTCATGGGACTTACCATTTCACCAAGGGACTACACGTCTAAGAGTTTTTGGGAATTGATTGGTCTTTTGGGAGTGTTCAACCCTTCAGGCACATAGTGCTATCTCATTAAATTTTCTAAAATAGCAAGGAGTGTTTGCTCTCTAGTGTCAGGACTGGATACAGTCCTGGCTGATGACACTAGGAACCTTAGAGCCAGATGGCTGATCTCTTGTTAAGGGACCCTGGGAATTCTTGAACAGTGTGTTTGGGGATGGGAGAGCCAGAGATAGCTGGGATCCCTTCACTTCCTAATCCCTGCTAATGTGACACATAGTAGGGTGCCAAGTTACTTCCCTGATCTGTGTGAAGTCTGAAGTGCCAAAGATTTTGAGACAGTTTTGAAATTTAAGTGACACTCAAAAACCTCAGGCTAGGCTGTTGTGAACTTGCTGGAAAAGCCTTACTCTGTGTCCCCCTTTCCTCTGTTTCTTATTCCTTTCCTCTTTAGAGTTGTAGTGTGCTTTTCAATTAGATTTCCAGGGTGGACATGCTGTCCAGAGAGCTCTGTGAATGGGGTGCTGTGTGCTCTCATCTTTGATGAGTTAAGTTAGTTAAGCTAGACAAAGAAAAAATCCCAAACAAATATACAGGTGACCTATTGTTTTTTTTGTTTTTTTTTTTTGTAATCCATAAAACTCTCTGAGCAACTCACCTGAAAAAAGAGACAGCCTCAAAATAAAATCACAGCTGTGAACCTGCTTGTGATGAAGAGAGTGAAGATGAAGGAAAGAAGGGAATCAGAGCAAATGAGTTGTCCTTGCAACAGAACACTGATTGCTTCTCCAGGCTGTGGCACTGACAAAGGCTATTGATCATGCTCTGCATACAGATGCAGTTTATGGCATCTCTTGGATGCATTTTCTGCACACCTGGAGCCTTTCCTTATAATGCAGGTGATGAGCCATTGAGAGCACGCTGTGCCGTGGCCCAGATCCTGTCAGTGTGCTGCTCTGACAGGAATCCTCCAGGGCAATCTGCTCCTGTCACACTGCCACAGCGGCAGCGGGACACGGGCTCTGCTCCGTGTGTGCAGGCTGGAGCCACGGCCCGCCAAAAACTTCTGCTGACTTCAGTGAGCTTCAGAGCAGCCTCTGAGCTGACTCCCATGCCAGGGGGATGAGTTTTCCTCTCCAGACACAAAGGAAATGATGCTTTCACAGGGTTACATAGCTCAGCCCACCTTGTCTTTACCCAAACTCACCACAACCCCACGGAAGGGTGGCAGATTTGTTACTTACACTGGGAGTAAGTGGTCCCGGTCCCACTGACACTGAACCTGTTGAGGTGGAGTCTGTGAGTGACCACATTCTTCTGGGGCTGGAAAAGGATGATGTGCACTTTGGGTGCAAACAAGCAGCCCAGCACAACAAAGCCACTGAGACTCACAGAGATGCACATGGTGGTGGTTTGCACCTAGGAGAGAGTGGGCACAAAGCACTGTGTTTCAGTATGGAAAGCTCTGAAATGCAAAATATTAGAAACATTACTACATAACAGCACGAACCACAGTCCTGGGGGTTTGCACTGATGCAGGCTGGTGTGAACCTCTGTTGCATCCTTATCATCCACAATCCCACTATTAGAGGAATGAGGTGCTGGTGGTGCCCTGTCTCTGCATGTCAGGGAGAGATTGATTGTGCTCTCCCTTGTTTTAGTACAGAAAGGATAGATCTGCTCTCTTTCTCTCCTACTCTTGATCTCTAACTTGATGAGACAGCCCTCTGTAATGCTTGTCATGCAATATCTGAGCAATGTTGGCTGCAGTGGGAACCAGCTCACACGGGGTGTGCACTATGTGGGTTTACATCAGATGTCTCATGCAAAGCATCTGAAAACCAGTTTAGTCTCTAACTCCAGTGCTAATCAGAGAACATGAGTAAACCCTTGAAGAAATATAGGTGTGATTTGGAGTAAAGATAATATCTGGTGACTGTTTTCAGACCAGGTCTGAAAGGTGTCCTGATTTTGAGACATCACTTTTTGGGCTCAGAAATAAATTGTTTGTAAGGCTGCAGGATTTTAGAATGGTTGCCTTGGGGCATTTGTTAGTGTAGCTTTGCTGGCACTGTCTATCGTTTATCCTTTTTATTCACTAGTATAACTTGGTGCCAGTTTACTGCCTCATTTTCAGTTTCTATTCTTTTCTTCCAAGCAGATGCCTTAATTAAGATGTTGAATTAAACTGCTTTTAACTCTACTGCTTAATTTGAATGATTATACATCTATGGCTCATTTTTCCTTAGTTATACTCCTGCAGTTCTTAGAGATTAGCCTTCTTCCATAGGAATGCTTCTCATATCTCCTTGTCAGATATAATTGGTGCAAATTGGAAAACAGAGTAGGGAATGGACATTGTTGCTTTACATATATACTGAGCACAATTGGTGTTTTGTCATCAATGAGGATAATTTATGTGATCATTAATTAATCACTGTCTGCACAATGTGGATGTTGCAAGCACCATGAAATGTGCTCAGCTCTCACAGGGTGAGTGAACATGGGAGATCCAGCAGAGCCTGCATGATAAAGGAACACCTATGCTGTGAGGTCAGGTGGATATTGAACTGGGTGCTCTATGAGTAAGGCAAGAAAGGAGTTTTCTTATAAAACAAGAGTAAATGAAGCCACCTTTATTTTCCTTAGTTTCAAGTTACGTTTTTTTTTTCACTATCAAAGCCCTCTTCCCCCACCCTGCTTTTCCTGGGGTTTGTGCTGCCTGGAGCAGCTCGGCTGTGCTGATATAATTATACACTCAATCAATTAAATGGTCTGGGTTAAAAATAGCTCCATCCCACAGTGTTCCTTTTAATCCAGGTCACTCCAGTGGTTCAGTGTGTAACCTGGCCTCCCAGACTGGACTGGTGTGCTGTCAGGGTGGAGGAAATCCCACTAGACCATGTGTTATGCTAAGGCATATGGAGAACAGGGAGGTGTTTTGGGACAGCCAGCACGGCTTCCCCAAGGGCTGCAGATGTCATTTATCTGGAATTCTGTAAAGCCTTTGATAGGTGCCCCCCAGCACCATTCTCTTAAACTGGAGAGATATGGATTTGATGGGTGGGCTGTTAGATGAATAAAGTATTGGTTGGATGGTCACCTCCAGAGGACAATGGCTCTGAGTCCTGGTGGGCATCAGTGACAAGTGGTGTCCTCCAGGTGTCCATATTTGGAGCAATGTTATGCAATATCATCATAAATGTCATAGATGAAGGGATCAAGTGTATCCTCAGCAAATTTGCAGGTAACTCCAGGCTGAGTGGGGCTAAGGCTGTTTATTGGTGATGCTACCAGACTAGGGCTGCATTAGGATGGCACAAGTTGATTCAGAGTCAACATGTGACACTGCATGGAAATTAAATATGGGCTTTTCAAAGGACCCCCAGAAGTGTAGACTTGTCATGAAAGTATCAAAAAGATGTTAAAAGCATTTTCCATTGGTTTTGTAGTACTTAACTTGGTTTATTTGGAACCTTATATATAAATTCAGTGCCTACAAGTGTTTTTGAAAACTCCACTCAGGAGATAAGGCTGTAAAATTCTTCTTGAACAATCAAGTCATGCTCCTCTTGGCCATTACTGTCTGTACTGCCCACTCATGTGACTGTCTGCACTAATATTTCCTTTCTCCTGTGTCTGTCTTCCTGATTGCTTTGGGTGTCCAGAGCTGCTCCCTAGTGCCTTCCTTAAACTTTTCCTTCATTAGCTTCAATCCATTACTTGCTATTCTAACTTCTCCTGAGACTGAATAATCCCTTCCTCTTGTTTTGTTGCCTTGAAATTATTTATGGTCTGTGATCACGTCTCCCTGGGTTTACTCTTGTCTAGACTAAATATATTTAGCTCTTTTACTGTCACTCTGCATGTCTCACTGCGTCATTTGTTACTTATCCCTGTTTTCTAGAGGTTTTCAGTACATTTCCTAAGCTGAGTAAAATACTACTAAATATATTGTTCCAGGGTGGCCACACCAAAAATATGTTAAATGACGTTATTAACTCCACAGTTTTATATGCTCTTTCATGTACACGCTATTGGCAATAACACCCCCCTAAGGTAATTTACCTTTCTTCTGGGCAGAAAGTTGAACTAATTCTCTGCAAACTGCTGCAAGGGCCAACTCCCACAGCCACTTCTCACATCGTAATAACTGTGAGATTTCCAGTGGAGCAGATCTGAATCTTTTTTCTGAGACAATTTCCTTCTGTTCACAAATACGATTTTATTGAACTTGAAGCTTTGCAACTCTATCTGGTGATTTAAACAGTTTAATGCTTCTAAAGTTTGCTGGTGAAGGCTGACCAATATTTGCTGCTCAGTTAGTATGTGTTTTATAAAGTGCAGAAAGAATAAAAAGTTCTGCATTTAAGTAGAATGCTTGTTGAACTTTTTTTTTAACAACCCCGTTTCATAGGAAATTTTGAAATTCTATCCTTATATTTTTTATTTGGAAGGAAATACCATGTTTTAGTAGCAGAATCTTTTGCACAAGGAGATTGGTTAGTACAGATTTTATTTTAAGCTAAATTTCTGCCAAATAACCCATTATGACTAATTTTAGGCCATGATCTACTGGGTTTTTCTCTTAGGACTGTGACTTTAGATAGTGATGAACCCAAATGAATGCTTAATCCATATGTTATACCTCTATTGCAATCAGACTAACAGTATTAATCCCTTCCAGCTCTGACTGCACATGCTTTTTTTGAAACCACCTTTCTTAGAAGTAAGCCAAAATCTGGTAACAGTGAAAGAGAACTTGTTTGCAAGGGACCCAGGGGGACAAAAGAAGTGAAAAAAAAAAGCCTTTAGTGAATGCTGACACGGTCCTCTAAAGTGTTGCATATGATTTATGGAAACAAATGTCCAAAGACTTACTCTGTAGTCACTGGATGTCACATAAAATATAGGGAGAAAGGCCAGCCAAATGATGCATGTTGTGTACATCGTGAAACCGATGAACTTGGCTTCGTTGAAGTTCTCTGGACATTTCCTGGTTTTGAAGGCATACACAGTGCATAAAACCACGAGGATGACATCATATGTTAAGGACATTAACATACTGGAATCTTTGACATTGCATTTCAGGATGACAGTCTCTCTCTTCTCGGGAAGCGTGTATCGCCTGGTGCCCGGCGCCTCCAGGATGAGCCACACGGACACCACCACCACCTGTACCAAAATGAGACCCAGGCAGATGAACACCTGAGAGCTGGGGCTGATGAACTTGGGCCTCTGAGCACCGTTCTTTACGCCATCAAATATCCTGGCGATGCAGTTCGTTTTTGTCAGGAGGGCGGAGTAGCAGACGGCAAAGGAACTTCCCAGCCCCAGACGGCGCAGGGTGCAGATGGCTGGGGAAGGCTTGGCTATGAAGAAGAAAGTCATGCTGTAAGACAGGAAGACCCCAAAGAGCAAAATGTAGCACAGTTCACGGCCAGAGGCTTTGACCAGGGGTGTGTTGTTGTGCTTGATGAACACCCCGATGACCATGAAAGTACAAATAAAGCCCAGGCACGCGATGGTAACAGGACCTATTGCCCAAGCATCTTCCCACTTGATGTAGTCTTCTGGTAGGTCATAGCAGCCAGTCAGGTCAGCTGTGGGCCATTTTCCAGGCCCACAGTCTGCACAAGTGAATTCATCAGCCAGGTACTCATAGGTTTCACAGGGAATACAAATCCAACAGCAAACATCTCCCGGTTGCATATTCTTCATCTCATTGGGAGCACAGGGGTCGCTGCACTGGGAGACAGGGACAGAGCTCCTGGACCAGTGGATAGAGTCTACCTCCAGTGACAAAGTTTCTGCCCACTGACCAACCTTCACATAGGAGTATCTGTCTCCAGTGAACTGGAAATTGAACACGTTGTATCGTCCTATTCCATCTCCATAGGCATCAAATTTGACCATACTGTCTGCGTCATTGGGAGGGTTGAATGGAGCTGTGGGAAAAAAATAAAAATAAAGAAATAGAGAAATGTTATTTCCAAAGCCACATATGATATTTTTCTCATCCCTTGGGCAAGAACAGGCAGCTGACAGCTTATAGAATACGATTCAGTTGTCAAAAGGTAAGTCAAGAGGCTTGTGTCTCTCTCAGTTTTGAACTTGGAAGAAGAGTTCAGATAATGGAACTCTATTTCACTTTACATTTATAAATCTAAGATGACCAATGTCCTTACTTTATTTTGTCTTGGATACAAATCAGTTCTCTAATTATTCCTCCCAGTATGCATCACTGCTGTCTCTCCCAACTTTCTCTTGAAAGAAAGAGGTCTGCTTCTGAGTCTCAGCATTTTTTGGTGAAACTTGGCTGCCATGATATAAGAAAAATTAAACGGTCAGGTCATTAAATGTCAGTTTTGATGCCAACAGTCTGGAATGCAATTGAATAGAGGATTCATTTTTAGGGTGATGGAGAAGTAACTGTGAAATCCTCAACAATTTCTTACTATGTCTTTTTCTTTTGTCCCTGTGTTGTAGGAAGTTTTGAATGCCTTCTGTTTTCTGATATTTCTTGTATGGTCTGAGGTCCCCAGCACATGCTGTTTTGGTCTTGTATCTCTTGTATCTTGGGGAACAGATGACAAAACCACAAGCTGAAATCAATATTGTAACAATTTTAACTGGTAAACTCTGCAGAGTTTTGTTTTTCCTCCAGCTAAGGCTTATCCAGGGAATGACAAAATATTAAAAATCTGTGAGAAAATTGCATTTACCATGTGATTTATTGGTCATTTGGTGTAGCAGCAAAGGTAAAAAGCTTTACAGGCAAGGAGCGCAAGGATCTTTTTTTACCATTGATGAACAATAAAGGTGCTTTTATTTCCCAATGTCTTTGGCCATAGAAGTGGTTCCACTGTCATTGCTGGAATAAATCTCTTTCCCTGCCTCTGTGCCCATGCTGTGCTTGAGCTTGAGCAATATCATATAAGGGTGTAATACCCTCCTCCACTTCAATCTCCAGATACTTTGGATTTCTTGTGGTAGATTTATTTAGCTTCTTGAAAACACTGAGACCAACGTCTTCCACCTTTATTCCTGCAGAGCATTACCTTATTTTGCAGTACTCTATCTAAGGTCAGTAAAAGGGACACTGGGTTTTGGCACAGAAGCCCCAGCTGGAGGGTTGGAACTCTGATCTGCACATCCTCGGGTCCTGGACTCGGAGTGCATTTCTTTCCCAACTTTCTGCTTATTGTAGGGCAAAGTCAGAATGTAATTTACAGCCACCTGCCCTCTCTTCTGAGTCAAGACTCTATTTGTTCTCATCCCTGCCCTCTCTTGCTCCTTCCCACCTCAGCTGTGTCAGCCACAGTTGGTTTGCAGGATTACAGAATCATGCAATTACAGAACAATTCAGGTAGGAAGGGACCATCAGTGGGGGCCTCTGATCCACCCCGTGCTCAAGCAGGGCCATCCCAGAGCACATGGCACAGGATTCATCCAGACAGTTCTGGAATATCTCCAGTGAGGGAGGCTCCACACCTTCTCAGGCAACCTGTTCCAGTGCTCGGTCACTGCACATTAAAGAAGTTCCTTCTCATGTTCATGTGTTCCAATTTCTACCCTTTGCCTCTGCCTTATTGCCATTGAGAGAGCCTGGCTCCCTTCAGATACCCTGAGGTCCCTTCTCAGTTGTGTCTTCTAAAGGCTGAACAAGCCCAAGTCCCTCAAGCTTTCCCCATAAGACAGATGATGCAGTCCCCTTATCATCTTTGTATCCCTCTGCTGGACTTGCCCCAGGAGCTCCGTGTCTTTCTTGTACCCTACAAATTAGGACTGGGTAACCCAGGAATTTGTAAGAAGTTCATTTTATCTTTTTTTTTTGGTCACTGTTGGCGTCTAGTTTTAACACTCTGTAGTCTAACAAGACCTCTGAGAGCACAAAAATTAAGAGCAGCATAATCCTCCCCCAAATCCTCCCCCTGCTGGAAGTGACATGCTCTAAATTAAACGCATAGATAAATTCAAAATATAGGTCAACAAGAAGAATACGAAGCAGCTTTCCTCCTCTCCCTCCTCCTCCTCATGCAAGGCATGCAAGCTTCCTCATCCAGGAGCAGCATTAAAATGAAATTATAATGCAGCACTTAACAGCTCCTCAATAATGTGCTGTCATTGCCAGTGTCTTATTTCATTATTCATAACACTTATATAGATTATAGAAGCTGTTAACACAGCAGCCCAGCTTTAAGAGCCAGTTTATTCACTTCAGTGTCACCAGGCCAGCTCCTGAGGTGGGCTGGGAGCCTGTGACTGCTGCAGGCACCAGTGGAGCTGCAGGTCAGGAAGACAAACTGCAAACTGCTTGTTTGGCATCTTCTGTCAAGTGCATCAGGTGGCCACGAGCACCCCAGTGCAAGTTACCTGAGGGTCTGAAACACCAGCACTTCTCAGGAAAGAATTCCCTCTGTGTAACATGTTTATCAACTTTTTATAGAAGTTCCAATAGAATATTTGTCATTTAAATAGAGCAAAGTATTTCCCTTAGACTTTGCAGATGGGTCCAGAAGGCAACCAGGTAATCTCATACAGAGTAAGCTTGAAGCTCAAGTTTAACTGCCTTCCACAGGGCTGCTCCCACGCTACAAGAAACAAAATATTTTTGTAGGACAACATGTTCTAAGTTAACCAAAGCTTGCAGCTTGAAACATTCAATTTTAGTGCCTGCTGATAGAGGAAAATAAATCACCCTCTTTCAGATGGAAAGGATGAAATCATTTAACCAAACAATGATGTATTAAATTATAGTATGGTGAGCCAAAGCCTACAAATGAGCCCACTGGGTGGCAGCAATTAATATACCCACTGATTACATATAAAATCACTAAGGCATTTTAACATATCATTTATCAACATTTTCTAGATCCTGTAGGATCACTTCCAAAAAGTAATGTTTTCACAAAATATGATGTAATAATAATCATAAAATTAAGATGCTTATAGGCAAGAAATATGCTTATCACAAAAAGGCAGGATCTTATGTTTTAGAGTAAAAATAACAGTTTTTGCAAATTGGTTTTCCCAGAGGTGATGTCAGGCTGTCATAAGTCACTCTGCAATTTTTTTAATATATCTTTGAGTTTTGAGAGGAACCCTACAATCTTTATAGCACGTATTTCTGGCAGGTCTATTTCAGAGTTGTAGCTCAGCTCTTTTACATTCATCCCTTGGGAGAGGACAGACAAGGGTCTCTGGATCTCATCAGCTGCTAGCTAAGAGTCTGAGTGAAAATATGAACTTTGCCTCCTTTGAGCCTTTGAATCTTCTCCTTCCCTTGTACTCCATGAAATGAATTAGCCCTGTGTAAAGCAGTTATACAAGAGGAGTTTTGTAAAAGAAGCTATCAAAGAAAATAAAGGATAATTAAAAAAGACCTATAGCAGGGATGCTTTGTGTCCCAGCTTGCAGCATTTCAGCAATGAAGATGCAACTGTGACATTTATAGGAGCAGGAGGGCAGAAGACAGAAACCTTTGGAACCCCAGTGCAGGCAGCTCAGCTCTGTCAGCTCCTTGGAGAAATCCTATTAGAAGAGAGGATTCCATTGTGCAAGTGGAGGACAAACTCCTTCAGCTCCAGATAAGAGAGGAATAACTGCAGATTTATGACTGTTTTAGTAGCAGATACGGGTAGGAACATAAAATAACATCATAGCTTTTATGTAGTGAATTATGTCATTTGTTTCCATCTTCCTAAGTGGGATCAATTTTCCCAACAGTCACATCACTTGCAAAAATGTGCTTATCTGCTGTTGGAAGCAGGTGAGTTGCTTTTATTTAGAATTCTTTAATATTTTTGGTGTCAGTGATGTGCAGCTCTTGGTGACATGAAAAATTTCAGAAAGTTCTGAAGGGGACATTTATTTTATCTTTGGGAAAAACCTTTATTTGAAGAGGTTGTATGAGAAATATATTTAAATACTTCTAATTCTGCACAATGCCTCAGCTGAGTGAAAAACACTCCAGGATTTTTTAACAACGAATGAATAGATGAGGAAAACAAAGCAGTTTTCATCCTAATTAGGCACTGGAAATCTTTTAAGAGGCTGAGCAGCCTAGGGAAAGATGTGTGTCATCTTAACTGGCTTGGAATCAGACTGGGTTTTGTTTGTCAGCAACATCTTTGGGCCAGGAAGGATATTTTGCACAGAGTCTCTCATATGTCTGGCACAGATGTGAGTGTGTAGATGTTGTCCTATAGAAAACATCCTCAGTAATATTTCCTTGTAGGAATGACAACAGATTTCCCTACATCCAAGAACATTCTTCATGTCCATAAAACATGCATCTGCTCTTTGTTTGCAGGGTGTATTCTTTCTAAACAAGGTACAGGTCACAGAGGCACAGCTCACTAGCTAGGAGGCAATTCATTAATAGCAAGGCCTGATGAAAGCACTGCAGTTTTTCAGCTTGGCAGGTGGCAAAGCTGGGAGATTTAATGTGGTTCAGAAGAGATGTAAAAAGGATTATTAGGTGCACTGGAGGTACCTTCTTCCACAGCCTGTTGGCTCCAAAGGCTATGAGGAGATCATGATTAAATAGAAATGGAAAAGAAAAGAGGCAACAGGCTGGAGGTTCTGAAAAGTTGAGTAAAACCTCCTTAGTCTCACTAGATGGTGCTGCAAAAACTCCGAACTCCTGATTTAAGACTGAAAAATAAGAAATTTTTTATGTAACAGAAAAATATAGTTATTTTTTAATCCCCCCCTACTCTTCCTGTTACGTATCCAGGGCAATGCCTTTTAAAAACACTTTAACAAAGAGTCTATATAATAATATAACAGGATATGGTGTGTTTGTCCAACAGGCTCATCTGTGTGTATGATGCCTTATCTTGAAAAGTATCAGAAAAGACCCTGAGAATGCACATTTCTTTTCATTCTCTTTTATTTTTAGCTCGATATGGTTTGTTGAGGTCAAAGTGACTGATTTCTGCTTGGCTGAACATTTAGACCAAGCAACAGAGACCCAATGCACCCACTTCTGCTTCTGCTTCAGCACAGCACAGCTGGTTTCATACATGATTGACAGAAGGCACATTGAAATTTGGCAATTTAAAAGTTAGTGTGGGGGAAGATCAGAGCGAGGTGTCACTAGATTGTACCTCTCCACAATTAACAAAATATTAGTTTCCACAGAGACAAGCAGTCACTTTTAACCTCTGCACTGCTGTCTCTGGGTGTGTTTGAGTCATGTGCAGCATCACCTCTTCTCATTTAAGAAATAAATGAGATAAATGAGACAGATTAGTCCCCTACAAATGTAATTTTCCTATCTATGTCTACAGATATCCAGGTCTATGGTTTCTCTCTTAGGGTAGACTCTTGCTGTAGGGAGTTTTAAAACTATTCATGGACCCCCCACAACTTTTGCACTGGTCAGAGACAGAAGTGTTTTCCTCAGGCCTTGTTGCAAAGGTCTGTCAAGGGATATATGTGTATGAGTTAGTTACCCCAAACTTGTGTCCTGCAAAAGAGAATGAGTATTGACTATTTCTGGGATTCACTCTAGGGTGGTATCTAGAATAGCTCAGCCAAACTGCTCTTTCTCTGTTGAGCACCACGAGTGTGACTATCTGAAATACATCCACTGTTTCTGTGTCTGAGGTCAGGTGGGATGAACAGCAGCAGTGTCTGGAGCAGGGATGCTCACAGCTGGAGCACAAGTGGCTGCAGCATGTCCAAGCTCTCTGCATTGCACCTGAGAGCAGGTGTCTCACAAAGGGCCTGCACAGGCTGCTCTGGGGCTGTCAGAGACAACAGCCCAGGAACATTCACAAAAATAAGATAAGAAGGGTCGGAAAAACCAGAAGAATTCCTTCAGCTTGTCATTATCCTCATTATCCTCAGCCTGGCTGAGCACAGAACTCCCAGGCTACCTTTCCTGTGAATTGCCTGCCTCAAGCTTAATGTTTTACATTTCCAGGTATGTGTTCTCCTCTTGCTTGTGCAGCTCTTGGGCATAGGTGTGATCTTTAGGATGTGGGGAGAATAAACTAGATGCTAAGTTAAAAACCTTCATAAGGAAACTGTGAAATTGCCCTTACGCTTTTTAGGGAAATTTAAGGAATTTTAAAAATAATTTCTTTCTTAAAGTATTCAGATTTCCAGACACAGAAGGTAAAAGCATGTGAAAATTCTGCACTCATTGTATTTCTCCTTAAATATACAAATAATCTCCCCTGAAAGTAAGAATATTTCTTGCAGTTTTTCAGTTAAGTTAGTATTAGTAACTTTAAAATAAAACAAATATGTATGGAAAATCATCCAAGGCATTTTTCTTTTTTTTAAATAAGTCTGCTAAGTTGATAATTAATATGAGTAATTAATGAGATTCCAACATAGAAATGCCTTTCAGTTGCTACCATCCCTTTAATTTAAGTTTATCCACTTAAAGAAATGGTTGGCACAAGAGGCAAAATGCATGCAATGTAGTACAAACCAGCAATCAACTTGCAATTACAAAGGAAATTAAACGATGACTTCAAACTGCCTAACTCCTCCCTCAGGCCAACTCCCTGTTTTGTACACAGAAGCAAGGGGAACCCACTCCCATTATGAAGAATTATGGCCACTGTTTAGGGTGACAAAACATCAGCTCAGGAGCTGGAACTGTAAGTTCTGGGCTGGCCTTTGGAAGCTTCTGAAATGTTTTGATCTGGGGAAAGTTTGAGTTGGCTGGTGAGTTCTCTGTCCATTTCTGGACATTAATGTTGCTCTCAGTGCCTGGGGTTTTGGTTGTGACTTTCTGCCAGTTCAGGGGTTATGGGTGTCCAATTTGAACATTTGGGTGAGGGACATTCCCATGTAACATCAGAGCTGGGAACTGGTGCCATGCCTTTTGCCTCTCTCTTCCCAGTACATCCAACTGGTTCTATGCCTTTTACCCCTCTCTTCCCAGTACATCCAAGCTGCAGCTGGAAGAGATTGAAGCCATGTTTTAATTTTGCTAAAATTTACTTTTGGACTAAATTTGGGACACAGTTATATCACAAGGGCACAGATCTTTCTCTTTTTGGAGGCACTGCTCCATGATGTGCTGATTCCACCCCCAGACTGCATGTGTAGCTGTCTAAGGAAGTGTTAAATACCCTTTAAATATTTTTACCCTTCTTTGTCAGCCTGAAGGAAATATGAATAGATTAAGTTATTAAGATATTAAAGGAAGTTGGTTAAAACATTCTCTCCTCTGTGGGGACTTGAGGATTAGAGACGTGTTTCCAGACACAGCTCTGAATAATTTAGTTAGATAGTTTGCCCTTAGAGATCAGAAGCAAATGAACCATGAAATAGACCCTCTGGCTGTTATTTCCTAATTGACTTGATATGAAGACACTCCCAAATCAGGTGGACTGACATAGATTTAATTACTCATACTGCAATGCTATTATTTAGTAGTAGTAATATTGTAGCTGTGACAGTCCAAGGTACAAGAAATTTCAGGTGTCTAAGAAAGTATTTCTTATTAGACTTACAGATGGAAGAAGTGCACAAGCTTTCAGGCCCAAAGTCACTCCATTAGGTCATCAGCACCATTGCTCAATAAATTTGACCCTCATTTATTTTCAAGGACCAGCTCTGCTCGGAGTTTAGTATTTCAGGTTTTTATTTCCTGCTGGAAACACAATTTCCCTTTGCAAACAGCCTCATTACTATCCATTTGCAGAGTAATTGCTGAAAGCTTTTTGTTCACTTCTTTAAAAGTATAGAGTTCAGAAACACAAGGTCTGATCAAGATCCAAGAAAAGATATGCCAAAGAGATGTTATGCCAAAAGCTTCTTTTTTTTTTCCAGATATGTGGGCAGTCTAATAAAGGTATGCCTCTTCTTACAAATCTTATGACTCTATCCTATTATTTTTGTTAAGGAGCTACTGAATACTCTCAGCAATCACCCTACAAATTGCTAATAATGAGGTAATTTGCAAAATGAAATTGTATTTGCAGTAGGAAAATAAAACCCTAAATAGGGAATTCTAAGGAGTGCATATATTTGAAATAATTGAAGCTCAAATTTATTGAACATTTTGTTGAGAAAGGGAGCTGTAGAATGCCTCAGAGCTGGAATAAAGATGCAATACCATGGTGAAACACAGGAACCTTTAGGCTCAGACATATTATGCAGCTCAGTTACAGCATTTGGCACATCTCATATTGCTGGTGGAGGACAAAGGATTGGAGTACAGCTGGAAAGGTAAATGTTTCACACATCACATGCTGTAAGATTCTGGAGTGGATCAGTTTTCTCTAGGAATATAATATGTGAATGAAGAAAAAGTGACCTATATTTCTTGAACATAAGTTCAATTTGAGTGTCTATTTTGGGAATACAGTTTTCTTACAGATCTCCTGTGGAGAGTGGAAAGAAATTGGTACCTCCAAAGGTGGGCTCTGGCTAACGTGAGATGCCATCAGGGAGGTGGGAAACTTTCTCCATCAATAGTTCTCCAGTTATACTACAAAACTGTGTCAAAGAATAGGTGAAAGCTGAGTGGCTTCAATTTTGGCCACTGATGGAGAAATAAAACTGTTTTCAGTAAGGCCTACCACACACATTGAATGTGCTCATCTTCCTTTGTAAAGGTATGAGTCTGGATTTTATTTTTACTCTTTCCCATATAAGGAGGTAGTGGCTGGAAATGCACATTGACTGAAATTGCAAATTAATTCAGTATTCAAGAGTCCATCTCAGCTGACCAAATGCTGAGTCAGAGAGAGAGGTGAAAGTGGGCTTCCCACAACAATGAATTTCAGTCAAAAGATAATCAGATAAAGGATAACTCTTGGCTTTTCAGGCTATTCCTGCATATCACACACAAGCTGCCAAGATAACACATCATCTCTCCCAACATCTTCAGTGTTCATTTGCATGTGTTATGCTACAACACACAACTTGCACATCCTATTAATACTTGCAAATTCTTCTGTTCTCAGGGACAAAAGATAAAGCTGAGAGCACAGAATCATTTTTGCTAATGCTTTGCTTCACTGAATCAGTTCAGCAACAGCAATCACTGGACCTCAGGGGAAAATGTAAAATGAAAATGTTGATTTATTTGCCTGTTTTCTGGTGGAAACAGAGACACATTGATAGGATTAGACTGATGAAATGTTTCAGAGATCTAGAAAAGACATTAACAGTACTGCCTCAAACCTTCCTCTGATTTGAGATAATTTCTTCTCCAAAGAGCCTTTAAAGATGGGCTTTTTATTCTTTCAGTTACTGGAGCATTAACTAGCCATTAGCTATTTATTCAAATGGATGTGCAAATGCAATAGAGGAAGTTTAACAAACTTTTTCAGCATGTTTTCATCAGTTCCCAATACCAGTTTCACAGGTTTTTTTAGCCACTGTCTGGTAGACACCTATCCTGGTACAGCAGGCCAACCTTTGACAAAAAGCTGATCACTCAGGGCAGTGATCAGCTGCTCCATTCATCAGGGCAATAGAGAAATACAGGTAAAATTTATTTATGGGGTACTTGGTATATAGTTATTTATGTCAAGGGAAGGACCCACAAGAGCACAACCTTTTGGTGTTACAGGCAATGACATTGTTGCTGCTTAGGCTAGAAGAGACAAGCAACCCCACCCCACATATTTCTGCATGTGATCAGGCATGTCCTGATGTTTTGAAGCAAATTTAAGACTTCTTGTAAAAGCTAGAGCCACAGAGAAAGTGGTTCCACAGGAAGAGAGCAGGACAGTTCTGTAGCAGAAGCACAGGAAGATGCTTCAGGCTCCAGAGCTGCACACGAACAGTTAGCTACTGATCACTACACGAATTAAACCTTGGGAAGAAGGGAAGATGGTTTTTAGGCCATAATTAATAGAAAGAAGAGCATGCTTGCAGCATGTGCAAAACATCCTGTGAATGGTGACAAAGCAAATGCAGTAACAAGAAGGTACAAGGCTGGAAACAGCCTCTCCAAGAAAAAGGACTGGGACTGTCCCCTGACTGGGGATGCTGGAACTCACCAGTGCTGCTACCTGAACACCAGGAGGTTCTCCCTTCCCTCCAGTGTGTAAAGACCACTGATTTTGGATTTGCTGCTCACTCTTTATAAATGCAATCTCAACAATCATACATCAAGTATTATTTCTTATTACAGAATTGGGTTAAGTAAAGTAAAATTTTAAAGAACAGTGGGTGAGTGCTTCTTTGAATGTGCATGTTCATCCTTCTCTGTATATTTTCCAATCCATACAACAAATATGGTTAGTAATGGGTCACAGAATTAAAGTGATATCAGATGTAGCCCTTAAGAATCACATTGCACCCTGAAAATCCATATTCTCTCAGCTACAGAGTTACATGGGATTTCTGCAGCACATACATTCTGTGTGAGGACCCTGTTCAAGCCTGGGCTTCCCTCAGCTTTCTCACACCAGTAATTTCCCTTTTTCCTCTGAGCACAGTGCAATCCCCTCCCTGAATAAAACTATGGTGTTTGCTGAGCCTCATATTTCAGCCACAGCACTGGTAAATATTTCGTATGTACAAAAGAATTGTTGCCTTAGCTTATTCCATCAGATTGTCTGGAATCTGTGTATAGCAGCAAGTAGAAAAATGTACTGCATGAAACCTCCACTGAATTGGGGAGCAATTGCAGATACACATTTAAAAAGTGAATATCTCAGCCTTCAGAAATGGTCTTGAATTTCTTTTGCAAGAAATGTGCTAGATGTATATGTTCATTAGTCTAGAAGAGATGGGATGATTCATATATTGCCAAGTAGAAAGATGGGCTTGTACAAGAAAAGCAGAACTCTAGGAGATGAAATTCAGATGCAAGACTAGGTGCAGGGCCTTCAGATTCTGAGGTACAATAACCTCTGCTTTCCATCTGCTGGGGGTTTCCAAACACCATTCCCATCCCCACAGCTTCTGGCTCTGAGCTGTTCTTCACATGCATTCAGGAAAGAGTGAGTTTTTGTGTGGAGACCCTCCATCCCAAATTGCTGATCTTGGTAATTTCTTTACAAAATACATGCCTTAAGTTTCAGGATTTCTATTTGGAGACATGGTCCTTTCTGACTTAGTGCTGAGCCCCTTTTATCCCAACAGCGAGCAGGTGAGCTGTCCATGGATGGAGCAAAAAGTAAAAGAGCAAACCAAAGGATTGTTCCTGATATGCCTACAGCTGGAATTTCATGGACATTTCTGTTAGAAGTTTCCTGTCTCTGATATCCCTATGCATGAATATGTGTCTTGTTCCCCTTGCCTTGAAGAATTTTAATATTCTTTGTCTTCACTTGTTATATACTCAGACAAATACATTTTCAAGGCAGGAAGAAGGAAACAAAAGGAAATGACTCACCCAGATAACAGCAATGAAATGTATTTTTACATTATATTCTATATCTGCTAACTAAATAACCATAAATATTGCAGTGATGCCAAGGCAGATGTTCTAAGACATGCTTTTAGAAACTTGGCTCTGACAAATGAAGAAATGAAAGTCATGCACATTTGTCTGTCAGGTCCATCCAGTTTGCAGCTGATGGGAGTTGTGTGGAAGATCAGTTTGTGAAAAGCATGCGTATGTAAAAGGACTTTCTGTGCCATGAAGATGTAGAGGTGATTCCTTTTTGAAAAAATGGGAAAAATTTTGGGAAAAATATGTTAGTGGAAAATGTAAACAATGGCTGCTTGGAGGTTGGGTTGTGTTTCTTTGTCCCTTTTAATAGAGAAACAGCCCTGTATCATTGAGTGGTGGGGGTTTTTTGAACTGGGAATCAGAAATGGAAAAGATAAACTTGAAGGGAATAGTTCAGGCTTTGCAGAAAGCTGAAATAGATTCACCTACTCATCTGGGCTGCAGTTTACAAGTACAAATACAGCAGTTGGCTTGGGACAAGTTTGCAAACTTGCTAAGTGGAATTGATGTAGGATTCAGGCCATGATCCATGTCTAGATAGCAGCACCAGGCTGGGTTGTGTCAGTGTTTCACTAATGCAGCTGTACTGGTCTTACCCCTGTTTCTGTTTGACCACTGTTAGCCTGGAAATATCTTTGTACTAGACTCTACTGGGTGAAGAAAATGTCTTCCAGGGATGTCGTGAAATTAAGTTTATTTAGAGGAGAAAAGATACTTTTCTATAGATTATGCTTTCACTTCTGCCTTTGTGGAATAATTATTAGCTGCCAACAAGGATATAGGTTTTGTAAAAATAACATATCATTTAGTTGTCTTTAGGATTAGACATCTGGATTTGTGACTTTCTGTAGTTTTCTTCATCACTTTTTGAAAATATGAGTTTTCTTGGAGGCTCGCTGGAAGTCCAGGGCACACTTGGATTACTCAAAGGACTAAAATGGAATCACCTTCTTGTGTGTTGTCCTCATTCTCAACATTTCTGTGGTCATGTTCTGAGCACAGCCTTTGCCTTTGTCAGCCCCTATTGTGGTATCTCAGCATGCAAGTGAGACTGACTGGTATGAGGTATGGAAGTGCCAAAGTGCTCTTCTGTAGCAAGTGGTAGAGAAGAATCTGGTCTTTCCATGGGCTTTTCAGAGCCAAATCAGATGCTAAAATGTAAGGGATGGGAATCCTGAACCAAAGCCTTCTTTCTGCTATCTTCTCCTTCAAGGTCACAGGAAAAAGAAGCAGACCTGACATCCCTTTATTTATATGTAAACATTTCTCCCAGGTAAATCTGCATGAAGAATAAGAATATAATCCCATGGTATGTCCAAGGTTGCCCCCCTGCTGTAAAACCCAGTAGGATTGGGAAAGGGAATGTGCATAGTTGGGGGATGAAAATGTTGTATGAGACTCCCTGCTCCTCTGAGGACTTGTACAGACCCTTGGTGTTTGGGATTCACATATCATTTGCCAGCAAAACAAAAGATTAAAATAGTAACTATTACAAAACAAGCAGCAGGCAAACACAGGAGTCTGTGATTTAGAGAAATTAGGTTACCAAGCCTTCTGTCTCTCAAATATGTGACCTGAAACAAAATCATTGCTGTTTGTCAGTCATGTGTTTCTCCACAAACACAGAGTGTCTAATCTCATCCTCATTTACACATTTGCATGGATGCTGTGAAATCTAGAGATTTATGGCTGCCTAAAGGCTACATTATTAATAGGAGATAAGCAGCAGACTATAAATTACATACAAGGCACAGACTATATAATTTTATGTTCAGTATTTCATAGCTCAACTGAAGTGGTGGGTTGTTTAAATATTCAAGTAGAGGAAACAGAGATGGAGATCTAGGTGCAATTTTAGGGATGCCAAAGTACTTTCACCTAAATATGCCACTAGAACAAGTTTGGGGCTGTAGCTGGCCTGTGGTTTCTGCAGGCTTTCCAGGAATGACACCCAGCTGGGTAAAGGCCAAAGGCAACATACTTCCAAAGACTTCCTGAGCACTATGAATAAAAGCTGTTTCTGCTCTGCCTCCTACTAATGCTGCATTTCCCATCTTTCTGTCCATGGGAGTGCCCAGGTCAGGCAGAGAGCAGTGGCAGCAGGCAGTGGTGACAGTGGTGGCATCAGGCAAAAGTACCTTGCCCTGAGTTAGATGGGGAGCAATGGCCCAGCACATCTTGGCCTCAGCTGCTGGGGCTTATCTCAAGGGGTAAAAACACAATTCAACCTCTGCTCCTGCTCACTCAGGCTAATTACAGTGAATTAGAGACAAAGGAAAGCATGAAGCAGCAGCTTTTTATGATGGTCTCTGACCTGATAGCAGACACCACTAACAGGTAGGTCGCTGACCTGCCATCATGGGGAGAAAAGTTTTAATGGAAATTTTATTTGGAACATGTGCCCTAGAGATGATGACACCTGTGCCCCTCTGCCAGCCCAGGTATCCAGTTCTCAGGGTGCAAGGAGTGACACACAGCACATCCAGAGTTCAGACCAGTTGCTTGCCATCATGATACCTCAAACCTAAACTAGGTGTTGAAAAGGTTCTACGGTATTTTAGTTTCAACCAATTTACATTTATAAAGACCTGAGCAAATTCGTCTGATTGCACAGCTGCCTTACCTTTCAGCAGGAAGTTAGCCTAGAGACCACCCAAACCGCTTTATTCTTTAATTTTTATTTTATTTTATATACTATGAATCTATAGCATACACAATTAAAAATCTATATAAATGCATATATGTAAGTATATAAATATATTTATATATACACATACTAAAATCTTCAGGAGGACTAAGTAGAGATTGGTTTATTTACTCTTGGAGGGTAAATTTACCCTAAGTAAAGGAACAGCAGATCCCATGATGCCTGTAAAGAGAGGAGGAAGGAGAAAGTAGATGGGGCCATCAGGATTACCAGGCCATCAAAATCTCGCTGCAGCTCTCTGTGTATTTACACCAATGTAACTCCAATACAGAGAGAATATGGGAAAATACTGTGCAGGCTCAACTGTTCCTCTGCTCTGGAACAGCAAGTCTCAAGTGTGATTTCAGATACTGTCCCATAGCTGCTTGCAAGGTTTTAAACACTATGACACATTTGTGGTCCCAGGAAAAAGCAGTAATTTTTTCGTATAAATCCTAGACATCTTTTTCATGTATATTTTTAATTAGTATCTTGGGGAATTCACTCATTTTCCTTGCTTTTATTAGCTACAAATCCATCATGTGTTACACTTTTACAACTTTTATGATTAACAAGGTAGTGGATGCCTTCTGCCCACATGAGCTTTGCCTCCATCTGAAAGTGTGTTCTGGTTTATTCTAGAAATAAGCACCACAAGGAAGGCCACGAGGACCTCACTGCTGACTGAGTGCTGAAGGGAAGGGACTCTCATTCTCCTGATGAGAAGGAGCTCCTTGGGTGAGGTGCTGGAGTAGCAGGGCCATCTGCTGCAGAGCCTGGGCTTTGAGCTCTGGCTTTAGCCTGCACAGGTACTCCCTGCTGTAAACTCACAGCTGGCCTTTGAAGTTTCTGCAGCTGTAATCTGCTCGTGAAAGCAAATGCAGCATTCTTTTGGTCTGTGCTCCATGCAGCCTGGCTGAGCACTGAGTTCTGAAGTGCACTTTTGACAGGAAATATTTATGGCTAAATCCCAGAGCAGGGACCATGCGATGCTGCTGTGCTCAGAAGTAAGGTGACATCTGCTTGTTGCAGACCATGACTTAAGCTCTTTCTTACTTGGATGGAACAGATACGATGGAAATGGTCTGTGAAATTGTGTTCCCTCAACAGAAGTCGCCAGTGCTCAAGAGAATAAATGAGAAGGTGAATTTGTGCTTCTGCTTCATATTATTTCAGTGTTGGCTGAGGCAGAGTGAGGAGGAAGAGAAGGAAAAAAATAAACCACATAGAAATGTAAGACCAGGTAAGAATAGAATTTTTGTCATAAAGTCCAGTGAAGCAAAGGGGACGAATCAGATCATAACCCTTTTCTCACTTGGAGAAGTCATTCTGGTTAGCCAGGGGAGAGGGCTTGCTCATGATAAGCTAGTTTTGATCATGATAAGCTAGTTTTGACCATGATAAGCTAGTTTTGATGATACAGGCTTTGCTGTAGAAGAGATGGATTTCTGAACACAAGACAGAAAGGTCCATGACAGCGACTCTGGTAACTCAGGAGGGAGAAAGAGATAGGAAAAGACACAGAGTACTTTAAATATGCATTGCCTAAAATTTTTAATGATGTTTTTTCCAAGTCTACTACTTCAGCCAAATTCCTCCTACCATTAGCTGGGCAGGTTCAGAAAACTGCATAAGACATGTGGACATGCATACATCCCAAAATCTGACCCCCCTCTGCCCATATGCTCCCACACTAGACTGAGGGCAGGGTTAGTCCTGTTATGCCATCAGCCCTGCTAACTGGAGTGGGAAAAGCTGGAGCCCAGCCCCACACCCCTGGGTGAAAGGTGTTATCCTGCACAACCAGATGAGCAGCCCTGGAGCTAATGCTGCTCTTTCACTATCATTGCCACCTTTCCTCACCTCCAATCCAATGTCCTGGAGGAGCAGCTACACCAGGCAGCAACATTGTCCTAGATTGTAAAATAAGCTTGTATTCTATTTGCCATCTGTTAAAGGTGGGGTAGTTATCTTCTGTTAATTGGGCAGTTTTCTTATCTCTTCCACAACCAATCTCTCCCTCTGGGAGATATCTTCTGTTAAAGAGCCATTAATCCTCACTGCATAACTGATAAAATTATATTATTCCATTGTGAGATGCTCCACCCAGGGGGAGGAGCCAAGCATTCCTACCTAGATATAATCAGAGATTTTGGGACACCAGGGCAGCCCCTTCTCCATTAGATTCCCAGAAGAACAACTGTCTTCTCCACTAGATTCCCAGAGGAAGACCAGGCCCATCTACACCACCTCTAGGCCATCAGAAAAAACCTAACCCTTCTCCAGGATCACTGCCTCAGCAGAGCCACATCTGCCACTCCAGGAGGAGCAGCCACCACTCACTGGACTGGTACCAACACCCTGACCCACAGGGTGTCAGGTCATATTCTGACTCTGTCAGTGGTTTTGTTTGTACTAATTACATTTGTATTTTCAGTTTTCCTAGTAAAAAACTGTTATTCCTATTCCTGTTATTCCTATATCTTTGCCTGAGAACCTTTTAATTTCAAAATTGTGGTAATTGAGAAAGAGAGAGTTTACCTTTTCCATTTCAGAGGAGGCTCCTGCCTTCCTTAGCAGACACCTGTCTTTTCAAACCAAGACAAATATGTAGGGCACAGCTATGCAAGACCCTGCCACTCTTTTATCCCAAATGATGGACACCCCTCTCACACTGTCCTGGCACTTGTCAAATGTGGGGCTTGCAATACTGCTGTGGGAAATGACAACACTGCTTTTCTGTGTCATGCTGGTGGCTTAAACAAGCTGAAATAGCCAGCAAAGCTGTTTGCTGCACTGTCCCCTCCACCCTTGTGAGGGAGCAAGGCTTCTGGATGTGTGGGTTCATCCCTGGATTCACAGCCCTTGCAGGAGCCCCTCTGTATGCTGCCCTTCACCAGGCAATGGCTGGGTATGGCAGGAAGTTGGGTTTACTCTGTGCTTTCTGCCATGGAGACTTTCCTTTTGTTCAGCACTTCTTTGTTGTTCTGGTAATACAAGTGAACAGCCTCTTGAACTGGCATCTCTTTATCAGCAGAAAACCATCACGATTTAGAACATCAAGTGCTGCACTTGTGCCCTCAGGAGGGAATGTAGAGGATGGGAAGATCAAGAAGATGAGCCAGCCTATATCTCTTTGAAAGGCCAAACAAACACTGAAATTGAGTGAGTGCATTTATCTAGGGGCTGGACCTGCATTTTCACATCCTGCTGCTGGAAGCTGGAATTAGGCACAGGTGTCTCCTTTCTCCTTTGCTGAAAAGATTTGGGATATCACGACATTTGTCATATATGTCTTACTGACTTGCAAGAAAATTATGTGCCTGGTGTATGTTGCAGAAAATAAGGAGTGAAATCTCACCCTGTCTTCATCCCACACTGCAGTACTGTGGAGTTATTTCAATCTGATGAAAAAGGAGAAATAAATAGGAAACCAGAGATATTAGTGAAATACCTGTCACACAGTATGTCAGCATCAGTGGCAGCACAAGGATGCACAAATCCTGCCAGTCCCCTACAATCACCCTGCTGTTAGCTGGTCCCTGAGTATTTCCTTGCAGATCACATTATTGCTGTTCCTGGGAATCTCACTTCAGGCTTTCAGCTAAATGGGAAGTGAAAATAAACCTTAATCACCCTTTACTCCATCTGTAGTCAGTAGCAAGAGATGTAGGGGCAGATCATACTTCACATGGGCTGGAGCACACTCTGTAAGTGCTGATCCCTCCATTAACTGTAATCAAAGACTAATCAAAACTGATCTGAGTGTGAAGGGTAAATGTCTAAAATTGCTCTGTCCCACACCAGTCCTGGAAAAGCACCCCATGGCTTACTCAGACTGGTGTGTGTGAAATACACCATGTTCCAGGAAACTGGGACCAGGCATTCAGGGCCATTTGCTTGATTTCTTCCACCACTTCTTTCCTTGACTGCTATGCTTGCAGGGCTTATCTGTGTGGACCCCTTCCTTTTAGCAGAGGAGGCATTGCTTAAATAGCTACTTGTGTGTTTGCAAATATTGTTATCAGGGTTCTGTTTCTTGCCTGCTTCCTTGTGGGTCCGGATCTCTACCCAGGCTAAAGAAGAGAGAACATCCACAACCTGACTTGGTTGCATTGCAGCTTCCCTGCCACCCTCTCTCTGTGCTGGGAAAACATTCTCAGGTTTGGAGGTGGAAATATGAGAGTCTCGTTGATCAAATGTACCATGTAACAAGGTCCTCATATTGCATTAACAACCCACCCAAAGATTTCCTTCAGCCAGGAAAGAGCAAAGAATAATTCTTGGTCCCATAGAAATCAGTGACAAGACTTAGATGTATTAAAATCTCACATATGTATTAATTTTTCACACCCTTCTGAAAGGAGGAAGGGATGGAAGATTTGCTTAATAACTCGCTGCATAAAAATCACTCACACATTAAAACAGGGATTCACATTATAATGGAAGAGCTAATAATAAAGAAAGGAGATGAGCAAATCATGTTGTAAGCTTGTAAAAAAATGTGTATGGAACAAAGCCATAGGAAAAGAACTTGACAAGTTTCTTAATGCTTTAAATTGGAAATGAAAATTAATGGAAAATAAAGCTCTTCAGAGTTTCAAAGATTTCCATGCAGATTTTTAATCAAATCAATTTTGTTCCAAAAAGAGCCTTCTGTTTTCAAAGCTGGAAAATTACAGGCTTCAATTTTTTTTTCCAGCTTGAACATCTTCACCTCCCAATTTATAAAAATATAAAAGATATTTCAGTCAAAATTAAAACTAATTTTTCTAGCTCTAGATAAATAATTTTTTTCCTGAGATACTGGTCAAAGAAGATTGGGGTTATTTAGACTTTATATCTAGATGTTGAGTGGGAAAACACTTGGGTGCCTAAAATACCTGCATGTTAGAAAAATGATTAAGAATCCTATATTTGAACAAAGGTTGCTTAGTCTTAAGGCCAGAATCTATTAATAGTGTTTTCATTTAAGCCCATAAAAATACATGTGGTGTCAGAAAAATCTTCAAAATAATTGAAGTTTAAAATATTGAAGTGCCTACTCATTTAGGTAGGTCATTACAGTTGTGAAGTGTCTCCCTGGCAGGGGCACAAGCACACCACTGCCTTCCCTCCTGATCAGCATGCCAGGAATCAGCTCCCATGAAGTGCTGTCCTCCTAAAACCAATTGATTTCAACAACTTAAAGACATTCGAGTATCTCTGAGGATAAGTGCAGGCAAGCGAGAAAACAGTTTCTATGTTGTAAGTGCTGTGAGAAGGGGAAGGAGAAAGGATTATTCTTAATTTCCAGAGGTCTAAACCCAAAGAGTTTGTTTCATTCTGACTTGAATACTTGGCTACAGCAGCTGCACCCCACTGGGAGCTAGAGAAGCACCAGGGATGTGGTTGGTAGCATCTAGAGGTGATCTGAGTCACCTGAGAAACGCCGAGAACACCTCTAAACGAGGGGAAAGTTCAAGCTCCAATTTGACAGTTTTATGTAGTTTCCAGTGTTATTAGCATTGCACAATTACTGAAGATCTCTTGGGATTGAGCATGCTGCATCCTACACATGTTTATCCTTCACTTCCTCTTGGAGCTAGTTCTCACTCAAAGCACAGCACGATGGGTCCTTACTATCAGCTCAGTCAGCTGAGAGTATCAGTTTCACAATACATAGAAATTCAAGTTCAATCTAGATGCTTCAGAGGAAATTCAGACATCAAGAAACAAAAAGACAGGATGTTCTACACATTACTTCTTTCCTCTGTAGATCTATTTAGCTTTGCTAAGGTATTATATTGTTATGGTATAGTGTTAATAAAAAAGCTAAACACAACCTTGTATGGTGGCAAAACCACAGAGATGCCATGTGCTGTGCAGCCCGTCCCCATGAAGCTTGCTCATATCATTCCCAAACTGACCACCCTCCTCCACATCTCCTGCACATGTTTAATGTAGCTTTTTTATACTTTGCCATTAAGCCTGTAGTTCTGTAACACAGGTAATGGCACTACCCCATATATTTGAATAGTTTATATACATCTGGTTCTATGACAGGAATAATTTCTTTACTATTGCAAGGACATAGGCCATGGTCCAGCAATTATGTAAATTCATAGCAAAGCAGGGGAGAGCAGGCCAAGTCTTGGCATGGGAATAGCAGGCGGCTGCCTGGTGTAGCAGGTGGTGAAAGGACCATTGGCTTTCAGACATGCCCAAACTGGCTGTGAATTAAATGGGTGTTGGTGGGTGGAATTTTAGAGGATGGAGTGCAACATTGCCAAGACCAGCTGTTGCCACCTTCACCTCTTCCTTCTGCTGGAAGCAGGAGGAGCATCCACCTGGTTTTTTTAGGGTTCTCATCCTCTTCCTTCTCCTTTCTGCCTTCTTGTGACAGGAGTGACCTTGCCTGTGTACCACCTGAACTGTGTAAATAGTTGCTACCAGGAATTTGGCTAGCTGTTACCATGACTGATGAACATTTCCTTAATTACAGTGCTTAATTACATTCTGTAGGTTCCAAAAAAGGAGTTATTACCTGTAAAGTTTACTTTCAAGAGATAATCCTTGTACAGCTTCCTGCCATCCAGATGCTTCATAGCATCGCAGAGTTTGGTGGTGTTTGGGCAGAGAGTCCTCTGCATTTTATGCAAGGCATGAGCCATTGCATACACAGCATTCACAACAAACATGATCTTGGATTCTTGCTCGTAGTTGGAACTGTTGATGGTGAAGTGCTTTTCACAAGCCTTTTTATGCGGTTTCCGGTTCTGCAGGTTACACTGGAATTTCTGCTCCCAGAAGTCCTTGAACCAGGGGTTGCGTCTGTTGTTGTAGGGGCTGAGACTTTGGAAGTACTTGTCAAACTCTTTAACGGGATGGGAAGCCAGCTCCAGGGTGATGGCCCCGGACGCGACGTGCTCGTTGCCCTTGACGATGCTCTCCTGCGCTCCCCAGCCGTCGCTGGCGATCCAGGTGAAGGACACGTTGAAGCGGTTGGCGGCCGCGATGAGCTCCCGGGAGTCGTCGCCTCGCATGAAGAGCACCACCACCCTGGCGTTGGGCTTCTGCAGCAGCTCCCTGATCACGCCGTCGTAAGACTTCCTGATGTTGGACCGGCCCACCTTCTCGGAGGTGGCGATGCAGATGTTGCGCAGGCGAGCTTCCTGCTCGAAGGCCTCGATCCCCGTCTCCCCGTAGTCTCCCTCGGAAGCCACTGTGGACACGTAGGTCCAGTTGAAATAGCGCAGGATTTCAGCCATGGCTTTGGCCTGGTAGAAGTCCGGGGGCACAGTCCGTGCGAAGTAATCGTAGCGGGATTTGTCGCTCAGCTTGGCGCTGGTGGAGGCGTAGCTTATCTGCGGGATCTGGAAGAGTCTGAGCAAATTTGCCACCTAGAGACAAAGCGGGTGCAGGGATTATTAAAGAGTGGCATTTATAAAATGGAACAGAAATATTTAGGGAAAGGCACTGACAGTGTTTTTTAATGAGAGATGTTCTGGTGATCACAGATTGAGGGTGTTGATAGAGGATGTTGATAACAGACTCCAGGGAAAGCATTGCACTGAGCATATGCACAAAACCTGTTCTGATGCCCAGTTAATTCCCTGGGTCCTGCTGGGACTATAATGGACCTTTATTTTCTTGAAACTGAGCCTGTTTAAACAACAGATAATTAGACACAAATGGACAATATATTTCAGTTTCAGACTGTGTTCCTTGCTAAGGCCTGGGATTTGCATGCCTTTGCTGTTCATAGTAGGATTAATCTTTTCCAAGCTTCATTGTATTTGATGACCAAATGCAATAATAAGACAAAAAATTCTGTTTAGTGCAAATATCACAAATATACAGGCCTTTTGCAGAACTTTCACTTGCTCAAAATAAGTCCCCACCTCTCCTATTTTGTACTAATTTGAACTTTTTTTTCTGAGATGTTCTGGCTGCAGACCAGCTGAGATGGCACATTTGTTACATGTTAGTACTCTTCAATTGTTTGACAATACCACAGAATTACAGATTCACAGAATCACAGAATCATAGAATTGTCTCAACTGGAAGACATCCTCAAGGATCATCTACTCCAACTTTTAAGTGAATGGCCCACATGGAGACCAAACCCATGACCTTGGCATTATAAGCACTAAGCTGTACCCAACTGAGCTAATGTCATGTTGACCTACAGTTTTTAATAAATAATAAAAAAATTTAATAATCTCTATTTGCCCTTCTAGTTTGATTTGTGTGGTCCAAAGTCCTGATTTTCTTTTTTTTTTTTTCCTACTCTGCTGCTCTCATCGAAGTGCAACTGTTGATCACATCTGAAAATAAATGAAGAAAGATTATGGTGTTTTTTTCCTATGATAGTTTCTTAAATGACAAAGGGAAGACTAGAATTTCTGCCCAGTAAATTAAATTTGAAGCTAATCTTTGAGTAAAGCCTGACAAAACCATTTGAAAAGCAATAGAGTGCTTTAGATTTCTGCAGTAGTGTACTTGAGATTCCCAAGGGAAACTTATTAAAAATTGCCCAATCATTTAAATTTTTTATTTTTCCTCAGATGTTTCTTTGACCACAGACTGTCTGTAAGAATTCAAAGGCAAAGGACTGTTTTGAAAAAAATGCTGTAGAAGAGGCACATTTTGAAGGTTCAGACATCAGTAGCAAATTAGACAGTCTGGTAAAAAACCCCCAAACAGAAGAATTTTATTGCTTTTCAGCAACCTGTATGACTTAGAATTTTATAGATTTAGATTCTGTCTTTTCTGTAATGCAGACACTGAGCTAGTGTCTTGCTGTAGCTCAGTCTCTGCCCTTGTAATCTGGTGTAATCTCATCTGGGCCAGACTCTGCTGCCAGCCATACATGTTCAGTGACTTTCACAACCTCTGGGTCACATGGAACTGAAGACTTCAGGAGGTTCTTATCCTCCTGCCCTTCTGGAACAGCAGGAAAGACCAGGTTCTGGCATCTCAGCTGTAGCTCTTGAGTTGAAGTTTGCCTTCACAAAAAAAAACCCCATTGATAGTGGTTTATTTTAGTTTAAGCCAAAATAAAACCTTTCCTACTGTGCTTGGAAGGAGTGTCCTGAGCTTTAGCTGACATTGCAGTTTTGCCAGTGGGTGCAGGCACAAGGCTGGGAGCAGGCACAAGGCTGGGAACAGGCAGAAGGCTGGGAAGTGGTGTGGCTGAACGAGTTCCTGTCCCTCAGAAAGCAGCTGCTGTGTTTTAACCTCCCTGCTGGATGGTAACAGTCATTAAACCGCCTTATACTGGAAGTGTGGGATTTAATTTGCATCTGGTGATGGAAATGAACAGCTTTAAAGCAACAGGATAGGCAGAGAGGCTTGTTCTGTCACCGAGGTACAATGGATGCTTTGAGCATTGTTAAGTCCCTGTGGCTTTGTAACTCTGGTTACATGCCCACGTATCCACATGGTTTGGTTCACATCCTCTCTCAAGAGCACTCCAATTTGGTAATAAGAATGTACTCCATGTAGCTATTCTGGAACATTTCCTGCAGAACTGTGTGGGCTGGAATTGCTATTCTTGTCTCAGTTTATTCTAGCAGGAATTATGTTATTTGTAGTAAACCATAATGAAGATATGTACACATATGATTCTGCATTTCCCCTCTCAAACTGGCTGAAGAAGAAGTCCATTTTCAGCAGCTGGTCAATGAGTGGACAAGCCTTCAGCTCACAGAAAGGTGCTACTAACAAATATAGCAGCTTTATAGTTAGTTTGGATTCCTTTTTCTTTTTATTTTTTCTGTTTGTTTGTGCCTTTTAATTTTTTTTTCTTTTTTTCTTGTAGTCTTAGCAGTAAAAGCATCCATAGAACTACTCTCCCAGTTTACATGGGGGCTCTCAGCCTTGGAGGCCACTATACTTCTAGAGTCCCTGCAAACAGCTGCAATTCTCATTCCTGTGCTCTGGGGAGAAGAAGGTGTTCATGTGTTTACAGCTGTCTGCTGTAAAGGTCTGCATTACGAAGCTGTCCAGATGGTAGATTTTCCATGGACTAAAAATTAAAAAATATAAGGAAGTCTGATTAATCATAAAGGATAGTGACCCAATCATCCCTAAGAACTATTACTGCTCATGGACTTCAGTGAAGTTGTATCTGTTATTAATTCAGATCAGGACACTCTTCTTGAAATTCTCAAGTGGGGATTTTCTGGAATATTGTAACATCATGATATTAGGGACTGATTTTTCAAGAAAGTGCAAATCTCACGCACTTAGCTGATGCAATTGATTTCAGAACAGTCCTGTTTCACAGCCTTTTAATGCTGATCTGAGCATTTTATGATGAAAATGTTATCCTGGTTAAGAGACTAACAGGATCAGGTAGCAGGTTCTGCAGAGGAGCTGATATCTAAGACTGTGTCTGCTCAGTGTAGCAGTGGGATGTAAACCAGAGTTATGTGCACTGAGATTGGACCACCTGAGGCACACCTCTAGTGTAGCTCTATGCTGCCTTGGCATGTGTGGAACAGCTTCAAAATTGCAGTGCAGATCCAGCTTTTGCTAAGTGAAATAATTTATTCTGGCAAAGCTCCAGGGAACAATTTAATCAAGCCATGGTGCATGCAATTAGTGCCTGAAATCCATATGTTGGCACTTAAGTAGCAGTAGTAGCCAGGTTTTTTCGCTGTCAAAACTGGTGGGTTTTGCAGATACCTTTGAAGATAAGTCTGGATGTTCTGCATCTGCAAAGCAAAACAGGCACTTGGCACAGCTTGCTGTGAGCAAAGCACGTCCATGGAGTCTGCATTCGGAGAGATGGGAAACCTTTATTTGCTCTCGTGCTGCTGGGCTTATTAGTGCAGCCACTGTCCTGTGGTCAAGTGTCCCCTCCCCAGACAAGCCTGGCTCTCACTCAGCTGCTGGGATGGTGGGTGATTTGTTGCCCAACATGAGCATGGCAGTGTCCAGTGCCAGCCACGTCCCTCCGTGGGGACAAACTGGCACCAGCAAATCCTGCAAATGGAGTGGCTCTGGCAGTGCCAGGCGGGACCAGTGTCCCTCTCCCTCTCCACATCTGTCACTTCTGCTTCTCTGAGCTGCAGGGACGGGATAAATGCTTGTGGGGTATTGCCAATCTTGTTTAAAACACTGAAAATGGCTTCATAACAACCACCTTCAAGGAGCCATGAATTAGATACAGCTATCAAACACATGAACCTGCTTTCTGAGTGTATCTGTGGCCATTCAAGAATCCTGCTGGTAAATGGGGACAGATAGGTAACACCTCTATGTCTTGGTAACCTTGATCTATCTTATGATTTATTAAATCTCATGGAACATTTTCTTAACCTTCATAAGATTTTTATTTTGCTGGCAGTAGGATCTATTCTGATGTTTTTGTTAAAATTTCCCTTTTTGATGACCCTGGGATTATTACATGGATTTTTTGGAATGTGTATGGGACTGGAAAACACAGGAAATATTTTAGAGAAAAGAAGGAAACATATATCTCAAAAGTGCTAGAACAGGTAGGGTGTCTTTACCATAACACACAAATGTGTATTTCACATTTGTTGGACACAGGAGGCCCCTTGTTAGATGACAGTGCTCTCTGCCCTTCTGAAATTTAACCATGCAAGAGTCTCATGGCTTAATGAATCTAATTTCACAGAGCTCCTTTGAGACAGGGAAGAGCTACTCTGAACAGACAATAAATTAGGCTGTGGGGCAGAACAAGATTAAGGTAAAGGAGTTTTTTCTCTGCTGAGAAACTGGGCAAATTTCTGTCTCTCTCAGTGGCAATCTGTCCTAATGGAGATTCTTTTGCTGCCTTTGCTCTCCTGAGAAAGTCTTTCTATTTCTGGGAATAAGTTGCAAGTCCAGATTCCTGCAGAAGACCATGGCAAAGCCATGTCCCAAGGTTTTTCCTAATTTCACTGCTATAACACAGGGCCTGAGCTCTTGCTTTGAAAAATCATGGACTGCAGCTAGTGTATGTTTTATCTAGTTCCTAAATTATGGTAATCTACCTTGTTGGCTTTTTGTTGTTATTTGGGGAGTTGGAAGTCAAACCGCATCTAAAGCATTCATACCAATATATAATACCTTTTTCTTATTTAAATTTTTGTTGTTTCTTAAATCTAAAAATATACCATGAGTTTGGCAGAAAGAGCTATTTTAGAAAGGAACCTGGTTCTGGCAGGAAAGAACCACTGGTTCTGAATGGGCTGGGATGTGGGTGTGTGGTAGGTGGCAGGCATAAACCCAAGGTAAAGACTAAATGAGGTTCCTCTCTAGTCAACAGTCCCCACTGGCCTGTGCAGTCTCCCCATGGTCCCAACTCCTGGAATGTTCAATTCTTCTCAGATTAAAATCTCCTCTTTTTCAATTTATGAGTATTTTCTTCTATCCTCTGATCCTCCATCATGTTGATAAAGAAATTTACTTTGTGCTCCGGAGAACAAACCTGTACATACTGAAAAGCTGATATTAGGTTCCCACCAAACCTTCTCTTCTCCAGAGAAGCTCCACACATGCAGTTCCCTCAATTTCTTGCAGGGTTTGTCATCCTCCCTATGATTATGTTTGTATTTTTCGAATCATCCTTTTACCAAGGGACCCAAAGTTAGAGGTAATATTCTAGACATGGTCCAATGAGAATAGAATAACCAGAAATATTTATTTCCATCTATGTACTGGTTATGTTTCTGCAGATACAGCCCAGCAGGCTGCCAGACTGTATCACTGGCAATAAATATGAGCAATACTGAAAAGCTGGGCTCCACCAGAATTTTCCCTCTTCTCTTGGGATTTATTAGGCTCCTACCTGGGGACAGTGTGACCCAGGGTGACTCAGTCTGGACACTTCTGACATACTCACATAATCTGGGAGTATTTGAGAGGAGGAGAGTTCAGTGATGCAAATGCAGCTGCTCACCTTGGACCCAAGAAAAAATTCACTCCAAGGTAATTTGTTTTCAAAGGGAAATGAGGACTTTAAGGGCCTCACTGCTTTCAGAACTGAAAAACCTTTATCAGCCTGAAATATCATCTCTCCCTAGCCCATTTTAAAACTAAGGGTGCCAAATCTGGGATATTATAACAAGCACTAATCAAGGAGTGACTGCACAGGGGCTGTGTCACAACCTGCAGCAGAAAGCACCAATTTGGCTTCAGCAGGACTCCAAGCATTGATCCCAGAAGGTCACTGGAAATGCCAATATCCCAGTTCTTTAAATCATTAAAGGTCAGTTGTAAGAACTCAGCCAGAAGCAGTGAGGATATTTGGGAGTCCCAGCCTGCCTTGTTGTCCTATGGAATCTTCTGGCACATTGCAGGACTGAAGCAGTGGTTTCCATCAGTGGTTTCCATCCATCCAAACTCTTTGGTATTAAGAAGCCTGTTTCCTAGTTTGTAAGTAATGTTCCTTGACAAAATTCCTTCTAAAAGGTAACTCAGGAAAAGATAATTTACTATCAAACAAATAAAAATGTCTGGCATTTTTTCTTAGCAGGAAGAGGGGTGAAGAAAACATTATTTTTAGCCTTGATCTTCTCCTGAAAATTTAGGCAATGAAGCTGGAAAAATATAGCTAAATATTTGCAGTGGACTCAGTAGCTGCCACACGGAGAGAAGCAGTGTTTGAACTGTGAAATAACTACATCTGCAAAATGAACATCAGAAACAAGCAATACTGTCAGAATAACAGCTAGGATTTCTGCACAGGACCTGGGAATTTCTTTTTGTATTTGTGTCTGTCCTGTGCAATAAAAAGTAAACCATGGAGAGCATGCAGAGAAATGTTGGAAGGAATTGTTTGGAAATATTTTTTTCTTTTTTCCCTGCAGGGGATGGCACAGTGAGCTGTCACATATGCACTCTGCCTCCACACAGCATTACTGCTGAAGTGAAGCAAGCAGAGCACCAAACTTGCAGCCTGAGAAGAGACCTGTGCAGAAGACCTTGCTTGGCATGAGGAGTGCAACTCTTCTCTAAGACTTCATAAACCTGCCTGTGACTCATGTCCCATTTACACATGACCAGAAAAGGTACTAAAACTGAGGCTGTTTGTTTTAAAGGAACATGGCATTGCTTCTGGAGTTAAAAGAGCTATCAATGATAAATAGGTAATTTGAGACTCATTAACTGATGAGTAATCCTAGTCAGAAGGGGTAGAATGAGTGTAGAGTAAGGCCTAGGCAGAAGGGGTAGAATAAGTATAGGTGATGTCTAGGTGACCCTAGCTAGTTCTTATTTTTGGCCACTTCCTCTTGCAGTGACATTCTTTCCCACTTGGAACAGTTTATTGCTCTCTACAAGTCCCTGAAAGGAGATTCCAGCCAGGTGGGGGTTGGCCTCTTCTCCCATGTAACAAGTGATAGGACAAAAGGAAAGGGCCTCAAGTTGAGCAAGGGAAAGTTTAGATGAGGTGCTAAGAAAAATTTCTTCACTGAAGTGGTGGTCAGGCATTGGAACAGGCTGCCCAGGGATGTGATGGATTCACCAGCTCTGGAAGTATTCACAAAACCTGTAGATGTGGCACTTGGGAACATGGTTTAATGGTGGACTTGGCAGTGCCGGGTTAAAGGTCCCACTCGATGATCTTAGAGGTCTTTCCCAACCTTAACAATTCTATGATTCTCTCATTGTATGGTAGAGCTCCTTCCTTCTTACCTGTGATCTCAGTGGTTACTTATCTAACCCTGTAGAGTCTTACAATTTCCCCTTAGCAAAAGGACAAAATGCACACACTTAAGAAATAAAATTTATAGCCCCAAACCAAATCAAAAAGACTACAAAGTAATCGGTTACTGTGGGATTTTCAGAGAAGACAGAGGGAGGTACCCATATTCCTTTGAAATCTCTAGGAAAGAAATGCCCAGTGTTCTTTGGACACTGAAAAGTTCAGCCTAGTGGCTGTTCAGTTTCTGAATGTGGAACAGAAACAAAGAGAGGAACAAACAGCAAGGGTCTGGCTGAGAGGTAGTGGAAAGAGAGGAAGAACAGAGATAAAAGAGGAGAGAGTTTAAAGGAGACACTTGGAAGCTGGCAAGTGCATGTGTAGCTTAAATGCTGGTGGCAGGTGGTCCATCTCACAGAATAGATTTTTTAATAAGGATCTGGTTTACTTTTGCAAGCACAAAATCACCAGAGGCTGTCAGTGCACAGCACAAATGGCACGTGTGGCCTGGCAAAGCTCTGAACCCCCTGTACATCTCTCCTGCCCACATCCCTGTGGGGCCCATGCACAGTGGGACAGAGCCCCATGTGTTATGCTTTGCTTATTTTTTTGGTTCATTTAAGGATTTTACACTATTTTCAGTGGTGATGGAAGTCAGCAGCTACTGTTAAGACTCTGTTTGAAAGATGGTTTATCCTTGGAGGAAGGAAATGGAGGTGATTAGCTTTCAGGCTCCATGAGATCTTGGCAGACTTTTTTGGCTAAGGAGAAATGACAGCCAGGAAAAGATTGCCAGTAAATGAGTACATATTTTGAATTTCATGCCAGATGGTCACTCACTTAGGAGTGGCTTTAGCTTTTGTGATAGCAGTAATGCACCGTTAAACCTGCTGCAGTGGTTTTGTTACAGTTTACTTGAGACACAGCAAGGAACTGAAGAGAAGACAGCAGGGCACTGGTTTCTATTCTGCCTTTTTTTTCTGGATGAGGCTCTAACTTGGAAATAACTTTCATGGTTGTGATCTGGAGGTCTTGTGGGTTGACAGCCAGGTTAAAAATCTTTATGTCCATGTGAATATAGTGTACAAAGAAATTAAAAATCCAGCACACCTAATAGAATGTCTTAATTTTTCTAAGAGGTGACTGCAGGGAATGGACCCTGGTCTTCATTTTCAGAAGAAGAATCCAATTTTCAGAAACAGGGAAGACCAAATCCAGCACTTGAATAAAGGTATTCCTGCTTCCACATGCATATTCCTGACAAGAACTGACCTAAGTATCTTAAACATGGAATTGGGATTGGCCATGCAGGTGCTCCTCTGCAAATGAATAATGCCTTTTTTCTTATAATTTTTACTGTGTCAATGTCTCCAAGGAAAACATGTTTGAAATTTCTGTTGTAAACTAAGAAAGAGTGGGTAACCCTGCTCAGATGAAAAGCCATGAGCCCAAAGGAAAACTCTCCAAATTTTGAGTTCTTCACTTCCTGATGCTAGATTTAACTTTAGTCAGAATTTTATTTCATGAAAACAGCTTTTATAATTTTTTTTATAACATGAGCTTTTCCATTGACTAAGAATCCTGGCTTGAGTTTTGAAGGATCAAATGTTGTGCAGATTGGGCTCACAGCTAATTTAAACACAACATCTAAAAACTAATTATCCAGATCATCATTAACGATAATAGTCTAGTCTGACCAGAAAATAATTAAGCATTCTGCATTCTCTTGTTGTTTTTAGTCTCTGCAAAAAGTGCCTACCGCACAAACTGACTCAGTGGGGAAGGTGTTCATTGCTGATTTACCAGCAAAATCTTTTACTCCTTAGTGGAAGGGTAATGAAAGAAATACAAATCTGACAGCAGGGGCATCACAAAGTGATTTGGCAGACAGCTGTCCAGAAAAAAGCAGGGAGGGAGGGCAAAGGGACGGGAAGAAAAAATATTGAAATATAAAGACAAATTCACAGGAGGGGAAAAAGAAAAAGGCAGAAATTATTTTTGTCTGAAGAGCACAGCATGTTTTATTTTAAAGCTAAGAAACTGCACTGTGGACTTTATGGTGTTTACAGCTCTCAGCAAAAGAAAAATGCTTGCCAGGGCTACATCTGGAAGCATCCAGCACCCTGGAGGATGCTGCTTGAAAACACAGGGAATGGGGGTGTGAGCCTTGCACACACACACACTTGGTGAAATATTTTGACTTTCAGCAATGGTGAGATTCCAGTTGTTACTGGAGCTACTCTGTGCAGGTGACTGGCTTTGAAATTGGTATGGCACCAGAATGTTTGCCTTCAATGCTTGAAAGTCCTTACAATTTCAGGCCTGAGTCTGCAATGTCTATTATTCTTTATAGGGGTTTTCTTTTGCAAGAGAACTTGTGACTGACTATCTTAACAGGATGGGCAACAGGAGTGAATGGCTTAATGATATCTTTTCTAGGCCTTAATGACATCTTTTTTAGGTGGTGTGAAATCTGGAGGAAAGCTAGAAAAGAGAGAATGAAGGAAGGCCAACACAACCAATGTAAAGGGAAAATAAACAACTGAATACTTTTTTCTAGAAGAAAAGATGAAGATGCTTCATGACAAGTTGAATGATTTGTGAAACTATTTGTTTTTCTGAAGAAGTTAAGAAAGATCTTACATTTGAAAAACTATTGACAAGTCCAGGGAAGATCATAGAGTAATATTAACTATAAGTATTGTTCCAACATCTTCCTCAGGTTTTGAAAATTGGATTTTGAAATTTGGAAAAGGATGACCTACAGATTTTCATACAGCTATATTACCATTTTTTACAAGTACTGATTGAGAAAATCTCTAATCAGGATGTCCAATTCCCATTGGACAGCTGCTCCAAACCTAAGATTTTGGAATACAAAATATCTATATACATTCTATTATGTATATTCAATTTGTGCTCCATCCAGGTATGGGTTTACTCTTGGATCAGTGATCACCAGAGACTGGCTTCAAAGGGACAGGCTGACAGATGTTATGCAGGAGGCCACAGACTACTTTAGAAATGTGATCTGACTCCATCTGGGTTTCTGTGAGGGAATGGAACCATTTCCCCTGCTGTGATTACTTTTATAGATATGTCTTTTAGGTTACCTCATATCTTAATGTCCTTTGGACACACTTGAACTTAGGGTGGACTGAGAAACACTGACCACAAACCAAAGGTACAGCAAAAAAACCTCCCAGTCATCCACCAGTGGGATAGGGCAGTCATACGACAGTTCAAAATATTTTGCCAGCCTTCAGACCGTTGTAGCTCTGGGAGGTATCTTACAGAATTTCTTCTTTCTGTTTATAGTCACTTCTGGAACTCATCATTTAGCTTTTAGCATCCACAACAACCTACCATTTGCTGGTTTCATTTGATGTACTCTTTGTGTGATTGGAAGAGACAATGAAAAATGATTTTCCTAACAGTTTGTGCTGCCCAAGGTTCTGTAGCTATCATTTTTCCCCTTCAGATGTCTCTTTTTCTGCCTGAAACTTGTTCTTTGTGCTCCAAGTGATCAGACCCACATGACTAGTGAAGGATACAATCCTGCTCTGCTATCTGGTCCACAGTGGGACAAAACCACTTCTACTACAAGAGATGGCTGAGGTTCTGCTCTGCAGAAACTGCTCTCCTGCAGTATGGGTAAGGAGTTGCCCCTATATATTCCCTATGATGAATATACAGATGAGTTACACACTGGAATACAAAAGGAAATAAAATGTAATTTCTTTAAATTCTTCTGTGCTCGTGCATGTCCTATGGGATCAGACCATGCTCCCAACTGATGGGATTTAATGCCTTCACAAAGGGAGCAACCAGCTCCTCAGAGTAATTCTGATTGAAATAAACGTTGTATGAACTCTTGCCCTATTTATGAAACAGGCAAATGAGGTTCTTTGGGCTTTCTGTCACTGCTGGGATAATCTGCAGTACACAGTAACTCTAATTGCTGTTGACACAGGCCTGTGCTCAGTCTGGAAAAATGTCCCACACTGAGTCTGAAAAAACATCCTGTACTGTCAAGACTTGATGCCTTTGGAAACAGCTGACCATGCAGAAATACCAGAGGCAGGGTCTTAGTCTATGTCAGTCTGGGCTTAAGACACCACCCACTTGTGATTATGAACTGTCATGTGAGCTGGCTTGTTTTGTTTGACCCAAAATAATGTGACCACAGAATCACTGAATCATTTAGGCTGGAAAATATCTCCAATATCACAGAGTCCAACCTTTGACTGATCACCATCACATTAGCCAGACCTTGGCACTGAGTGCCACATCCAGTAATTTCTTTAATATTCCAATTTTTAAATTTCTTTAATACCTCCAGGGAGGGCGACTCCACCACCTCCCTCCCTGGGAAGTCCGTTCCAATGCTTAACAACCCTTTTTGTGAAGAAATCCTTCCTGATGTCCAGCCTGAACCTCACTTAATGCAGCTTGAAGCCATTTTCTCTCAACCTGTCACTGGTTGCTGGGAAGAAGAGGGCACCCCTCATCTGGCTACAACTTCTTTTCAGGTATTTGTAGCTATAAGGTCCCCTTTGAGCCTCCCCTTCTCCAGGCTAAACACCCCCAGCTCCTTCAGGAGGAGACTCTTCACCATCTTTCTCTGTAGACTCCTCACTATCTCTGTTGCCTTTCTCTGGACATGCTCCAGCACCTCAATGCTGCAGAGAGTGGCCCAGAGCTGGGCACAGGATGTGAGGTGGCCTCACCTGTGCCCAGTACAGAGGTCACTGCCCTGGTCCTGCTGGACACACCATTGTTGATTCCATTGGTTTCTTGGCCACCTGGGCACGCCTGGCTCATGCTTGGCCACTGTCAGCCAGCACCCCCAGGTCCATTTTTGCTGGGACACTTTCCAGCCACTCTTCCCCCAGCCTGTGGCACTGCAGGGGTTGCTGTGACCCAAGTGCAGGACCTGTACTTGGCCTTATTGAACCTCGTACCAGTGACCTCAGCCCATTGATTCAGTCTGCAGAGTTTTCCTACTCTCCAGCAGATCAGCACTCCTGCCCAACTGAGTGTCATCTGCAAACTGACTGAGGGTACACTTGATCACCTCACCCAGATCATGGATAAAGATATTAAACAGGTCTGGCCTCGATACTGAGCCTTGAGGAACTCCACTAGTGACTAGGAGTAAGACAAGGATTTATTTTTTAATTTTAAATATCCGTTGATAAAATGACAAATGTTATGAACATGCAGCATGGCAGGAACACATATTCAGACACATAGGTGGTATGACTTATAATAGATGTGAAAGCATGTATCTGCACTTAGAGCTGTAGAAGTGTAATGAAATGCAAAATTCAATATAAATACTAAGACTTTTGGGAACTTCAGATGCCTTCAGGATGCATCATAACTAGAAGAAGTGGACAGCTGCTGGAGGTTTGAAGTACAGTAAGTATTTTAAAGAGTGAATTGAACTAATGTCAATTCAGTAAAAATAATTTGCTAGATTGACCTCTAGGGTAAAGTGAACAAGCTAAGACTTGCTGTTTTGGCAAACTTACATAAGCAGTGGTTGTCTCACTGGAATTGCAGATAAACACTTCTCACCTGGTGGGGCTGCTGTGACTCACCTGTATGGACACGCTGCTGTAGGAGCCACCTATGACTCCTGCAATGAGCAGTGGCAAATTCTCCTGGATGGCGTACGAGCCGTCAGGGCACATGTACTCTGTTTCATCCACTTTAGTCAAAGATGCCCTGACAAACTCCAAAGATTGTTCTAAGGCATATGTATCCCTGGAACACGTGTCCAAGATGTGAACTCCAAGCTTAATTCCCGGCAGCAAGTAGTTGTCTTTGTTGATTTCATCAATGGCAAACAGCATGGCCTCCAAGCGCTGGATGCCTCGGTCTTCATTGATTCTCCCACATTCTTCTATCCCAGTGCCTTTTTCCTTGATTGGGAATAAGCCTCCTAAGACCAGGTCTCCTTCTATCTTAATTTCCTTTCTGACAAAGCTGTGGTCACTTAGGGAAAGGAAAACTCCTTTGGAAAATAAAGCTAGCGCAAGGACTTGGAGTCTGGTGAGCATCTTCATTGGTCCTGTTTTAGCAGCTCTAAGAAACATTGGTGGGAGCAAAAACGCTCTTCAGTCCTTCTGATCCATTGCCAGATATGAAGTGCTGTCCCACAAACCAGTGAAGAACGAGCCAACAAGTCTTTCCTCTGGACCTCTAAAGAAGAGATGGAAAGAATTAGAAAAGGCAAAAGGAGACACAAAGATGTGAGATGCCTTAATCACACAACCATCCCTCCTTGGGGCAAACAAGGCTTCCAAGCAAATTAAGGTAAATACATAAATAAGTGAGAGAGACATGAAAGAGGAGAATAAGAGACATGTCAAGAAGGAGTCTCGTGTTTGATGCTTGCTCAGGGCAGGAAAATGCTTGCGGCTGGACTTTCTCTCTTTAATGTTAATCACAGTTCAGTGCTCAGATCAAAGGGAGAACACAGCAGTGATGTGTGTACTTAGGATATGATTTTACTCTCACTAAGGTCAGGGCAGTTTGCCAATGACCTGAAAAGGAGAAAAATCAAACCTCAGCGTGAAGATTGCAATGTAACAATTTTGTAAATAAATATACATACACAAACTCTGTTTATGAAACATAGATGCATGACTTCTCCATAGACTCCTTGTAAATATCTCTTCAAATTTATCAAAGTGGCTGCCTTGATCTCCCAATCCTGAGATAAATTGTGTGGCAATAGTTAAGAAGAACACTTTAATAATTTATTTCTGTACTTACCTTTTCCTTAACAGAGTATATACTATTAGAGTTGCAGGTTTATTTATAATTTAGAAACACTTAGCACAAAGAAATTGAAATCAGCAACAATTAAGATTTAACACTGAATAATGAATGAGCATGCTTATTCCAAGGCAGTTGTTTAGCCTAGTACAATTTCAACATTGCTGTACCAAATTGTGTGAAGGGGTAGTTTTTTATTCGTATTTATTCCAACATTAATGAATGAGTTAAATCATAAATCAGTAATGGGTCAGATGCACTGTTAAAGGTGCTGTCCTAATAAACTGAGCTGCAGACTGTCTCAGCAGAACTTTCCGTTCAGAAATGTCAATGGAAAAAAGGCTTCCTCATCCCTAAATGATCTTTAAGTAAGCTAGTTTGCTTATCACCTGAGGATTATTAAACAGGTCTAGAAAATATATTTTCTGGTAATTTTTAAGAGCAGTAATGATGTTGAGTGTATTCAGCAGTACTTCCTGTATCAGACTTAGTACTCTAATTTACCAAACATTATTCTAGTGTATACAGGGCATATAAAATGGTGGTACTATCCCACTGGAAATCATTATCAGACAAAAAGGTGACATTTGTCACATAAATGGCTGTGTGGTTAATAATTCAGTTGCGTTGACTTCCATTGTTTTCATCACTAATCCACCTTTGGATAAAAACAGGACTAGGGATTTTTTTTAATGCAATATCCATCTTATTTACCTCTGTGGCTTCTGTTGCCACTGTATTTCAGCAAACATTCATACATTTATCTTTATAACAGTGGCAAAATATTTTTCCCCCTGTTTTACACTTGGGGGAAAAAGAGACACAGAGAGATGAATTAAGATTCTCAGAAGATTCTAAATTCAGGCTTTGATTTGCTCGGCACTCACAATCACTATCAAAATTTGGAAAGGTCAGCTGTGCCCTGAGCCCCCTGGTTCCCACTGAGCCACTGAGTCTGAAAAACTTCCTACACAAGTTCTTCCAGGCTTGTTCCTGAGTGATTTACCTAAGGTCATCAGCACAGTCAAGAATCAAACTGATCTTTCCCAGTGCACCTCTGATACCTTAACAATAAACCTCCCTTGTTTCCTATTGCTCCCTCTGGCTTTTATGTGTCTTTTATAAGGTCATATTAAACCAATCTGCTTTCAACAGCTCTTCAACACAACCAGGAACAACTGAGTTTCCCAAGAAAAGACTTTAAAATGGGGCCCTCTATAAGGTTTTCTAAAACTACCCTGGGGCATAGCTGGAGCTACAGTGGATTTACCCTCACAGCAGGGAGGATGCTCTCATTCCCCTGACTCCTCCACAGGTGCTGGTTTCTGTGGAAACTGTGGCATTGCCTTTCACCTCACCTCTCCTCCATGTCTCAGGAACGTGTGTGTCTCTGATACATCAGCAAGAAAGGATAGAAAGGTACTGAAAATTATTTCAACATTGCACATGGACAACTGATTTCCCCAGCAAAGAATGTAAAGGATTCCTATGTTCTGTCACTTATGCTTGTTACAGTGGCACTGCCGAGGGAAACTGGAAGCAGTGATGGCACAGCAAGGGATCAGTCCCTGCAGAACCCAAGGGGGATCCCAGTAGGTGAGGATTGGCAATGACCATTTCTCTGCTTCTGCCTTGCCACTTTATGTCGACAACTCTGGTCTGAAGGTGTCCAGGGATGTGAAAGGAGGAGGTGGTGGGAGCCCCGTTTAGGTTGGAGAACAGAGGTCCCCACAGTCCTGCTCTCTCTGGGGACACACTGCTTGGTAAGGGGTGTCCAGGGGTGAGGCCACCCCCCTACACCAATTGTCTTACCCTCCCCAGGGCCTGTGAAGTTCTAAGCTTGTCACAGGGGCTTTGAGACTGCAAGGTGACACCGCAGATGCAGAGTCCTCCTTCCCAGAAAAAACATCCTACTTTATGCATTCAAATCCTCTCTTTATAAATGGAAGACAGTAAACAAAAACATGGCTTAGGGTATAAAATGTGCTTCTCTCCTTCATCAGACTTGGCAGCCTGTGCTCTGCTGCCCGTGTAGTGGCATCGCAGTGTCCTGCTGAGCACGAAGGATGCTGAGCAGAGGTTCAGAGTGGAGGTGTTAAGGCAAAGGCTGATCTGTCAGGGGAGGTTTCCCTTTTGGGTTCTGAGGGATGGATGCCTCCAGGGTTTCCCATCCATGGGGCTCCTGAAGGAAGCTGTGAGGCAGATTTGGGTGGTGAGTGAGCAGTGTCACTGTGGTGACACTGAACAGACATCTTGGTGGGATGGAGACTATTTTAAAGCAGATCACAGAGATGGGCTTGCAGCTCAGTTCCTCTCTGTTCTCTCTGGTGTGCACCTCCCACATGCTTTCTCTGCAGCTTGTGTAACTCAGGACTATATATACAAACATTTCATACCTATTCCAGGCTGATACAGCCCATATTTCTCCTCTTAAACATGGTGAAGATAGCACTGATCATATCCTTCCTGAAGTGGTTTCACTATACTGACCATCCCTATTGGCTTTTGCAGTACTGTCTTCTACTAAAAGCATGTTTCTGGGATATTTCAAAAAGAAGTACTTGCTGATGAAGTGGATGAAGTGGAAATTATTTTATTTACTTTTATTTTACTTTTTATTTTATTTTCTTTTTTTTTTGTCTATATTTAAAGTTTAAATGTCAGCTACGGCAGGGTTGTGTTGTTCTAGGTGTTCTGTTAGTACTAAAAATATGTCCATTCCTGCCCTATAGTCTTTGGATCTCTTGTGGAAATAGAAGTAGAGTCTGGGTGTAGAAGCAATGTAAATATCAACATGAAAAATAAACAGGCCAAAGGCGAAAAGTTTCCATATCTGCATCCGAGGGTTTCTGCCAGCATTGCTCCATCTGAACTTTAGCCAGAAGCACTCAGCTTGTGAAACATCTTCATCTGGCACTCCAGAGCCCCTTCTCTTTCCACCACAAGAAGTCCACAGGGGGAAGCCACATCTGCCCCTGGGGGACATTGTCAGCACATCCCTTACTGAAAGCAGCTCACTTGTGTACAAGAGCAGCTGTGCTGCTCTCATTGAAAATCCACTTGCCTCTGGGTCTGAATCAGCAGCTTTGGTGGATTATTTCTCTCTGTGTGAAAAGTACAAATTTACTATTTCTTGGTGTAAGTTTGCTTATTTACTAAGGATGGGCACATTCTTGTTTCTGTGAAAGCAACTAAAATGAGAAAGGGGTTTGGGGTCTGGGGTTTCTATGTTCAGTATCCCACTGATATAATCTCCAAAACTAAATCTGTCTTCCAGAGCTATATTCACATGTCAGCTCTGGTCTCCTCTGCAGGCTTTCTGTCTGTAGCTCATGGAGCAGGTCCACCTGTGCTGCTGGTTCAGAGATTAATTCTTACCAGACTAAGCATTTTCAGTCTACTTGTCCACAAGGTGTCAAACTTCAAAGAGAATTGCAGTGGAATATTTCATTTAGCCAGATAATTTATAAATTAAACATTATTGCTCATACATCAGTGGCAATTTTGTTCGTGCCTTCTATCATACCAGCACCAATGCTTGCTATTGGCAATCCAGCATCCAGCAGCCTTGCATTTTCCAGTCTTCCAGTTATAAGGATGCAATAGGAAGTCTTACTGAGAGCTGAGGCACTTCAGATTGCCTAGCTATTTTCCAACACCATTAACTAATGAATAGCTCAATCTACATGACTGGCTAAAACTCTGGAGAGGTTTTCTCTCCTCCCTACCATGTGCTATATCCTAAATTTCCCCCCATTTGTTCCCCTTCACAGTGTTTTGCAGGGCTCATCTGTTTATGCAGCTTCCTGACAAAGGATGCAACAAGAGCTGAGTGGGTGCTGGAGAAGATTATGTTTAGCTTTATTGTGGGTGGCTCCCCCTTGGCAGTTGAGGATTTGTACTGCATTATTCAGAACTATAATGTGTTATTGGTGCCTGGAGCCATATGTCAACCCAGCAGGTATCACCTGCTGTCCTTTGTAAACTTTCTTTGGAGGAGAACCATGCTCAGTGTAAGGTCACAGAGGAGGTTCCCACCACACCTGTGCTCTTGTGGCATTTCACAAATATTGAAGCTAATACTTTCATCAGTAGATCTTTCTCCAAGGTCACCCACCAGAGAAGTATCTTTCCCCAAGCCCTTGCTGTGCCCTACAAATCTTATCTTAGGGAAGCAAATTCTTAAAACAATTCAAATTTCAGCTCAAAATTCTGGCGTGTCTTTCAAGAGTGACACAAGCACCAAAGATTTCTTTATCTCAGACATCATGGATAACTTGCACAGTACCATAGATCATCCAACACATTTATCACATTTATATGTGCCCTGGCAGAACCTGACCTTAATACCTGATGAGAACTGCACTGAAATATAATGTCTTATTTAATCAGAAAAAAAATTAGAGACAAGCTTGAGTCTCCTTGCCAATTATAATTAGAGATGTCGCCACCTCTGGAAGAGAAATATTTGTAAAGTAACCCAAAGCTTACAGTGACAGACCTGTGCCAAGCACACAAATTGCTCACACCCTGATTTTGGCTGGCTGAAATCTGGTCACTTAAATCAGGACATAAAAGACAAACCAGGGAAAAGTTGCAGAACACAAGGTGAGGTGGAGAAAACAAGTAAATTTCTCCTCTGGAAATGGAGAAATTCCATCATTAAAAGTTAATCAGGTGCTGACATATAAATTTGATGAAAATTAAGCAAAGTGCTTTAAATTTCAGCTGTTGGCTGTTACATCTCAGATTTTTTTTTTCTTGCCTTGTGAAAAATGATAGAAATGGCTTTCCAATTAGGTGATTTTGTGAATTTCATTTCATCTCATTATGAAAACCCACAAAACCCATTAATTATTGCAATTACCACCTGCAGCAGCATGAGGCTCCAATCCATACAAGTTCATGCCATGTCTAGTATATTGTAAAAGAGATTGAAAAGCCCTAAAATTTAGGGGAAATTTCAGTATAAAGACATATGAAGCAAGAGATAATACATCAGTGTAGAAGTAAGTAATCACTCTTAAAATAAAATCTTATATTCTGTTACTTTAGAACAAGAACAAAAACTCAGAACACTGTGTTACTATTTGTACTGTGTTAGCATCAACATCTGATGCTTTATGTTTTCTACAATGTCAACATACAGCAGATGCCCAGCCCTGTCCCCAGAGATCTATGATATCCTCTTTCAGAAAAAAGTATTTAAAATATTAATCACGCAGGAAAACAGATGTCTCTGATGTGTTACTCTTTAAGTTTGCAGATATTAAATAACTCTGTAGATTAGAACTAGATGTATTAATTTAGCCTGGTGAGGAGCAAGGAGCCCTTGGAGATCACCAGACATTAATAAGGTGTGGAAATATGGGTCTTTGTTATTTGTTAAAATATATGAGAGCATTTGGCACCGGCTGGGTTCTTCCAAAGTGACTTTGGTGTCGGGAGAGGGAGTTACAATGAGCAGACCACCAGAGGCAGAGCTCTGGGTCAGGCCATGCAGGCCCTAAATCATTAGAGCTTCTCCCTGCTCTGACAATGAGCACACTCAAGTGCACGAAGTCCAGCCGTGAGCCCGAGGCTTTGTGCCATCTGGACAATTTGTGGTGTAATGATCTTGATGTAATGCAGGGTTAGACCTTTGAAAGTCCCACCATCTTCCCTTCTGTCTTCTTTGGAATCAGCTGAATCCTACTGCTTTTTGTCCATCTGCTTCTTTCTTCCAGGCTTTGGTGACAGCTGAAAGGCCACCAGCAGTGCCTGCAATGAACAGGCAAGCACTGTGTGCTTATTGATTGTGTCTTATTGACTTCAGTCTCAGCCTTCACGTGTGATCCCAGCAAGGCATGGAAAAGGAAAAAAATGGGAGTATAAAGCCTCTGGGGACAAGGAGCAGCTGGCTTCTGTGACCTGAGGATGTCACTGCAATTATTCCTCCTGGGTGGTGTGGGAGCGCCAGCACCAGGCTAAGGTCAGCAATGTCAAATGTTGGGTGAGAGGTGATGGCATAAAAGTGGAGTTATCTTGCCCAAAGTAAACCATGATGTTTTCAGTGTCATGTCCTGGGGATGAAATATTTAGCTAAGAGAAGCTTTAACACTTGTGCTTAATGCAAGTGAGGCTTAACTAAGTGAAGTTAACACCATCCAAAGTATGGCCCCACAAGGAGTATCTGTGCATTTAGTCTTTAGACACGTATTTAACCTTTCCCTCTTAATTGATTCTTAAGCATCTATTTTTTTCTGCCCACACAGAGATCATTGCTGCTTTGTGCTCCTAATCACTTCTCAGCTCTCTGCAGCCCTGCAGGGTTTTCTTTGAGGCTGGATCTCCCCTGAACCTGTGTTCCAGCTGAGGTGCTCTGCCTGGGCATTCTTGGCTCACTGCAGAGCGAGCTGCCAGATTTCACTCTTGCTATTGAGCCAAGATGTTTTCCTCACATTTTGGCAATACAGAAAATATGGCTGAGCCTCTGCATATGTGGAGGGCAGAGAGTCCTTTGCTACTGTTGTTTCTGTGAAGGCTTTGGCTGGCAGCACAGGCAGCCTCAGACTCACAGAGCAGCAGAGTGTGCACCCTTTCTCCCCTCTGGCTCCATGTGTGGTGACTTCTGCTGCCACCCAGCCTGCTCTCGTGGGACCCAGTCCTGGCTTGGACCCCCATGTAGCAGCACTCAAACCTGGCTTGGAGCTCTCCGCATCACTGGTCAGGATGGGAGAAACTGGAATAGTGGAGGTGACAGCAAGCAGTGGGCAAAGTCCCCTCTGTGGCTCCTCCCTGCCCCAATTTAGTGATGAGTTAAATAAAAACCTTCCCAGGTTGGTGCTCCCATCCCTGTCTGGTCTGAGCTATATCTCCCAGTTTGCCACAACAGTACCAAACACTCAGCTGGAAATTTTCCAAGTCAAGATGATTTTTTCCATTTGATTGAGGCAATATTTCTCCCTCTGACATATTAACTGCAAACACTTCAGAGCAGGAGCTGCTGCCTTGCCTGTGCCTGTGCAGGGCTGAACTCTTGTCTCATCACCACTGATCAACCATCCAGTGATGAGATTCCATCTGCTTAACTTGCTCACTATCATATGGCAAAGTTTTAGGCACTTATGACCTTCTCCAGGAGAATCTCCTGCCTATTCTGGTTAAGAAAGACACCAGGTGTCTCTGTGACCCCCAAAGGCATGAAAATATTTCTAATGAAAAGATAGGCTCTTTCTTTGGGTTTGCCCAGCATCTACAATATGAGGTCAAGGTAGGTGCCTGACAGGGTTTCACCTACTGCCACTTTTTTGGTGTGTTTCTGGTAACAACACAAAGCAATAGAGAGGGATCAAAACATGAAAAGAATGTTCAGGTTTTTCAGGTTTTTCAAGAAAGGCCTGCTTAGCAGTGGATTGTAGCTTTTTGATGTTTAGTTGTTTTCTTTCCTTTTTATTTTTTTTTTTTTTTTATATAAAAGGATTTAAAATTTAACGACTGTAGCCTCTGTTGAGATGCTCCTTCCATCCTCCACCCCCCTGCACCCTCCCCCCACCCAGAGCCCAGACTGGAAACTCTTCCATCACAGGAATGTTACCTCCAGGCAACAGCATTCAGCGGAGTGTGAAATCACAATTAACGGAGCAAGTGTTTTGTAAGTGAGCAGAGACGGCCACAAATTACATCCTGCTATTAGCTGACTTCAGAACAACATTGTTGAACAGCTTCATAACTACTGGGCTGTGGCGTGTATTAAAAAAACATTAATAAAACATAATTGATTGTGAATTGTGCTTACTGCCTTTATAGTTCTAATCACAAAAATCTCAGAAGTTTGCCTGGGGGCAAAAGCTGCTCTCAGCTATTTATGGGAACTGGATTGTACTAAAAATTTTACAGAATTTGTTTTGCAGCTGCTGTAAATCAGTAAACTACTGAAGCCTATGGAGTTGCTGGCTGATAGATCCTCTTTGCCTTTTTCTTTTCCAGTCGGCGAAGAAAGGCACAAGACTGCCTTAGCTCCACCAGAAAGTACCACTGGAAGTGGGAACAATATGCCCAGTCTCTCAGACCTGCCATGCACTAGGTGTGTCCTTAGCCGCAGGAAATGTCACCGACAGGGAGCAGGAGCTGGTGGCTGCTGTTTACTGAGAAACAGGCAAATACAGAGCTATACTCCAAAAATATCCACATTTATGTCTCTCTTTTGGGCCCCAGATTATTTTCAAAGCTTAAATCAGGTATTCTTACAGGAACCTGGAATGATAATTCTGATTGACCCTGTCTGGGCTCATGGGGGGACAAGATACGTCACAAAAGTTTATCAATCTTGGATGCCCTGCTGTGAATTTATGAACTTTAAAAAGGCTGCTCACAATCAGTCAAATGTGGGACTTTAAAAGAATTTGAGGCCCAGCTAGTGACACAAATGGATTGCTCTTCTTCATCAGTTAGTGCTTCAGGTATCTAAATCTCACTCTCAAGCTGAGAATTCACAAAACAGTTCAGACACTGCCTGCACTTGCTGATCAAGGTGATGCTTAACTCCACTTCTAAGCCAAATTTAATTGGAGGAAGATGGACCTCTGCCAAAGTCCTCAAGGAAATAGGCTCAGGGATGTGGGCAGGATCTTGCCCTACCTGTAACTATTTAAAAAGTTTCCTCACCCAACAGAGAGGCACCATAAAGTGGGGAATAAACAAGTTCTGAATCTCACCTGCTGTGACCACTAAAAATGCTAGTGCTAGGAGTGTTGAAAAATCTTAGATGTGTGTTAAAAAATCTTAGAAGTGGATCTAAAATTAGGTAATATAATGCCTGCATTATTTATTGACTTTTTCAGCCTGTGCCCTGGTAAATAAACTTGTATAAACAGTGGGAGTAGACTGCTGAAAAGCATTTCCTGTTAAAGAACTAGCAGCAAGAGTTATTTTTAATGAAAATAAACCAGAGAGAGCAAGTTTTTCCTGTTTCTGCAAAGATTTATCTCATGAAGGCAGCAACAAACATGCCTTGTCCTGAGCAAGGGAGTAACTTCTGCTGCTAAGAAATGAAATGTCAGGCAGCTATCACTCAGGCTCATTTCAGTTTAGTGCTCAGCTCTTTGCAGGTGCGTCCTGGAACAAACAACTCCATCCTCCACCAAGCTTCTCCTCTTTCCATACCACCTGTCCCTCCCTCAGATCTGATGCAAACTGCTCGCTTGGCTCCTCTCATGCAGCTCCACAGCAGTGTATGTACATGCAGACATATATTTTTATGAGAGGAGCCAGAACCTCACACCCCCAACACATACACTGCATTCTCTCACTCTAAATGGCCATTGCTATGGCAACAACAGCTCAACTCAGATTTTAGAGAGGCACTTAGCACAAATTATGAAAGAAGAGATGAGACGTTGGGTAAAGCCATGCATGGTTTGATGCCCACTGTGGCTCCATTCACCAATAGCTTCAGGACACCCTGGGGATCTTGCCACTTGTAGTCTGTCACCTTCTGCCCAGCACTGTGCAGGAAACAGCTTTCTCTAGCACTGGCTTTGTCTTTATTCTTTTGTGTGCTGACAGTAAATGGACTTTCAGCCGTCGGATTGGCCACAGAGCCGAATTTGCAGTTTGCCCAGCTTGGTCCTCAATACCTCTGCTGGAATAATTCATGGCCTGATCGTGTGAGGGGGGAGTTCCTTGCTAATGAAGGGGAGGAAAGACACAGGCCCCATTTAGAGTCTCTGGAACAGTGCTAGTGTTCTGTATCTGGCTGCAGATGAAGGCCCAGCCGAGTTTTAGGATAAAGCCTAGTGCAGGTCTGTGGCACCTCTCCTTGCATGGAGCTGCTCTGTGGTGCCAAATCTCAGACATAATGACAAAGTAGAGGAAAGACAAATGTGAATAACCCCAACAATTCCTAGTCAATTCATGTTTTTCTAAAACCTGTGCAAACTTTGTCCTGTGTTCTTATATAAGGCCACATCTTATATAAACCAAGATGAAAGGTCCACAAGGAGAGGGACTTTTTAGAAGGGCATGAGAAGGAGTGGATTTACATTAGATATAGAGAAGAAATTCTTTCCTATGAGAGTGAAGAGGCACTGGAACAGGTTGCCCACAGAAGCTGTGGACTCCCCATTGCTGGAAGTGTTCAACTGGCTGGGGCTTGCTACGGGGGCTGAAATTAAATGGTCTTTAAGGTCCCTTCCAATCCAAATCATTCTATGGTTATTCTATGTGGTGATCCTTTGCTTTGGAGAAAGACAAAACTGGCAAAAAATATTCAGAGAAATACTTATATCTAATTTTAGACATCTAAAGTGAGGTTTGTTCTTTGGAACCTAAAACTAAGCAGGATGAACCTTTCATCCCTCACTAGAGGCAGACAAAGAGTTTTGGTCAAGGAATAGTTAAAACTGCTTTGCATGGATGTTTGTATAGAGGCTTATAATTTCTTGGAAGGTCCAGTCCATCCAGTAAGGATGTACTCCTGCCTCACTGCAGGAGGAGTTAGATCTGATTTATTTTGGGAGGATCAGGACTGGATTGTCTTTCTGTGTGGCCTGTGTGCCTTGTAATAACAAGCTCTCTTGTTATTACAATTCTCATTGCAACCTAAGATTAATACTTGTATCCCAAATTTCACCGAGGCCAGCATGAATGAATAATAATCCCATTAAAGAATTCAAGAACTGGCCAAGAGTCACTAGTTGTATTTGTTAACAAAACTGAACCAGAGGTGAGGATTTCATTGCTTTCCTTGCACTTTCTGGCTTTGACTGGGGAGAAACTCCATGATTGCCAATGTTTGCACTGACCACAGGAAGGCAGAGCCACCCTCATGGCAGCAGCACGCGGTGAAAGCCATTCTGTGATAACTGCCTCAAATTCTCCCATCAGGCAGTGATTGAAAAACGAGAGCTGAGAAACCACAAGACCAGGTGCATGAGAAAAAAAGTAGGTTAGGAATTGTACATGCCAGATTGTGAACCAGGCTGCACTCCCCTCAAGGGCATATTCTTCCAGTTCCACAGCTTGTTTCATGGAGAGGAAGATGATGGAGAAGAACCATCTCTGGAGATTGTCTGTTTTTCCCGGGGCTGTGGTGTCACTCCATGTGCCAGTGTCATGCCTCTGGGAGGCAAAGGGCCCTACATCACTCCTGATGAACTGCAGAGGTGTCTTCGAGCAAGGAGAAAAATCAGGGAGCAAACAGCAGCCCTGGATGTGGCTCTGCTGCAGCAGGAGCTGAGCAGCAGCTGAAGGTGTTGCTGAGCCTGGGGACAAGTTCTGGGGGTCTCACGGAAAGTGCCTAGGAAGAGGGGAATTACAGAAGGATAACAAGCATGGAAATGTGAAGGAATTTGAGGGGAAATTTTGAAATTCATTTTCTAGGGCAGATAAGTTTGACAAAATCCTAGACTTTTAAGCTACATGACAGCTTGCAGGGAGAAAAAGCTGTGTTTCCCTAAGTTTTAAATTGAATGACCTTATGTGCTTGTTAGGACTATCACACTCAGTTTAGCAGCAAGCAGTGAAATACCCTCCCTTCATGGCTCAGCTACCTTTTTCTCAGGAAAGCAAAATCAGCATGGCCAACACCTTCTGCCTTTTCCTATTCCACACAGGAATGCAAGATATACATGGAAAACAGGGGAGAAAGCAGGTGACAATATTTAAAATGGGAACTCTGTGGCATCTCTCCAATATAAAATGAAGACAACACTTGAGTAACAGCCTGCTCTTATCACAGGCTGCATGTTTTTAGTACATCCTAGTAGGTTGTAGAAGTGACATCTACATTTGCAACAGAAAGGTGTCGAAGATGGCCAATACCCCATTCCAGAGGAATTCTCACTGGTTTGGACAAGCTACTGACTGCTTTGACTGTGCCCTGCCTGTAACTTTCCTGTCTAAAACAAGTCTGCAAGACATGAAATCAGGGTTTGCTGAATCCAGAGCCAAGCTTTCACTGATGTCAGTCAAACACAGGCTATCCCCAGGTGACACTTGTGCTCCAGTTTGAGTGTATTCTCTCTGACATAGAATAAGACCAGGGCATTTTATTTTTTCCAAGACAGATACATTATCTGGCAGTTTCCAGCTGCTGTAAGATAGGTTACAATAGTGATACAGCCTATCTCTGGAAAGCCTCTTTGCCTGTGGTTCCCTGCAGGGTTTTTTTTTTTGGTGTTTACTATGTGGCTGAGCTCACTCTTCAGCCTTTCTTTATCAAGGGATTTTAATCACATTCTTCAGTCCTTTATTCAGCCACCTTCCTTTCCCCAGAAAGGAAACTTGTAGCAAATTCATGTCTTCAAAGTCTGTCTTTTGTATGATTTTGTTGACACTGGCTAGCATTCAAGCTTTATTGGAATTGACAGTTAATGTAATTGCATAAGCCCTATTTCCTTAGGAAAACAGCCTTCAAAAGACCAGGGCAAGCTACAAGAACTCCTCTTGAACTCCCTTGCAGGGTCCCAAGCTTTAACTTTTAAACCTTCCCTATTGTTATGTAAGCCAGTAGCAAAATTTTATTCCCAAAACTTTTTAATTATAGAATGTGATTCTTCAAATATATTTTAGACATTGGAATAGGATGAAATAAATGGCACACTACTGTATCTGTTTCTCTCCACAGTGACCAGGGTCTGTAGAACTAGACAAAGGAATTTCCTGGGTGGACTCTTCAGATTCTTTAGTCAGTGAGGCCAACCTGGCCAAAAGTTGTTGGCATGCGTTCATTTCCCAGAATCCCAGAATCAGTAGAAGGGACCAGCGGGTCACCTGGTCCCAACTCCCTGCTCAAGCAGGGTCATCCCAGAGCACAGGATTGTGTCCAGATGGTTCTTGACTATCTCCAGTGAGGGAGACTCCACACCCTCTCTGCACAATCTGTTTCAGTGCTCGGCACTGCCCAGGACAGAAATTCTTCCTCATGTTCAGCTGGAACTTCCTGGGCATCAGTTTCTGCCCTTTGCCTCTTGTCCTACTGCAAGGCAGAGCAGGTTCAACTCCCTCAGCCTGTTCTTGAAAGAGAGATCCTTCAGTCCCTTAAACGTCTTTGTAGCCTCTGCTGGACCCTCTCACTTGTTCTGATGAGCCCAAAACTGGACACAGTATCCAGGTGTGGCCTCATTAGGGGTGAGTAGAGGGGCAGGATCACCTCCCCTGACCTGCTGGCAATGCTTTTCCTAATGCAGCCCAGGATATCATCGGCCTTCCTCACTCCTGGGGCACGTTGTAGCTCATGGACAGCTTGTTGTGCCCCAGAGCCCCCAGGTCCTTTCTATTTTAGGCTGATTGACACCCTGCACTCTATTGACTGCATTGATGAAATCCACATACAATCACTCAGGTCACATGAGACATCAACAACAAAGATATCTCGGTTCCCCTTCATTCTCAGAAGGGGAGAGGTTCCCCTTCATTCTCAGATTTTCAGGATAGCAGGTCTGGTCCCTCTGTCACATTATTTGGATATTATCAGGCCTTGGTAGTACCAGACCTTGTGCCTTTGCACTAAAAGCTCTCCTCTGTGAGTAGGAGCAATACCATATGAAATAGGGAGAGCTCACATTTTGCAAATCCATTTTTTTCTGTGAGCAGTGTTTCAGTTTCATTCTGGGATCATTGATTTGCTGGCTTTGAGCTGTTTTCTTCATCAAGCCCAGAGGATAAGCTTTTTTTTGCACTGCATCTTTCTCTCTTCTATGGCTAATGCTAGTTTATTCTCCTTCAAATCTTATGTAAAGCTTTTACAGGAGGATACATCTGTGATATGCTCTTCGGCTGCTTTTCTGGAAAAAAATATGAATAAACCAGAATAAACTGGAAGATTGTCAGTGTATTTTGTAGATTATCTGTGTTCCAACTCTACTCACAGGAAAATGCAAAGTCGATTAAAACCCACCAAGTGTTATAAATATGTTTTTTGATTCTGTCAGCATGGCTAAAGATAAAAGCTAATGGCAAATCCATAATACAGTCATACAGATCAAATGATCTATCAATCCATAAGCTTGCATTCATGACAGATAAATGCTCTTATTATCTTCACAGCATGCCCCAGTTAGTCCAGCATGAACTGGGTGAGTTAACTTGGCACTCTGCAGTCAGGGTGTTGGCACACAGGAAGTTTGTTTGTTACAGCAGCATTTTAAATGCTGGAAGTTCCATTTCTTTAGTCTGTGAACTTTTCCTTTCACTGATTACTGCTCATCTCAGCCCCTCAGCAGCTCTCAGGTGTATCCCACTCATTGTTCCCAGTTGTGACCTCCTTGTGTTCTTCTTCCAAGCCTTCCCCCTCTTCATCCCAGCAGCTTCTTTCTCCCAAGTTATTTGTGCACTGAGCCTCAAGCAGAAAACACCCCACATTTCCACTCGCCTACAGCTTGAGACAGCCACGTGATGGGAAACATTTGACAATTTAACAAGAGGCACCACAATCAGGGAAAACTTGTATATTTTTCAAGATAAATTAATGAATTTGCATCAGTTATCAAGATGAGACTTTTGTCTGGTCCACTGGTTCAGTGAGTCAAGGGTATTATAGACTTGAAGTACAAGTTCTCTTGTATGAACAGGCTGTTTTGAGCTAGGACTGTAATCACAAGGAATAAAACACTGTCTAATGCAGTGGCCAAATCAAGTACCAGTGAAAGAGGCTCGATTTGTGTCAGTCATAGTTATCTTGTTGATGGATCTGTCCCATTGTTAATGTTAAAACCCTTTTTGTTCTCTTGTTCCAGCTATTCAGAATTATTCATTCATCCTGAATGAATATTTTGTGCTTAAACTGAATCTTAGAAGCTTATTTAGAACCACTTAAGATCTTAAATTAAATATGAGTGTAATGTGGGGAGGCATAGAAATGAAAGATCCGTAATTTTTCAAGGGTAAAATTAAATTCCTCCCTCCTTTCCTCTCTGATTTGATGCATCTAGTACAAAGTATATGGAATTTGAGTAGGTGTACTAAGAAATTCAGAGCTTTTTGATAGATATCTGCATGTGAGAGATACACGAGAGATATTGTAGGTCCACAGAAATATATCAATTGATGAGTTTATTTTCTGATAGAGGTTGCAGATTTTCTCAATTTACATTTAAAGGCCAACAGAACTGATGCGGGACTTTTTTTCCTATTTTATCTATCGCATCTCAGGACCCACGGGGAAGAAATTAAAAACTCATCATCTGGCCAGCATGGAGGCTCAGAGCTTTGATGGTTTCAGCTGTTAAGCCTGCTGTTCCACAGAACCCATTTTTGACTCCTGGCTCTGCTGCCCAAACCAAAGTGCTGATGTTTGCTTGGAAGCGATGCAGCGGCTCCAGACAGGGTGAGCAATTTACAACATTTCCATCAGCCTAAGCATAGCAGTGAGCATATATGTGCATGCATGCATGTGGGCTTTGTTGCTGTTTTCAGCATTCAGGAAACAATTACAGGAGAGCATTAGCTGTGCTTCAGTGCAGACTGTGAGCCTAAAGTAATGGCATGATCTTCACTCAGGGACCGGGAGTGTCCCAGATGGATCAGCCAGGCAACAGGGAAGTAAACCTGCAACACAACTGATTTTCTGTAGTTTACCTCTCTGTTTTGAATACCTAACCCTTACACTCAGAAATATCTTTTTTTTTTTTGTGGAATTATGAATCGCTCTCTCCTTTTCAGCGGCTGAACTGATAAACAATATTTTGTATTTCTCCACAATTACAATTCCCTTTATTACAGGGTATAATGCCATCGCTGTATTTTAGCTGTATAAGAAGCTGTGGAGAAAACAAAGTGTGGCCTGAATCAATGGCAGAAGAAGAAGCAGCAAAGATCACTTATTTAGTGATCACTTATTTCCCAGTGTCAGCATAAAACTCTCAGAAATCATGAATGCCTAAGAACAATGAAGAGAACAAGAAGCTGCAGGCAGGTGAGGTATTACCTTCAGTACAGCCCAGTCCATACACAAGAAGAAATGCTTCCTGTTATGAGACTGATATAGCTGCAAAACATAAACACCTTTTTCAGGTCTTCATCATCCAAAGGTAATTTGTTTCCCCTCAAAAACATTCACTGAATACCCATTTCTCTTTGCAATGTTGCCTCACTCAAACTAGACAATTATGGACACAGTGCTAGTCCTTTACAAAGCTATTTGTCCATAAAGATAATTAATTTCTATGGGAAAATTCACAGCCAGCAGCAGAACCAAGAGAAAAGAGCTCTGTGATAATATGTCAGAACTACTTAAAGTGCCCTGAATAGTCATTGTGCTGTTGATGAGAAGGAGAAAACTCTGGAATTTTCTCTCTAGCTGTCCTTCAGCACTTTTTGACTGTATGACAACCATCTAATTTAAATACCGACCTCCCAAATCTCAGAAAAACTCATGTACATCACACATTTCCTACACTCTACTCATTAAAGCACACAAGATTATTTTTTCCTGGTGTTTTTGGGTTCACAATATAATACACAAAATTTCCTTCCAGCTGTTGGAAAGGCTTCAGTCTAGCAGGTAAACAAACCAGTGCACTGAAATCTGGTTCCAGTCTCATCTCTGTCTTTGGCTCACCTCTTTGTACCTATAGAAAATAGAAGATAATATTACTTTGTGACCTTGCAGTTGTGTCCTAAGGATTAATGCTTGGAATGCGCTACACGCCCCCGCAGCGAGCAGCAGCCAGGTCAGTGAGTACACTCTGTTCTCCTTTGCATGGAGGTAAATTAGGTGTGCCTCTGATGGCAGCAGAAATTTGGCCCCATTGGATGAATCCCATGATCTCCAGGCTTTAGGCAGATTCATTCAGCTGGCACCGTGCCTCAGACCTAACTGCAGTGTTGGGAGATATCTTGCAAGGAAAGGCATCTTTTGGGTTCTGAGAGCATGTGGGTAAGTAAAGCAGGAATTAGGGGCATACTGGTAAAGCAGGAGATACTTTCTGGAGAATTTTATCACCTGCTCCCTTTTGAAAGGACTGGTGGGAGAACAACTCAATAGGACACATGGGGTCGTGTCTGCTGCTAGCACAAGAGAAAAAATCATAAGCTAGCCATTTTTCCAGGGCTCATGAACACTTTCTGGGCATGTGAATGCTCCTTAGGAAAATCCCATGGGGTTTTCACAGAATGTGGGTTTGGCTGCTGCTCCAAAGTGCTTTCTGGAGAGCCTTTCTAATGGCTGTGGGGAAGAGCAGGGAAGCCAGCTGAAATATGAGGGTGTCAATATTACCTATTGCGTCTGAATTCCCCTGGGCCAGAGCTGCTGGTTAGACAGACACCGTAGGCAGAGTGCTTGGCAGGCTGACTCTGCTTTCTGAAGCCAGGCTTCATCCTCCAGCCATGAGCAGGGTGCTGCTGGAGCTCCTCACTGAACTGAAAATTGCCAGCCCAGAGCTCATGTTGCAGCCCACAGTGTGCTGGGGGATCTGGGCAACAAGGGAGCCCTCTTCCCAAGCAGCCCTTAGTCTATCATGCCTGAAAAGCACCAGCTAAAACCTCAGCATACACCAATCAGGCAAGCACCAGTTGGTATTTGTATTAATTATTCATGTATTTCCATTTTATTTAATAACTGAGTTACAACTATTCATATTACTGTCTCCTTACTCCAGCACTTACACAGACTCAAAGGGCAGATGATAAATACATTTAATACTTCCTCAAATGCAAATGTTTTTGTTTGTTTTTCAATGTTTACTTGCTTGACTGGAGCATTTCACTTGAGTCTCATACCCCAGTTAGTTACAGCAGAATGCAAGAGTGGCATTCATGCCTGGGTAAAAGTAATTTTCTTGCTTTACAACACCAAGATAAATTCTGGTCTAAAGCACATCATGAGGTCAATCAGGTCTAAGATTTTAAATGCCAAAAGATTTACAATTCCATCCTGACAGCCCCTCTGCTCCCCCTCATGTTTTCCCCAGCAATAAGACTCATTTAAAGCTTTAAATATGAGAAGCAGAAAAGGAGTCATTAATTTTACTTGCACCACAGCATTCACAGCTTGTAAGCCTTTGACAGCTTCCTTAAACCCAAAGGAATTCAGATAGCTAGGGCAATGAATGTGTACCAATTCTTGTACTGGAAGGACATAGTTTGCAGGGCTGAACACATATTTTTGTCTTGCAGGAAGCTGACAGTGATGAGAGTATGTAGGATGCTTTACTACTACATTCACATGATGCTACTTAATTCCCCATCTCATCTTGTTCAGCATATTCCCTTTGTGTTTCTTAAATCAATACACCTGCAGTGAGCCAACAGATTTTTTCAATATTTTGTAGGATGCTCTGCCCTTACCACCATACTTAATAACTATTGTTTTTGGTAAGACAAATAAACTCCTTAAATGTTATATTTGCTGCTTAGAAGGAAGTTGACTGTGTGTTTTGGGGGATGAGAAATTCAATTGAAGAAAGCTAAACATATATGCATGGAGCTGAATGCTTTTGGAAACAAATTCTGTGGGCTTTCATATTTGTATCACTGTCATGATTTTGGATGGAAAATGGAAAACTTGTGATGAATGCGTAATAGGCCATTGCATTTCCATCTGAGACAGAAGGAACGTGCTCACTCCTTCAGAAGGGAAGACAGATGAAGGCAGGCAAGCGACAGAATAAAACAAGAATTAAGTGATAGCCTCTTAATGATCATTGTTCTGCTATCTGTCCATTATCTGTCTGGGTGTAGGTAGCAAACACCACATGAATTTAAATAAAACCGATTACTCACACTCACTTACAGACGTGATGATAGGAGCTGCTTGACAGGTCTTACACGGGAAACTTGGATGTAATTGAGCCCGTTGCTCTGTTGATTCTCCTCCAGCAAAATTCTCTACCTGTGCAGGAATATTTTAAGACCTCACTAACTTTGACAGAGTGTTAGGGTTTTTTACTTATTTGTGTTTTGTATCATTATTGGGTCTCTACAATAACAGATGGTGAAATCTCCTGAGTAAGCCAAATGCCAGTGATTTTCCTTACAGGATGTCATGCAAAAACACTAACAGCTCGGTTCCTATTAGTACTAGAAACCGATGGGCCAGCTCCAGCGCCTTCTAAAGTTCCTGGGTGTCTTTGGATCAGCTCCAGGACACAGCTGAATGAGGCAGGCAATCTGCTTTAAACACTCCTTTATTATTCCCAGAGTTTCTGCTGAACATCCCACAGGCTAAAAACCTCTCTTAAAGAGCACTTTCTTTTTAGAATACAAAGGTTCTTTTAAAGACGAATAAAATCAGGACAGTTTGCAGGTAAATTTAAAACACCCATTTGTTTTTCCTTCTTGAATCAGGGACTTCTCACTTCTGAGGTAGCCACTGCTGGTGGTTTGTGTGCTGGCAGCAAACAGTTTTACAATTGCACTTGGCATAGGTGACAACCAGCTTGGCCAGGCTTGTCTTTCTTGGTCTTTTCCCTTCCCTATGTCTCTTGCTGTGCCATATTGAAGGAATATTGCTTAATGGCTATAATGGGATATTTACATCTATTTCATGCTCCTAGAGCTGTCTTAATTGACTCTTTTCTCTCATCATGATTAACTGATCATCTGCTGATCATGAAATCTCAATAGAATTCATAGCTCTCTGTCAAGTGAGGCTGTAGGAACATTTCTCCATCCCTGTAAGTCCCATATGCCCCGCTGGTGATATGAAAAATGTTGGAGTCCTTTCACCACATTCGTGGGCTTTGAGAGGAAGTTTGGATGTATTTATAAAGTCCATACATTTAGATTGTCTTCTATTTATATCTGCCTGCATTTCATGTTGAGATTCTTATTTTCAAGTACACATATCTATTTATGATAACTTTTAAAATTAGATTTCCTTTTAAATGAACTGGTGGTTCCCTAACAAAGAGGGGTTTGCTTGCTGGATCTCTGGTCTGAGCAGGTTCTGAACTGGGGACCAGGTCTGAGTCTTTTCATTGTACTTAAAGGAAAAATGGGAGAAGTGCTTCTCCTCTCCTTCCTGGTTGCTCTGAGGAGATAACTGAGTGTCTGACAAATATTGTATTTTAAGCAATGTGTAAGTACATGTAAGAGGTGACATGCTGCCTGCAATGGGCTTCATACACATGCCAAGAGGGAGCCCTTCCCTCTTTATCTCTGGGACTGTCTGTTGGACAGCAGTCAATAGCCAGTAATGGACACTGAGTGACACAGCAGCGCTAGGGACAAGACATCTGTCAGCTTCATACAACCCTAGTTATGTACAGTTGTTTGTGGCTTTGGGCTTTCATTACTCTGGGCCCCCTTGATTTTCAGAGAGGTAAGTCCTGAACTTATCCATTTTGGCATTTTCCATGAGAGAGGAGAGAGGTAGCAGAGACGGAGGAAAAAAGGCGATCCTTATGGAATGTCTTCAAGGAGAGTTAATTTTTTTCGACTGATGTCTGTGGAGTTTCCATATTTATTCATAAGGAAATCATGCTCAGCAATTGTCCTTACCTCCCAGAGAAGTGCTGCATTCGTTTGAAGGTATATTTGACACATATTGTGTCAAAGCTCACGGTCTCTCAGACATGACATGTGACAGCTGAAATTATTTTACATGCTCCAGTTAAAGGAATTGAGAACCAAATTCCCAGGGGCTGTGGACAGTACCTGTACATAAAGCTCTCTTTGAGTATAAAGGAGATTTTTCAAAAGCATTCAAAATCGCTTTTTCCTGCTCTCATAGAGTTAATTCTGGATTCTTTTGATCACCAAGGTAGTTCTTCAATGTATCTGAGCCAGTTTGGCTGAAATTATTTTAGCAAATAGGATGGGTCATGGACCACTCTGATCTGGGTACCATCTGAGACAGCTGTGCTGTGCCATTACAGAGAAAATCTCTGGAGTTCCAGAACTGGAAGGTCCCATCCCACAGATCTGACGTGAATACTGCTGGGCTAAGACAGTCTCCAGCCTCTTCCCAGGAGCTGTCTTGGGAGAGTTATATTGGTCAAAACTCTGTGGCTGGAGACTGTTTTAGCCATTAAATGATCATATTCTGGTGTCTGTCACTGTTTAAGAGCTATAGCTGCAATCTTTGAGCTCCTCTGCCATCAGTACAGATGATCGGAACTGTGCACAGTTCTTGACAAGAGGAGCTGCACCCTCATGTGTACAGCTATGTCTGGTCTCATAAATTAAACCTCTGTGGGACCATTCTGAGGCAATGAGACAGATCATTAGGCCCACAGTAGTGGGCACTCATCCAGCTGGCCTCTGCCAGCCTCTGAAAAAGGGGGCCCATGTTGTAAATGTATCTGGTGAATCGCCCCCACTATGTGCTAAGTCCCCACACATGTCAAAGAATTATTCAGAACAATGTCACAATCCCAAAAGAACTCCAGGGATCATTCAAACAATTTCTCAGTATGGACAATCAGGATTATATTGTCAGTGTCTTTTCACTGGCACTGTTTAGTTCATTAGTAATACAAAAAGACAGTCCTCACCACTTCTGCTAGAGAAATCTTCCCTGATGCATCCCAGCACTCAATTTGCTTTGCTCATAGCTGCATCAAGATTGTCCCTGGGCACCATCCCCCAGCTGAGAAAACTCATGTGCCTCCTCCTACTAGGTCTCAAGTAAAAGCTTCCAGGTGCTAACTGAAATTCCTCATATTTTCCTAAAGTTGAAAGCTCCCCAGTCAGTAAATACAACTTCCAGAGAACAAAGAGAAAGGGTATTTTCTGCAGGTGCAAGGTGGTGTTGCTGCCATTGCACGGAATATAATTTGAGACTTGTATATAATCCATGTATTATTGTGAAAAAAATAATTGAAGTAGGTCTAGAGGACCAATACAAAACACAGGACTGATGAGGCTGATTTAGGGGAGGACAAATGTTTAGCTTAGTGAAAGGAAAGCTGAAGTTTTTGACAGCTATCCATAGACACCTCAGGGGTCTGAGTACTCAGAAGGGAGGAGAGTAAAAGATATTTCTGGAATTAGAACAAATGACTGTAACCTGGTCCTGAATAAACAGACAATGGAAATGATAAAGAAGTTTCTAAACAGCAGAGGAATGAAGCTTTGGAAAAGCTTTCTGACCGCAGGAATAAGTCAAAAAAGCAAAATTTAAGAGGGAGCTGAAGAATTCCAAAGAAGGGATTATATGACCTGATGGTTCATGACAGCAAGAACTGAACTCAGTGACCAAAGTCATCCCTTCAGGACCTATCTCTGACGATCTGAAAAGTGTTTAAGAAGACCATGTCCCACTGATCTGCAATGACAGAGAAGGTGGAGACTGAGTCTCAATGTCTCCAGATCTAAATGCAGCATGATCCCCTTGAGCAACAGTCCTGCCATTCCATATAATAACAAAGGAGCCCAGGAATAGCTTCTGTGGTGACAGTAACTTGATTTACCACAGTTGTGAAAGAATGGACTCAAAGAGTTATTTTTCTAAACTGTAGTATCTTTTTTTCCTGGATATGATATAAACATGAGAAATAAAATGGCAGATATCTAGATACAAATTTTAAATCGAGATAAATGCAAGAGCTTTTGTATCCAAATGGCTGCTTCATGCCCTAAATTTTCTGAGTTTGCTTAATTCTTGCAGCACATAAGGCATGTAAAAACCACCCACTCACTACTTCAGAGCCATTTTTCTTCATCTAAATGAAATTTCTTTAGTTCCATTCATCTTTACAGCTCATTCAACAGGTCCCTGTGCAGCAGTGAAGGGAAGCATGTTTCAATGTGCTAATCCAGCTCAGAGATGGATTAATTGACTCACATGCCCCTCTGATCACTAGCCAGATGTCTCTCCCCAGCTGGCAAGCCTTACTAATTTTCTTGTTGTTGTTGTTGTTGTTAATTCTGGGTTTCCAGCCAGCGGGGGGCTCAATCAAGGGCAACATGCCCTCTGCTGATATTTTGTATGCTTTGGTCTGCCTTCCCTTGGGCAAAGACATTCAGCTATGAACCTCCTTCCCTGGCTCTTTGTCACCTGGCCTGTGGCCCCTGGACAGAGCTCTCCTGGTGCAGTGGCACTTGTGTATCCGGCCCATGGGGCCACCCCAGGGCTGTGCTGGGAATATTCAGGGTGGGTGAAAGGGGCATGTGGGGCTCAGAGGGCCAATTCCAAGAAATGACCCAAAATTTCGAGTCTGTGCATTGAATCTTTTGGGGAGAAAAAAAAAAAGACTCATAACAAGAGTTAGAAATATTTGAAATATTTACTTCATTGGGCCATGAAAGGAAATTTCTATGAAATGAGGTGAGAGAAAAGTCAAGAGTGCTTAAGAGGAGTGTTCATGACTAGACCAGCTGGGACAGTAAATTGGGAAGCAATGTAACATAAAGAGGGGTTTGAAGATGGGATGCATGTGTGCTCCAGGCTCTACTCCTTATGCTGTCATTGCCCTGATGTCTTGGGCAAGACACTTCACTACTCTGGTACTTTCTAATGCCTATGGGAGTTTGGGGTATTTTTAAGGTACTTGCTAATGAGCAAGGCAGTGTGAAAATGAAATATAATTTGCATCACTGAACATACAGCCATGTATTTTCAGTGTGAAGGCTTCTGCCAGGACTTGCAGTGATTTGGCTAAAACCATGGTGTTGCCACATGGAAAGGTGTCAGTTTTGGTCAGACTGTAGAACATTGTTTCCTCTTATCCCATTGCTTGTCTTGGGTCATCACCATGATAACATTGAGTAGAAACTCAGTGTACAAGAATTTGACTGGATGGTACTTCTATTCACCTCAGCAGTGACTTCCTCACACACAGGTTATCAGCAGTGGTCACTGAAGGAGGGCAGCTGAGAGCAGAGGCAGCCGTAGGAATATTTGAAGATTTGTACTATTTAACACCAAGACTCTGAAATTCAGCTATGCATACAGATAGAGCATTCTGTGAATTATAAAGGTGGAACACTGGTTTTCCAATTTCTCACTAATGGGGGTTATTTATCCCAAGCTGTAAAAAAAGGGAATTCCTGGACTACATGGATATTTGTATTTTCTTTCCCTTTTCCTTTTTCCATTTTCCCTTCCCAAAATTAGTTCAACAGGATAGAAAAGAAAAGCAAACACTTCTCCTTTTTCTTTTTTTTTTTTTTTTTTTCATTAGAATAGAAGTTGCAAAATATTGTTTCATTACAAGGTCAGAGGAGCACAGCTTGAGAATAGAAAAGTAAGAAGTTCATCTAAGGTGTGAACATTAGGAGCTCAACTGCATTTCTATGGACCCAGCACTTACTACTTCAACTAGAAATGTGGATGAGCTCATTACTTCAGCATCTGAGCAGTTGCTTACAATTCCTAGGCATGTAGATAAGAAGAAAATCTCACTCTTGTAATTTAGCATCTTTGGTCTTTTTTAGTTTAGGTACGTGCCTTGTATAAATCTCTTTCCAAAACCACAAATGTCTTCCCACATCAGGCATAGCCCCAGGGAAGTTGTTTTACAGAGAAATAAAGGCTTCGACCTTTGATCACTGTAACCTGGCTCCTCACAATCCCGAAAACAAGTTTCTAAAAACCTGAAATGTGAACACCACACACCGTCAATATCAATTACTGCTTTGTTAGGTGGTAAATTTTCCCCACGGGGGGTGAGCAATTCACTTGATGTATTTGGCAAAGGATTTGATTCTCCTCCCCACTGGCAGCGATGTGGAGCTGACAATCTCTCTGTTCTTTGATGGGGCACAGAGCAGAGTAAGGGAGAGCGGAGTCAGACTCAGAGCTCTGCGAGCGCAGAGAAAAGCGGGCTCCGGCAGGAGAGGATTTATGCAGTCTGAACAGCGAGCTGCAATCTTTGAAGAAAAGACTTCAAAGAGAAAAGGAGAAAAGAAACAATGTCTAATCTTCATACAAATGTGCTCAGGGGTCTCTGAAATTCAGAAACTTCTAAAATCTAAGAATTAATTATCACTTGCCAGAGGGAAGCTTTATTCACAGGTAACAGTTAGAGCAATCCGAGTCCTCCAGGTGTAAAACCCACGGAGTTATATTGAACTGACTAAAGCTCAGTAAATCACCCTCCTTCCTTTTGGTGTACTTGCACACTTTCCAAGTGTTTGATGTTATCCTTCACATTGTTTATGTGTGACACATGACAGTAGCTCCTAAAATTTTGTCTTTGAAAGGAGATGTACTTGGAAATATTTTTGGTACAAGAACTGTGACTCACAGGTTCACAATAAAACATGCAACAAAACGATGCAGCTCCTTGGCTCCTGTAGAGCAATGCAGCCCTGTTGGCTTCTGTTTACTGCAGCAAAAGACAGGACTCTAAGTCATTTTTCAGCTCCACAGCTGCATAAATAACAAGGAGCACTGGGGGTGACTAAAAGCAAAGCAATGCTGTTCCGATTCCTCTTAGCAGAATGGAGTATTTAAAATCCCTCAGAATTACCCTCAGGCCAGGTATCCAGAATATCTCAGCACCTCATAGACTCTCACATTTGTTCTTATAATACCCTTTTGTGTAAGCACTCCTCATATTCATTTTACACTTGAAGTCTGAAAGCTAAGGAGGTGGTAAGACCCATGGTTGCAGGGCAAGTTAGCAGTGAAAGGAAGAATTAAGCATTTAAATATCTGGAGAACTCAGTTACATGATGGTGTTATTGTGCTCAAGAAAGTGAATGATTTATTGTGGATGTCTGACCAGAGTCACACTCAGGCCACGGTAATGTGTACTTCAAATCCTGTATTTACTGAAGCTGAAGGTGTGAACCCAGCTGGCTGGTGTGGCTCAGCTGCTGCACAGAAACACATTAAACTGCAATAACTTGATTGTGAATCCCAGCTCTCTCTCTTTACTGTCTTTCATCTTTAAGACTTCAATGAAAAGAGCTGTTGCAGAAGCTCATGAGAGAGCTGTACCACAGCAGGGAAACAGTTCCTTGACATGAGCAAGAGGGTCTGCAGACCCAGAGCAGCTGTATCTGGTATAAAACTAAAAACTCACCTCTCTTAAAATATCAGTAAGCCAAGGCACCTGTGCTGTCAGGAAAGGAAATGGAAGACAGAGACCATGTCCAATGCAGCTACTTTGAAATAACAAAACCCTCCGGCAGGATTGGAATTGCTTCATTTTATGTTTATATCTATATGGCTTTTGTGGTTAAATAGAACCTGCCTTGATATTTGCCCACCAGCAGTCAGGAGGCGTCTGTGACTTTCCCCCTGTGCATATGAATAATTTACATCCCAATAATAAATAGACCCAACCATTGTGCACCACCAGCATTGCCAGAGATGGCCAAAAACTGAGTAGACATGGCAGTTTGTGACATGGTTTGGTGGGTGTGGTGGCATTCGGTCAAAGGTTGGACTGGATGATCTTGGAGATCTTTTCCAACCTTACCCACCCTATGAGTCTATGATCTACTGCTGCTTTGGAGTCACTGGCCATCCAAGAAGATCTAAGTAGCACAGGGGCATTGCACTACCCCAAGTTAACATCCAGAGGGATGCAAAGGACAGAGTTTGACCCCGGTGTTGCGTTACAGGCAAGGCTGGGGGTGTTTGTTTTCAAAGGAGATTTTATTCTGCGAACAGTCAGAAAAATCACAGGCAGTCTCCACTTGCTGTCTGTGGCAGCTCCCAAGACAACAAAACCAAAGGTAATTGGTGCTGCCTCTCCCTCCAAATGGGAAATGTTGATAGATATTTCAAGTATTTGTTTAACTGTGGATAGTTGACACAGCTTGCGAGAAATTATTCTTGGGAGGAAAAGAAACCTCCCAAACTCCTCCACTTCCTTTGTCCCCAGCTCCTCTCTGCTCCTGCTGGGTGCCCTGGATCACCCCTCCAGGAATGTCCCTGCCCGGGCAGAGTCCTGCACCCCTCCCTGCGGGCTGGTTCTCCAGCGGGAGCCGCGGGTCCAGGGATGCTCATGGAGCATCCTCGGCATCAGCGGGGCTGAGCTGTGACACCCCAGCCCGGGGCTCAGGCAGACCCCGGCCCTGAGCGAGTTCAAACCAAAAGAGACAATCTGGTACTGAGCTATTTTTGCCCGATGGGGGATATCTGCTGTGTTTGTTGGAAGATTTTTGGTGTCACTTATCACACACTTGTTATAATGCATTGCCTGAGGCATAATTAAATTCAAAGGGCATGTCTGTGTTGAAAGGGAGGGTTGAAATTTGTTGCTGTTAGGATTTTTCATTAAAAACCAAGCAGTTTTTCTGACTGGCAGGAACAATGGTTGCAGAACAAAAATGCTATTAAATAAGGAGAAGGCAAAGGCTTTTCTGTTTTCTTTCTTTCCAATTTTTTTTTAATAACTACCTGCCTGACATCTCCACACTGACTTTGAATAAAGTACAGCATTTAAAAATGGCAGGACTGTAAAAAGGAAGACAAGGCAAAGAAAAGAGCCTTGACATTAAGAAAGGTCTGGCAGGTGATAGGTATATTATATATACCAGATTATAGGTGTATATCTATCAATACACAGAAATATCTGTATCTATACGTGTGTGTGTGTGTGTGTTTTATCTCCAGAGGAGAAATTTGCATTTGCTGCTGAAATTTTCCTGAAAGCTCAGTTAATTAGTTCTCATAATACCCACAGAGGCAGACGTTAGTATCCTCCTTATCCACAGATGAGGAGATAGGAAAGAGCACAGCGAGAAGGATGCACAGAGAGATTAAGGGATTTCTGCTACAGTGAATTCAGTGTAGAGCTGGGAATTCAGTCCAGCAGGCGAAATCCTAGCCCTATTAAAAGCAATGGGAGAGTAACTTATGAGAAGCCTGGATTTGGCAATTTTTGCTTGCTTTGTTCAAACCTCTCTGATCTATTCACAGCTACACTTGTCCTGATGATGCTTTCAGAAGAAAACTACACCTGTGACTGTGTCATACAGCTCCTGGTCAAATCTCAGCTGAGTCCCTCAGTCTCAGAGCTTCAAAACGGGGGCTGACTGTTTCTTTGAGGGACTCTGTACCATACATTTACATATATCTTAAAAATAGTCTGGAGTGATAAGTGAAGTAATTTAAGATCTTCCTAAATAGAATACTATATCCTCCCAGGCCACCAGGGTCACAGAACTGAAATTTTACATCCCTAGTTGCTATATTCCACCTCACAGTGCTAGCAAAAAATGACTGGAGAGTTTCAGCTAAATAGATAAGCTACTTTTAAATTAGATTGGGTAAAGCAAGCTCATTAAAGAAAAAAAAATGCCCTCATTTTATAATGGCTTTGTTTCCTTCTTGCTTATATACTTGTACCAGGGCAGTATTTTCATGTTATTAGGGTGTTTTCAGCTCTTATTTTTAAGCTCACTTCATTAATGTTGGTAGAACACTTTGAAGTAGAAAATGTGAGTGCTAAGTGGTATCACTGACACACTTTCCAGGCAACGCTTTTGGCTTCCCAGAGGTCATCTGCAGCAAATTTGTCACACCTGCAAATGTGCACAAATCGGTGCTGGCAGTAGAGGGACAAGTTTCCCTGAAAACTGCTGCTGCAGCTCTAAGCTGGCTGCAAGTGCCTGCAGGAGGATTCCTCTTTCCAGCAGGAAGCTGGAATCTGCCAGCCCAGCCCTGGCAGTGAAGCAGCTGTAGAGCAGAGCTCCACTATCTGATACTGATGTGCTGGAGAAAAATTCCCTAAACTCATATGGAAGTCTCCCAGTGGCTCCTCCAGTGTTGGGCACCAAAATCTCCAATTCCTTGTTCCTCAAAAGGACTGTGATGGAATGAGGAGTGTTGGGAGGAGCACAGTGTGTACCGGGTTCCTGTGAGAAAGGCTGCAGTGGTGGGCAGAAGGTGGAGCTGCTGCAGCACCTTTGAACATGGGGGCAGTTTCATGGAACCATAGAAAGACTTTGGTTGAATGGGCTTTAAAGCTCATCTGGTTCCAATGCCCTGCCATGGACTGGGGTACCTTTCACTACCCCAGGCTGCTCAGAGCCCCATCCAACCTTGCCTTGAACACTTCCAGGGATGGGATGTCCACAGATTCTCTGGGCAACCTGTGCCAGGGCCTCACCCCCCTCAGGTAAAGAATTCCTCCCTAACCTCTAACATCTGTGTCTCAGGGCTTGCCCACTGATCAGAGGTTTGCCCTGATCAGTGCTGTTGAACACCAGGATTTCCTGCTCTCCTCCCTCCAGCCTGGAGCATCCCAGGGCAGAAGTCAGGTTTCTAACACCTGAGACAAGGGCTTACCCCTGAAGAGTGGTATCTATGGAGTCCTATGGCATGTTTCAGAAGTTTGTGGCACCAACATTAATTTTGAAAATCACCAAAACCATGGCCTGGCTACCTGTATCCCTTGCCCACCAGCCCCTGGAGTGTGGGATCACAGGAGGGATCCTGTTGGCCTTGGGGAGTGGTTTGGACACACACAGTGCTGCTGGCAGTGTGAAATGGGAAGCTGTCCTGGCACTGTATGGCAGCCTTCCCTCTAACTGCAATAGCACAGCTGCCCTGCTTGCTTGTGGCTCTGATTTATTACCTTGTCATATTTCAAAAGCTAAAGCAGGTTGAGCTTAGTCAATGTTTAGATGGAAAGGTCTCCAAGGAAAACACAAGAGCTAGAGGAAATGTTCCCCGAGTCAGAGTCAGGGCAATAATCCAGTGTGGTGTTAAGGATGTTGCTTTTGGTCTGATTGCAAAATCAATGTATGGGCCACTAGTGGTCTGTGGGGAGGGACTGTAATACCCAACATGACTGGGCAATAACTGACTGGTCTTTCTTTTCCTACAAGGGTCAACTCCACAGCAGGTGTAAATTGGATGAAATGAAGATGATGAATCTGGCTGATTGCTTTCTTTGTTTTGTCTCATTGCTTGGATTTAGAGGTTTGGTTGTTTTTCTTTGTCATCTTTCTTTGTATGTTTCATAATTCCTTAAATGGCATGGAACGATACAAAATACAAATATTTAGCAATTTTTTTTCCCTAATAAATTTCCCATCTTCTGGAAATCCACAACTTAAGGGTCCTTTTAAAGGTTTGGGATTTTTTTCTGCCTAAATTATTATCATGTGGGTTTGAATTTCCCCTCAGCACTGCCACAGAATCGTGTGAAATCTCAGGCTGCTCACCACCATCTGCAAGGCTGGATTTATTATCTGCCAGTTTCTTCCACTGACCATCACCTCTGTGTCTGACCCTCAAAGAAAACCAGCCACATCTCTCACTATTACCTCTGTAGATGTTGTGTGTCTGATGCTGGACTCTGTCTGTCAGTGTCCTGGGACAGTGAATTTTCCACATTCATCACATGGCTTTTTTGAAATGGCTTCTGTCAAGGAACACAGACATTTTTCTTCTGTGAAGCAAGGTGCATGTAACAGAAGTCACAATCCCTTTTGTAATAGTAAAAACTATATGAAAAGAACACTGTCCTGAATTTAAGGAGATAATGAAAATGAACAATTTCATCCATGCACCAGTTTGGCCTCTCATGTTTTTAAACAAATACCCATTCTTCATCTATCCTCCACTTGTAGCACAAAAAGAAATATTTTTCCATGACATGATGGAATTCAGAGTCAAAATCTGTGTTTTCATTTCACAGTTCTTTTTTTGTGTTTTAACAAACTGCAAATTTGAAGCATGAAAGGTGCTAAATTATCTCATATTAAAAACTGCAAAGCAAACAGAGCATCTCTATCCACACTGTTATTTTAGGTGGTCATTTCAAGAATGAACTGACCAGACACTTTTGAGGATGGCAAGGTGTTTAATACCCACTATGCAAAGGCTCTGTGACTGTAGTAATTAGCTGTGGCCCTCCACTGGGAAAACAGAGCCTTGAAAAGCACACTACAAAACCCCTGTCAGGAGTACAAGTGCTTTGAAGAGAGTATTGAAAGGAATTTTGCTTCAGAATACAAGAAAGTATGTAATGTGAGATTTCTCAAAGGAGAAGATTATGCTTTATTTGTGCTTTTCTATACAGATTGAGGAACAGAATGTGAGAAAACTTCACAACTTCTTTAGGAACACAGGTATTTTCAGGCTGGACTGCACCCAAGTCCAATCTAGCCCAGCATCTTGTGTCAGAGAGTGGCCAGCACCAGATGTTGCAGGAGAAGGTACAAGAGCGTGTGAACAAATCTTGCTTCCACAAGTGAGGAAAATATCTCCCTAATTTCCAGTTATTGCTGCTGCTGTTATGTATAGATTTATTTTCTTTCTACAGCACAAAAATGAAACAGAAGTGTCTATTTCAGATTTTAGGGATCATTGCCCAAAGCATTAATTGCTTCCTCCCAGTCATACCCTGAATGACTATAATGAAGCTGAAAAACCTGACTCCCACCCCTGCATTCAGTAATTCCAGTGTATTTCCAGTAGGGATCCCCATAATCTGGGATGCAGCATGGAAATGATCGCTCTCCTTTTGCCACACAGCAGTCAAGGCAAATGGGAATCTAACCTGTGGTTTTGAATGAGGGGCAGGATATTTTTCAGCAGATCAACACTGACATCCCCAGCACTCACAGGGGGACACAGAGGAGGTGAGGGCCGGGCTGGGACCCTGCTGGTGGGGTCCTTACTGGTACTGGCTGCCTTACAGATACTGCACTGACTGATACTGGGCAAGCTGTTTCTCATCTCTGTGTTGTCTCTACAGAGCAGAGATACTGACATTTCTCTTCTTTGAAAAGCAGTGTGATTGACAGCTGTGGCTAAAAAAATAACTGTAGAATATAACAGAAAATATTGTTTTTTAGGACTATCAGCTCCACCACTGAAACTCCTTAAAACCACCCACAAAACTTCTGCAGACAGAGAAAAACACATTCACCTCCACGCAAAGCTGTTCTTTCTGTTCCCCTTTCAGAATTAAGCTGAGCCTTTGACTTTTAATTCTGAGCTTTGGTTTTTTTGTTGTCATTATTACTCTTTTTGAAAAAAACGTAAACTAAAGTGTGGTCTGATCCCTCATTCAGCTGCAGTGGAGGAAGGGCATTTGTACTGGAAATTAATATGGTTGGCATGTCTGCCTTGGTTTTGAGGATAGTGTTTTCATGTTCTTTCCCTTTCTTCCCCAGCTTTCTCCTCTTTTGTATCTGCCTGCCTCTTGCCGGTTTCTTTCACAGCCCCTATTTTTGCTCCAAGCAAAGAACCCAGTCATGCTCTCACTCTCTCATGGGCTCTGTGTACACTTGAGGTCAGGCTAGCAAACCTTACTGGAGCCAAGCTCTGCACCCTTCCCTTGCCCTTTTCACACCCTCTGCCTGTCAGAGTTTCCTGTCCCCTGGGTTTTTCCCGTGCTCCGAGGGCAGCAGTCCCTCGCTGCTGCACACCTGGCTGGGCTTTGCCTGCCTGCTCTCAGTGGCTCCAATGCAGAGCTCCTGTTGGACACTGGGCCAGTCACTCATCTCTCCTCTGACGTGTTTTATCTGTTTCACCCACCTGATTTTCAGGGAAAGGGACAGTCTGTTACTCTTTGTCATTCCCCACCGTAGCACAACACAGCTCCCCTGAGGTTCAAGGCACCATATGCTTCTTTAAAAGACACAATCTCTCTGATGTGCCCTCACATTCCTCTGGACTCACTTCACCCTCATGTCCCTTCTTCTTCTCTCTACTTTCTTTTACCAATGTCTTCCTTCTCAGCACTCTGGTCCTTCTTCCTTTTCCCCATGCTCCCCTTGACCTCCTCCAGGGCTGTGCTGCCAAGCCTTGGGCAAGGGCTGGGGATGGGGCTGGGACCAGGGTACACCCAGGATCTGCCAGGGAGAGTTCAGCCACTCTGTCTCCTCTCCCTTTTGAGGGAGCAGGGATTTCTATGCCTGAATCTCAGTGGGCAGGGAACTAAACAGAAAAAGAGACAGAGCCCATCAGAGCTACAGAGCTCGTGGCTTGTAGGAAGGGCTGTGTGTGCCACGGGGAGCAAACCTGGCTGGGAGGAATGTTTGACATCTGATTTGCAGAGTCTCATTCCTTGGAGGCTTGCAGTAATTTTGTTCACTTTCACTGCCTTCCATTTTCTCCTATCTGCCATAATCTGTGTGTTTCCCTGTATATGGTTTTGTCCAGCTCTATTCAACCTTGTTCCTCCCATTCCCATCAGTGTGGCCTATGGGCTGCTTCATTCCAGCCAGTGTTCCTAAAGTTCCTTGGGAGGGGTGCTCCAGTGAGGCAACAATTAGTTCCTCTATCTATAATTTGTTTATCTTCTTCTACAGAGTCTTACAACAAGCCTCAGGAGAGGGATATAAATGATGAATGCAGGTTAATAACACGGGAGTCTGTGGAAAATTGCATTAAAATGGCACAGCAATAACGGATATAAAAACAACTGAAGCATGTGTTAAAGTCCCTACTATATAAAAATATTTCCACTGGTAATATATATTGTAGTTTGTGCTAAAAAATCTGAAATTTTATAGTGATAAAAAATTCATACCTCCAAACTTCTTGTGAGAAGAAAGGTTAGGTAAATTATTCTCAATTGTTACAATAGGTGAAAAAAAAGCAAATGGGTGAATTTAATCCTATTTAATCTTAATAATTCAAAGGCCTGGAGTGTAGCCATGTGTATCAACAGAGCTCCCTCTCTCATCAGTGCAGAGAGGCAGAGACTTCAAGGGAGACAGGTTCATCCCAACCCAGAAAAAAAATGCTTAAAAAGCAGGGACACTGTCTCTCCCTTAACTGGAGGAGATTAATTCCTCTGGTCTTACGTAGGCAGGATGTGTAACCCTTCCAACAGCTACACTTGGGAGCTTCCTCCTTCCCAAAGCCATTTTTAAAAATGACCTCGGGTCACTATGGCCAGACTAAGATTAGCAGAACTATTTGTAGTTTCTGGTATTCCAAAAAGGAGGTAAGAACATTTCTATTGGCTTAATAACACAGGGGCAGCTCATGGATTTCTCTGGTTGCACTGGAAACTCTCAGCCAGATGTGAGGTGCTGGAAGCTGAGCTGCACACTCATCAGGATGCTGAAAAGCCTATATATCATCCTTGTGAACATTTTGTGTGCCTGCATGAGCTGAGGGGAAGCTCCCTGTGGGAGCTGAGATCACAGAGGGGTTTCAGGAGACCTGCCACGAATCTTCAGCCAGGCAAACAAACTGGTGGAGTTTTACCCTCTCATGACAGTTCATTATTTTGCTTTAACAGGTTGAAAAAAGCTGAGAAGTGACGTGAGAAGCCGTCACTCTAACGTGGAAAGGGAAATCTGCTTTATTTTTTCCCAGTAATAAGCAGAATGAGAACTGAACACAGTCTTGGGGCACCAAGTGGACAAATGTGTAGGACATCCCACCCAGCAATCAGACCAAGTTCTGTGTCAGGACACAGGCATTGTGGAGATGTGGCTGCCAGGATGATGGGAAAAGGATGGGAGCTGCCTGCTGAACTAAGAATGCAGCTGGGGTGTGTCATCATAGTGAGATATGTTTCTACTAACACAATTCAGCATAAATAGTGCTGATGCTGGTTTTTGAAATGATAAAGAGGCACTGGGTAAATCCTTTGGCTGGAGGTGCATTCCTAGGGAGCCAGGAGTGCAAAATCCCACTTCAATAGGATAACGTAGAAGAAAGTACTGCAGAAAAGCATTTAGGTGAAGAAAAACTTAATCCATATAGTTGTCTGTTCTTCCAAAGCATTAGCCAGAAATCCATCTGAAATGCTGTTTTTCAGTGTGTGTTCTGGTAGCTCAAAGTCTCTTCTAAGGTAAAGATTTTTTTTTTTTTTTAATGCTGTTCCCCAATAACAGTAAAATTTTCAGCCTGTGGTCTGTGATTCTTCATGGGTCCAGGATTAACTTCCTGATATCTATGCTTTTATACTTTTTAGAGAGACACAATCCTAATGATAATATATTTTCAGCAGAATCTGCATCCACAGGGAGAAATAGGGAAGGTTTAAGCAATAAGGAGTGAAAATCATGGGTACAAAAGGGCAGGTTTTGAACTCAACATGAGAAAATTGCTGAAGATTCCTCTGAGCATATTTTTTTAATGACTACACCTTGATTAATGGAATATCACCTACTCTTGTATAAGGAAAGATTGAAATGCAGAGAAGGTAGATGGTGAGAATCATTGATAATGTCAACAATGACATTGTCATTGTCCAGAGAAAGCAGGGAGGAAAGTGCTGAAATGGAGTCAGACTGCCATTTTTATTGCAGAAAACATAAATGTAGCATTGAACTCTGCAACTTCCCAGAAGGCTGTTCTTAGATAATCATGGTATCTATTTTAGTAAAATGCAGATTTTGGGGATATTTTATTGTACAGCAGGATGGCTGGTCTAGAGAAGAAATGTTGCTGGGTTTGCCATAGCAATCTGCCAGACACAACACCAGTGAAAAACATGAGCACATTAAAGATACTGAGGATTCCAACTGATCCAAGATGAGCCCGAAAAATGCATTTTCTTTTGCCTGTCTTGAGTTTGCTCAGTGGAATAAGAATCTTTGAGGTAAAAATAGTTCACAAAAAGATAAAATGCTTTCTGCTCGGCATTGTCTCTGCTACTCTCTTCCTACATGTTGAGATGTGGTTTGCTTCTGTGACAAGTTTGTGCTGAATATCCAATGGAGAATTAGCAGGTGGAACAGAGCTCAAAGTCCTACCCTGCTTAATATCTGCAGCATTTCTCAGCTCTCACAACCAAACCAAAACACAGAAAAAATCATCCAGGAAATAGACTGTCAAATGACCAGATAAAACCCACGATCAACAGGAGCAATAAGGCAAAATTCACATTTTTGAGTAATTCACGTAGAGGGTCATTCACAGAGGTCAGATGCATGATACAAGCTACAGATAAAACTTTATGAATTACAGACTTTGCTGTCATCTTAATAAGCTCTAGCTGCTTGTTCATCTGTATTTGTGGAAATCGTGGCCTTAACTCCTTAACTTTTTCAATTCATTATGGTAGTCTCTTTTTAAAAATATAGTAGCATCTTTAATATTCTCCAAGGGCTGTTTTGCTTGACTATGACATGTTTATTTGTCGAAGACAGATGTCCAGAATTATGAAATGTCTAGCCTAATTCGCAATTTTTTTTAACACAACGTGACATTAGGAACCGAATAATTTTTAGATGTGAGTTGTGTACCTCTAGTCATCCACTGACAGTTGGGATTTATTTTAAAAAATATGTTAACTTTGGGCTGGAGCAGTTTAAGAACAGTTTGGACCTGGTAATATATGAGTCATAAGGAGAGTTGTTTCCTGGTTCTGTGAGTACTTTTTGACTGATTTAGGCAGTAAATATGAAGCCTGGTGAGACATAAACAAAGCTTTATCTATAAAAACAGCCCCCTTCGTCTACTTTAATACAGCCATGATCACAAGAGGGTTGGTACTAGTGGATTTGTGAATTCAAATGGTACAAAAAAATAACTTGGTCTGCTTCCCTGATATTTATGCTGCTGTAACTCAAAATTTATTCAGTGGAAATCAGTGGAGATCCTTCAATTTCATGCCAGAGATACATTTTCAGCTGTAAAGACATTAGGAAAAAAATGACATTCCTGGGCAGAGCAGGAATATGTTAATATTAAATTTCAATTTTTGTAATTCAATTCTAGATTAGGACAAACCAAATGATCAAAAGCACTAATGCAACAGCAACATCCTGGTGGGTCAGTCCTGGGGACAAAATGTAGCAGGGTCAGGGCTACGAGCAGTCCCTGTGTGGGTGCAGTGGCTGCCTATATTGTAATTAGTCCTCTGTCACATTAACAGATGTTGGGGTAAAGGTGGGTGATTATAGACCCTTGGGGCAAGGAGAAAGCATAAAGGTGGGAAATTTTCCCAAATCCCTGAACCCTGGAGTTAAATACCACCCAGGCTATAAGACTGGAGCAATGCAGATGATGTGTTCTTCTGAGGTCCAGCAGGGCAATGTCCTTCTAATTGCTGCCATTACCTGGTTGAATCACACAAAGCCAGAGGAACATCTTGATCTAATCAGCAGGATGATTTTAATATGTAAAGGAATGAACTATTTTAACCAAAATCACATCCACTGAACAGAAGATGGATGTTATAAAGGCCTTGTCCTGATCCTGTTAGTATTCCTGTCTTTTGGGGCTAAAAGTTACCTGACTTGGTGAACAAGCAGCAAATCCAGCAGGTGGGGAAATCTTTGCAAGATTACCCTACGTGAGAATCTCCAGGAAGCTTTGACAGCCCCAGGAAAGATTTCCCCCAGCTCTAACTTAGCCAGCTTCGGAATGAGAGCCACTGCAAAGTGCACCAGAGGAGGAGGAGGAATAAAAGGTAGCTTTGAGGAGGAGAAAGGAGTACATGAGGGAAATCATGAGAATCCACTCCTGGGGGCTATAGGACTCAGATTCCTGCTGTTTTATGCAGAAAGGGCAAGGTCTAGCCTTTAATCTGAGATCTTTAAATGCATGACAGCTTTTAACAGAAAACAGCAAAGGCTAAAGAAAGAAAAGAAAGAACTCAACCCACTAGGCACCAAATTTAAACTAAACTAAACTAAACTCTGGTGAACCCTGTCAGGGAATCTGTGCTCAAAAAGGAAATTAGGGAACCTGAGGTCTCAGGGGCTCTTGATGTGAGGAGGAAGAACGGGTATTTAAGATACTGCAAACGCCTCTACATGAAAACTGGAGTCTAGCAGAAGTGACTTTCTGACAGCATCACTTGGAAGGAAATGTATTTGCTTTAATTTGTGCAGTGCAACCTCCTCCACACTCAAACCACAGAAGCTCTGAGCCCAAATTGACTTTATGCACAGGAAACAGTGTTTTAGTTGAAGAATGTTAAATTTTTTGGCTTAGGAAATTGTTGCTTCAGTCTTTATTATAACCAAGATGAAAGTTATCACATATGCATGGTATGTAAACTGAGAAGAGTTTGCATATTTGAGTACCTTAATGTTGGACCAGTGTGTTGACACTATGAGATGATTGAAAGAATAAGTTAATGTTTTCTGAAAGGTTTGAAATGCAAATCTTTCAAATCAACAAGATCAAGACTAACAGGGGGCTTAGACTTGAATGCTTGCTAGGTTTCCTAATATATTTGTTTCTCACTTTAACACAATTTTAATTTGTCATCCCTGAAGATTATGGATGGCTAATTCACAGATATACTGACTTTAAAGGCATAGGGGCCATAACTGACTTTCCAGCTTGGCCTCTTGTATAATGCAAGCAAAAAGATCTGCCTGTATTAATTCCCACTTCAAGTCTAACAGTTTAGCACTAAGAACTTAGGAAGCTTTCCACTGTGATAAAACAGGCTTCTGTAGCCCATGTCTGTCATAATTCAGTTTTGCATAGTTATAACAGTGCAAGAGATCCCCATCAGCACAAGTAAGTTGTTGCTTTCATGTGGGGTTAAAAAGTCAAACCTCAATGGAAATTCTGGGATTTCCATTCTGAATTCTGGGAGAGAAAATTCATTTTGCAAGACAAACTTATCTCCAAATAATAAAGATGGCATTGTGGGATCTCAGACACATTTTGCCTTCCTCCTATGCCTTGCAGAGAGAAATGTGTCTCCTTTTGGAACAGTCACAGACCAGACTCTTGTGGAAATAAATGAGGGAGGACAACTTGGCAAGGAGCATAGAAAAAGCCAGCAGCACCAGGTTTTCCTCTCTCGCTGACATAGCACCTTGTTCGAGTTCAGTTACAGAGCAGGCTATGATTAAAATTCTGACTAAAATTTCAGTTATGTGAGAAACATGGATAAAACTGAGCCTGAACTGCTGGTGTCTCACCCTAGACATTTAGGTGAGATTCTTTTAATGAAACAGTCAGGATATATGGTTGTGCATGTGATCTGCTTATTTAAAGGCCCTTTATAGTCACGTCATAAAAAAAAAAAAAACCAAACCCAAAAAACCCAAGAATTTTTAAGCATTATTTCTGTCTTCCTAGATGTTTTAGATGTCCAAAACAGGTCAGTTGAATCCCTCCTTAAAAGTGCAATTCTTCTTTTTTATAATGAAATATGGCTTTCCAAAGATGCAGACCTCCACACTGTGGGTTCAGCTTATGTCTGCTGAGGTAAATCCCACCCTCAAATGCTGCTTTTCCTTGGTTTGTACGGAAAAAATGAGGCCGTGGAATGAAATGAGTAAAGAAGCACCAATTCCTTGGTAGTACCAGAAGTGGTGAAAAGTACAAGAAGTCACTACAAAAGTCACTACAAAGTCTCTCCCC
>VWZP01002027.1:525957-550586 GCA_013396995.1 Dicaeum eximium | reverse complement strand
AAGTCTCTCCCCCCTGCCCCTCACACCCCTCACCCCCTAAAGTCCACAAGTTTTTCTGAACTGGGGAAAGCAAGATTATCTCATAGTGATTGATAAGTGAGAGACTGCTTGTTCTTCCAGACATCTGAGTGGGAGTCAAGACAGTTTTGGTCTTGTAGAGGGACATGAGGCAAATTAAATATTATTTTCACTGTTGGTATTATTCACAAGCAAAAGGCTCCAATAGAAATCCATTCCTTTGACTTGAAGAGGAAAGAATTACTTGCCTGCTTAGGAAAGGTTTTTTATGTGGTGTAAGTCTGAAGTGTCTGAGATGAACTGCAAGTATTTGGTTAACTGCAAGGAGTTCTCAGGAAAACTAAATTACAGAGGCAAAACAATTAGCATAGCTGTGTAACCAGATAAGCCTTTGCAGTTGCTCTCCACACACTTAGTTGAGCTGGAGAAACACATAACCTGAGGGGTTTGGGGCACTCCTCAGCCTGCAGACAGCAGGAGGTTTGTGGGCAAGAGTGAGGAGATCACTGCCTACGTGCCAGGCACCAATCCACATCCTCTCTACAGGCTCAGAGGTCCTCTGAGACATTGCAATTTTACTCCAGAAGTATGTGCCTGAGCTGGAAAAATAACATTCTTCTGTAATTTCAGGTATTCTTGTCTGCTGCCACCCTGAAAAAGTCAGCAAGGGTCTTAGAAGTTCAAGAGGACCATCTCCTAAAGATGCAGGAGGCAAAAAGGAGCTTGCTAGGGAACCTGTCCATACTCTGAAGGCTCTTGGAAAATTTCAGGGAGGAAAGTGGCTTAGAAACATCAGAAGGATGTCATTAAACTGTGTTCCTGGGTTCTGCAGCGGAATGGGAGGATTAAACAAACAGAGGGAGAGCTCCAGGCCCTAAAGCATGGCTGATAGTCAGCAATGAGGGCAAGAGCCTTGGGAAAGTCTCCACATGTCTCTGACCACCAGACAATGCCAAGCTCCTTCCTTCCTTCTCATGGAAGGGAAGTGAATTGACCCTGGTACAAGTGAGGTTGAACATGGGCAAGGAAAATGCCACAGTGAATCTCCTGATTGAGGAAATGGCCCCAGCCTGGGGTTTAGCCAAGGCTGCTGTCTCCAGCTGCTTTGCTAGAGAAGACCAAGCCCTAGCAAAGAGCAGTGAACAGGGAGGATAAAGTGTTATCAGTAACTGTTTACTCAGGAAAGGCTTTGAACCAATTTGTTTCTGTTGCAATAATCAACTTGGGAAGGACTGTGACCCTTGAAGGAGTTTTTATTGATCATAGCAGAATAGGCCATTAATAGAGAAGAAATTATCAAAGAAAAAGACATTTCTGCCATTCTCAATAATGTTTTCATCAAACCCCTTTTCAACAGCAATAGCTCTTTCTTTTACTTATTCTCTATTTTATTTTCAAACCAATGCTATTTTCTTCAGCTAACACTAAGTCCTTTACTTTGATAGAAACTAAACATTTCCTTTAATGAGCATAAGAGATAATAATGTTAAGCATTAGTTGGAACCGTAATGCAACAAAAACTCAGTGCCATTTAAAACCACTTAATGCACAGGCTGACATTTGTCATCTCACTAAAGAGCATAAGATTAGAGGTGCTACAACTTAGAAAGAAAGCATTATCCCACTGATGAGATAGTCCTTTCCTTTGTACTAATAACACAGTCTAAAACATGTCATTGTATCTATTTGTTATGTTAAAAACCCTAAAGGAAAGTTCTTGTAATAGGTGACAAAGAAAAAAAAAAAAACAACAACAATCCTAGGACTCTGGTTTTTTTCCACAAGCATTACTTTGACTCTTTCCAGAGGCAATGAATGTTTCATGGCTTGATGACCAATTCAGCAGACTGGAAGATCTCTCAGACCAAGAAGTGTGCCAGTTTCAGACCACTAGAGAAGGCATAGAAACACCAGCCTGAGTCTCAGTTTTCCAAATCCAATCAGCAGTCTCAGGTTCATCACAGTTGTGGCCAGAACTGATTGTAAGCAAAGCTGCATCAAGCTCAGGAGGTGAGAAATCAACTGGGATGAAAGAACTTTGGTGTCAGTCATTAGCTAAAGCAGAAATGAACTTAAACCATAAAAATAAATATTTAGGGTAGACATTAGGGGAAAATGTTCTTGTCATAAAGGTACTGAGGTGCAGAGACATGCTGTCTGGGAGAGTTGTGGAGTGTTTACCATCACAAGATTTCAAGAAAAAGTAACCTTGTGTGAAGTGACACAATAATACTGACTCTGCTTTGGGGCAGGAGATGGAATTGTCTCTTCTGGCTTTATTTATGTTGCACAACCCCTATATTTCCTGTATTTACAAGCTATCTCTGTCCTTGGAGCTTGTAACAGTGCAGTTACACTGATTTACACTGGTTGGGGGACTGGGACACGTTTGTGACTCATGTTCTCATGCTATCAGCTCCTCAGCAGCTTCCTACTGGTGATGGCCAAGCTCAGAGTGCAGCAGCCACTCTCAATGAGAGGGAGAAGTGAGATGTTTTATTACAGTGCAAAGATTTTGCTGCACTGCTTGAGTGAGAGGAAGGGAAGGAAGAGGCTGACTTTGAAAACCCAAAACTGCAGAGGTTATTATCTCCTGAAGCTATTAAATGATGGAAGTGCAGCACTCCTGACAAACTGAACAGCACTGCCAGTTGCTGTAGCATGGACAAGCTCCACTGTTTGTTGCTAATTTATCACACTCTTAGTGTTTGACCCGCTGAAGCCTGAATTAAATTTTTATATGTTTGTGAACTATTTATACTGTATGAAAAATCAATATCTTTTTATTGTTCACCTGACTTAGGACAGATAAAAGGAATATTTCAGTATTCTCCAGGGTCAACACAGAGAGGCCTTGAATGATGAAAGATACAGTATCTTTTGAATGGAAGAAAAACTTCAGGATAGAAAGGAAAGAGTTTAATTTACATGACATATCTTTCCTATCTATGACATAAATATTTTTTCACAAACTCATGACAAAACATAACGTCCTTTTAGAAGACAACATCTAATTCTTTATCACTCTTTAAGAAAGAATTATTAATTTGGAAAAAAAATTCTTTCTGAATTTCTCTGTATGAGCCATAAAACCTCAAAGGAGTTATTTGAATTTCAAAACCATCTCACACTCTTACTAAAATATATTATAACCCTGCTTCAGTAATTAACATGAAGATAGGACTCTTAGTCTAAAAACTGAAATCTCTCTGTTATTTCAGATTTTCCCTAAGTATGCTTTTGATTAAATAATTACTGAACAGCAGTGTTAACAATTTATCTGTGATAGAGGGCACGTCACAAGTTTCCTACTCGTGTTCCTGCAGTTTATGCTTTTGCCAATGCGTTTTATGAGCATTTATTAAAGATGATGCCTTGAGTTAATAACATAAACTACCTACTAGTTTCATAATCATCACTGCAGTGCAGAAAGCTTTAGAGTTACAGTAGTTCTGCATTGACGACGTCAACAGATTTACTGCATTCATTTCCTTATGCAAATATTCCAAAAACATACATAAGTTTATAACCTTATACAGCATGCTGCCTACACATGAGGGTATCAAAGGCTGTGAACACGCAGAGCAGGCTTTAAAGTTGACAGCACAAGTCATGCAGCTCCTTCCTTTCTTGTTTCTCTGTTGTCCTAATATTAGAACTCCTTTAATGCTTGGTTTTGCAGACATGTAGGGACTTGTGCACAGCCCCTCCAGTAAGAGGGGAGACTGCTCATGGTCTTTCCAGAATGTGTCTGTCTTTGCTGAAGTCACTCATAAGGAGTCTGTGTGTAAACTAAGCAGATTTGTGATCCATCCTTGCCCTGTATGCACACGTGATTTGCCCCTGCATGGCAGAGCTTGCCTCTCTCTTGCAGTCCAACCTTGTTTGCTCTTGCAGTTTGTCCATTTTCCCCTCTCTTCCCCAAGAGGAGCTTGATGCTCTCTACTCTGACTCTGCTGCACCTCACCACGAGAGGTTTGCAAAACACAGACCTTGAGATAGGAACCCTGAGTTATGTTCAGATCACTGAGAGAAGAGGGTTAGAAGGGACCCCAAAAGTCTTGATCTTGATCTTCCTTTGCTATTACCCAAGTAAAGATAAATTTTATTTATGTCTCATCTAACTCCTGTCTTGGGTAACCTTTTTCTAGATATTTTGTTGACAGGAACTTCCTCATTTCCCAGCAATTTATTGTTCTTTCCCATTCCTTACAATTAAAAGCTGTTCCTGAGGTCTTCTGTGTGACAGTTTAAGCCTTTTACTTACCTGTGACAAATCCATTTGTTCCACACAATTCTCCACGTTGATATTCTGTGCACTCCAAGAAATCTATACTCTTTCTTAAAGCATAATTCCCAAAACTGGGCACCATACTCTGAAAGTGGCCCTGCTCGTGATGAGTAGAGGTTAATGTTTGCATTCTGTACCTTGAAGACAATATTCCTGTTTATTAATCCTGGTAGAAAATTTCCTTTTTCCACAGCAATATGATACCACAGTGTTGAGTCATGTTCTGCTTCTGAGCTTCCATAGCCTTAAACCTATTCCTGTTGCACTGGTACCTGGCCTGTGGCTCATTTCCCATATCTGTGGTAACATCTTTGTGAGTAATTTTCTGATAAGTCTGTTTTCCTCCAAGGATTATTTTGGAAGCCAGAATCTGAGATTATTAATGTGTAGCTGATCTGAAAAAAACCCCCAACTTTTTGCAGCTTGGAAGACATGATAATCAAGTTAGCTATCAATAACTCTCGGTCTACTTATCTGGCAAACAGTCAATTACACATCAAAATAATGTAAAAACTAATACATAATAATAGTCAGCAATCAGCAATAAATTTTAGATCAATTCTTTTGGTCAGGTACAGTCTGGACCACTTTCATTGAACACTGCATAGAACTATGCAGAATTTTGCAGAAAGATATGTCTTAATTAAACATGGAGAGTATCTGGAATCAATAGAGATGGAGAATGCACTCACATTAATCTTATTGAAAGAATTTACATTTTATTTTAGGAGGAGAGCAGTACAGAGAGTTCCAGTCACATCTTGAAGTTCTGCTGCTGTTATCATGAAAGTTTTTCTTGAGAAAGGACTATAGGATGCAAGACCTGCATTTCAAGTGAGTTTTGTTGTTAATAAATAAGCATAGGTGAATTAATACATGCAAAAATAATTTTGGCATGAGTAATAATGGAAATAGCTAGAAAAAATATTGAATGGATTAGCACACTTAATTGGTCTTAGGTTGCGTAATGAACAATTAGACTCGTGTTTAATCCCTCTCAATCCATTTGTCTTTGCTGCTCTTAGTCTCTAAAGATAAACATGGATCATTCCAAATGTTCTTTTTTTTTGAACTACATTATTAGTATTTAATTGTAATTTCCATTGGCATGGAAACCATCTCATAAATGAGAATGGACAAAAATGGGACATGCTAGAGGGCCTATTACCTAGTGCTTTAAAAAAAGTGTTGCAAAAAATTGCAGCACTTTAAAATACTAGTGAGATAAGTCCTGTTGATTAAATAGAGATGAATCTACCTGGAAACTGTTTTTTAAGACCTTGGGAACACACTGTTGCCATTCAATAAGTGGCATTAAAATGCCAGGCCCTGCTGACCATGATCAGACAGGGTACCTTAGGTACCTGATTTATTTAGAATTATCTAGGTTCAAGAGCCAACATATCAGATGAGTGTTTGGAGTTGCCTGTACTACAAGTGGAGAGAAATAAAACATCAAGATGCATCTGTGGGTTGCCTGTGTATGTCTCTGTGTCTCCCTATCCCGGACTGTAAAACATTTCTCTCTCACATGGACACCAATCTTCCCTTTCACCCAGTGCCTCCAAGGAGTGATTACTTAGCTGTCCAATGTGGCCAAGTTAGACAGAGAAAAGGGACTACTCTCATACATAATGGTGCCTTGTGCTCTTGTAGAGTCAGGCCAGTTAAATCTGCAAAGCAGCTGCTTACCTGTTCAGGGGGAATGAAAAGGCTTGGAAGTTAATGGTCAGGAAAAAGGGAGTTGGACTGGATGTGCTTTAATTCACTGAGATATATTAAAACAGCATGTTGATTAATTTGACGGCTAGAGGGAACTTTTTTTTGCAATATGAAGGTGCTCCATGAATTACTACAGATACATGAGCTTTTTTATTTTTTCCTTCCTGAGTTGTTTTATTTTCTTTCCTTTTTTTAGCAGTAACTAATACTCTCTTATGCATGAACCTAACAGATGTAAAGGGTTCTCTAAGGAGCTTTGGGGCAAGTACCTGTGGCAGCTTCATTAGGACCTCTCTGACATTATCCATGTCCTGGACATTTTGGGAAATATTCTAGACTGGCCAGGGAAAAGTTTGAGTCTTAATAAAAGAAGAGAAATTAAACAAGTGAGGCACAAAGTGTGTCTAGGGGTCACGAAGTTCTGGATTCTTGCCTAATGTCACATTCATCAAGCTTAATGTAGACAAACTCTGTGTGGGTTTGCCAGCAGCAAAGTCAAACATCTCATTTGAGACCTCCTGACTCTGGTTGTGAGCCTGAAAGCACGAGCAGCTCCTGCCTTTCCAGGGCCTGCATCTGGAACACCCAAAGGAGCTCCCATCACAGGTCTGTATCCATCACCCTGAAACCCTCACTGGAACATTTTATGCTTGGAGCTGGTCTGGAGCCTTCCCCTCCTGCACATGGCACGTGCTGGGCAATGCAGCAGTCGAGCATCCCCTCTCTTTAGCAGTGACTGCCCCAAGAGAAGCCACAGCCCACACAGACCCTTCTGGCAAAGGCAAAGCAGCAGGTTGCTCAAACTGCCTTAAAAATTCTTCTTCTGAAATATGAGTGTGGATGTGAGGGCTGACAATGACTTGGTTGGAGGTGGATGTGGTTGCAAACTAGGAATGACCACAAGCAGTCAGGAAAAAATATACCAAACTGAAATGTGACAGGACAATGTGACATCACTATGGCTCTGTGATGGCTCTGTGCAGCTCCTGAGGGGTCTTTGAGCAAAATGCTGGCTTGAGTCAGGCTTGGAGAACAGGAGAAGGAAATGGTACAAAAGATTTCTTTGAGAAATGCTGTATTCAAGACAAAGGAAGTCAAGCCCTTCATTGTCTGTATTCATCTTTTGGATATGGGTCCAGATGAACTACTGGAGAAGGCAAAAAGGAAAACAGCAGGAAAAACAAGCTACTTAAAAAAGCAAATGGCAAAAGAAAACCAGTTATTTCACTGGGTCAGGAGCAGATGGCTGAGGGGAACATTACCTAAATGAACATTAAACTGCCAAAATCTAATCCCTTTGCAATATAAAAGCCTGGAATGGAAAAGAAAATACTGAATTGCTTCAAATTTACATAGTAGAGAGGATAAGAGTGATAGGCTTGGTTGCAAAAAGTGGGGTTTAGTTAAACTTTTGGAGACCTTCTGTCCATAAGAACAGTGAGACACTTAAGATACATGCTTTTGGAGGAGGCTGTGAAATGTCTGTCATTGCAGATTTTAAGGAAATTACTCAACAAGTATCAGTTAATAAAGACTTAAAGAGAGTTTATGCCATCTTTGGGGGGGAGATGGATCAGAAAAGGTTCTTACTGGTGTCATTATCTGTGTAACTATGAATGCTGTGTTCAGGCAAAGGGAACATTGTGTACAATCTTTGAAAATGAAGAATCTTCCATAAAAAGGGCTTCTTTCCATCCATTTCTACCCTAATGGACACTGCACTCTCTCAGGATAAGTTCTAATTGGAACCTTGTGCCCTCGCCAGGAAATCACAGGGACTGAGAAACCCTATTACCCTGCAGCTGCTCCCTGGACATTGATTTAAGGTAGTTAGGTCTAAGTGGAACTATTTGTCTCCTTCCTTCCTTAAAAAAATGTGGAATAGACAAGCAGATAAAGAGAAGTAATGTAAGATTTGACTTCATCTTACCTACTGGCTAAAATACCTACATTTTAGGGAGTGGAAGCATCTCCCAGAGACCAAGCAGCCACCAGAGCACAGCTGGGTCACACCCCTCCTTGCTACTGCAAGCTTCAATTTACATTCCACCCTTTGGCCAAAAACCTGATATACAAATTAAATCTCAGCTCCCAGGACCAGGTGCTGCTTCCAGACGAAACTTGTCCTTTCTCCATACTGAATAATGCCACTAGGAATAAGTTTATCTGAGCTTGGTACTCAAGGTTTTAGCATTAATCTCTAAGCTTTGTCCTGGATATCTGCTTCTGGGAAAAAAAATCTTGTTTAGATGACTGATATTATTGAGAATTTCATAATCCTTAGAAATCTCAAAAATGTCAATGACACAATAAAAATAAAGCATCAAACCTTATTCATCAGAAGCCTCTAATGCTGTTGAAGTGTCTGATATTTCCAAGAGTCTTTCAGTCTCTGAAACTGTTAAAATAGAAACACCTTTCCCACATTTTCCTTCTCTGCCATTAACAAATGATGGTTCTTTTAACCTCCTTCTCCCCTCTTTGTTTGCTCAGAGGATCAAAGCCTTTTTATTTATTTCTTTTTCCTCCCAAGCACTTTCTGGAGTGTTGAAAAAGCACCACCAGTATACTGAGTTTACATTACAAACAAGTTAAAATTCCCAGTCTGTCAGAGCTTTTCTCCTAGGATACCAAGGAAAGCAAAGTTCAGCTAAACTGCACAATTATTCGGAGATCACTTCTGAGTGAAGAAGCAAAGATTGCTTTAAGCAGAGATATTCTCTTCTAAGAGATTTAAAGCCCACTTCAGAAAAGAAAGTTATTATTCTCTGAAAGTTGTCTGATTTTATTTGTATTCCTGGAGCAACTCCATTAAGTCATGTTCCCTTTTCACCCCTAAAATCATCTTAATGAATCAGCAGTGGGATTTGCCATATGTAAATGCACCTTATGACAGCTACAATGACAAGTGAATGGATGAAAAGGACATGGGCTGCATGTTGCTTTTGTTGGAACAGCAGTGGGGTTTGTTCTGCTTTTAAGACCTGAGGTAGACAGCTTATTTCTTTTCTTGGTTATGAAGTAATTGCCCCACTTTTTTCTTTTTTTTTTTTTTTGAGGTAAATGTATTTTTTCAATAATGGCGGGATAAAGAAGCTTGAGCTGTATGGTTTAGGAATATTTGGCTAAAACAGACTTGAGTGTTGGTCTACCATTGCCACAATTGCTGTCCTGTTCCTCAGCTTCTGAGAGCAAAGACCTGCCTGACAGCTCAACCTCATCATCACTCAGTGCAGGATGAGCTTGCACCTGTTTAATAAAACGCAATAAATAAAAAAATTCTCTGGTATTGCCAGGGCTCTCCTAAAGCCCTGGTGGCTGCAAGGAACAAAATGAGCAGCACAATTAAGAGATTCCAAGGGAATACAATGAAAAGCTTGCAAGATACATTTAACAAGCATACTTTAGTCTGTTTTTACAGTGTTTGGAAAATATCTAAGAAGATTCTTATAAACTTTGCAAATTTTCTAGTAAAATACTATTTTATGGACAAGTATTTCATAATAAGGAAAAGAAGGAACTTTATAGTCTCTATGCAAATAATGCACTGTAATGTCTATTAGGTGTTGTAAGGTATCATTTTCACATGATTTTGCCGAAGTTTAATCCAATATTACTCACATTGTTGCCCCATGTGGGTGTTTTTCTCCCCTGCTTTTTGCAAGGCAGAGTTAAATACTGGTAAAATACATCTGTTACAAGGTAAAATCAAGATATTTAATTTGTGGTATTACAGAAACATCTGGAAATTTTACAACAGAACCAAATGCAGTTTCTGTTGACATACAGTGAAGATGTCTTTCTGACTTACTAAAGGTTTGTAAAAATGCCATTAAAAATCTATGATAAAGAGCAAAGGAATCCATACTCATATTCTTGACTGGTGACAATCAACAATAAAATACACACATAATCTCACCAAAAATTATAAGGAAGCTTTTTGAAAACTGATTTGTCATGACAAGACAGATTATATTTTTGGCATAAAAATTATCAAATTTTAAATGATCTTGCAGAGAAATATAATTTTTGACATTTCTTAGCCATGTGAGCTGATCCATGCATACTCTTTTAATACCTCAGCACTGAACCCTACATGTGTTACTGCACAATATTTTTATCTTTATGTTTTCCTCCATCCTTTTGTCTATTTATCTGCTTTCTCTTGTCATGAAAATACAGATAAATAAAAGGGAAAAATTAATAATTCTATGAGTTCTGGAAACCTCCCCAAAATTTTCTTCTTGACTTTTACCACATTTTTTGCTATGTGAGTCTAACAGTAGGGCAGCCAATTTCTGCCAAGCATTAAAAATGTAATATTTTTAAACACTAGCAGAACATGTCTTCTCATGCTTTCCTGATAATTTCTTCACTAGATGATGCAAGCAATGTGAATAAAATTAGTAATAACAATATAATGTATAATGATTATAAAGCAATACAGAAATTTCTAGGCAGTAAGTACTGGATCCAAAAATACCTCAGCCAAAAATCTCTTACAAAACACACATGTAGAAACGTTCCCTCCAGCACAGCTGCAGGTGTCCCATTGTGGAGGCCTGGCACATACAAGCTGGGGACAGTTTGGGATCTAAGGAGACTTAATCACAGCTATGTTATGGAAAATAGCCATCCTGATGTGGTGAGCTGTGCTTGGTCAAAAGTACACAAATACAAAAGTATGTGGTGAGCTCAAGGTCAAAAAGGTCAGTACTGGCCTAGGAGCCTCTCAGAGAACCCTAGGCTGGCTTTCCATGGGGTTTCTTTCCTCACCAGGGAGGAGGGGTGTGTTTAATCTGCATTCCTATAGCAGAGACAATTTCTGTGGCCCTGCTATGACACGTCTGTGGAGCAGGGAGTCACACCACTAATGAAAAAATAGGTAGGAACTTTTAGGGCTGAAAAATTTTAGGAGTATATTTGGGGATAAATTTTAGGAATTTAGGTGTGAAACAATATTTTTTAAGGTTTTTAAACCTTTTCAGCTTGTGTCCCATCCTACACCTCAGCATCGGTGTTCAAAGCCATTAATGTCCCTTTCGTGTTAGATTTGGCATCTGACACATTAATTTTGCTGGGAGCACTTTAGAATCTCTCAGTGTCATCAGACAGCCCCTTGGTGCCCATTTATCTCAGCCAGCTCCTCTGCAGGGCTCATTCCAGAGGAGAATCCCACTAGTGACAAATCCCAGACTGGGTGAACTTCCTGCAGCAGCCCCTTCCCAGAGCAGGATCTCTGTCAGGACATCTCCATGTGTCAGCACATCTCCATGTGTCCTTTGGGGGACCAGCCACCACTGAGCTGAGCTGAGCCTTTGCAGAGCCCCAGCTCACACAGTCACTTGTGTGTCCCTTCTCCAGATGCAGCATTCAGGTAACACAAAAATTGCCCCTGGTTTGTGTGTGGGCTCATTCCTGGAGCTCTTCATGTCAGTGGAAGCTAATGTGTAAGTTTTTACTGGATTTCTCAGCTGAGGGTGCTGTCAGTCTCAACATTCTGCACATTTTCTCTTCTCTCTGTCTTCCACCAGCATGTCACGTTCTAGACAAAGGTTTTTCTCAGTTTTCAGGTTCCCTTCAGCTCTTTCCTCCTGGCAAGCCCAGGCCCCAGCTCCTCCTCTGTACCAGTGCTAGATGAATTTTCTGTACCTCCCACACCCTTTGATACTCTTTTCTTTTTTTTTTTTTTTGTCAATCCCTTCTCCCAGCCTTTGTCAATGCTTTTCCTCTGATGTCATTCCAGTCCCAATCCTTTCATTTTGCTTCCCTATTTCATTGTTCCCTTTGTTCTCTCCTCAAGCACTTCTCATTTTCTCAAGAGCATTTTTGTTTCTTCTCACTGGCGTACTCTACCTCATCTATTGAGCACCCCTTCTTTCAGGTGCCCTGGAAAGGTTCCTTAAAGGGTACTCTAAACTAACACATTCATCCTTCTTCACATGAAAAACCAATTATCCCATGATTTCTCCTAATACAGTTCTGTCCTATGAATTTGCTGAATTTGTGGTCTCCCACTTAGCTTTCGATTTAATTCTCTCTTGTGCAGACTTGCTTGATTTTCCTCTGGAATCTGACAATGTCTCCATTGACTTCACCACCTTCATCTGCCCTAAAATCTCTTCTTCCACAACTGGCTTATCATTTAATTTACTTCTCTTCCAGCTTGAATAGTCATTTGAGTATCTCTACTGATATTTTTTTTCCTTTTCTATCAAGCAATTTTCTTCTCTTTATTTTTCCCATTTTGTCTTGCACAGAGATATTTTCCTCAATCTTTTTTTATGTTTTCACAACTTTTTTCCCTTCTCTATTCACTTCTCTATTGGAGAATTTCAAGGTCTGATAGCATCCACCAAAAGTTCAAGTTCCCATTTCATACATGAAGTGTTTATCAGCGATTCCCTCTCTACACACTTTGCCTGATGCAAATTTGATCTATTTTATCTATTTGGTGATCATGCTGTATCCCTTTGGATGCACTGGGACAGGGACTTGGAAGGTCAGGGTCATCAGTACTATCAAGTCCAAGCCACTTGCTGGACTTTAAGGTGTTCTGAGGGAAGGCTGCCTCAGTAACTGGGGTTAAGGCCATGCCTTTCCATGTGGATATGTTGGGTCTTAGACAGTCTGGAAAAGCTACTACCCTGACTTACATTTTTGGGAAAGCTTGTTGATTTACATGAGGAGCCCATATGTTCCTCCACAAGCAGCATCATTGCTGACTATGCAAATACTCCCATAATCTCAGCATGGCTATGAAAACGAGCATGATAATTGTTCCAACTACATAATTTTATATTTGAGAGGACCAATAGCCTACAGCTTTTGCTGTAGCTCTTGCAACTTCTCTTCATTTTGACTTTGATAGGTTCACAGTGATTTACCCTCCCAATGAAAATTTGCTGCATTACTCTTAAAAGGCAGCTGGAAACAAGACAGTATATTTCTTGCAATATTTTGGAAAACTTGCATATAACTGAAATAATTGTGTGAAAACCTCTTAAGATGATAGATAAGCCAGCAAATCCATTCAGATCACAAAGGGCATTCAGGGTTTACCTGAAGAAAGAAACCTGAAGAAATTGCACTAATCCACAATAGTTAAAGAACTCCTAACAATGAACTGTGGTTTTGTACCAGTAGAAACACCTGAGAATTGCATTGAGGCTATTCCCAGGCAGCGCTGTGCCTTGGAGGAATTTTTTTTTGTCATTTTACTCCTGCTGCTAAACCAAACTCAGGATTTTCAGTCAATCTTCATTTTTATAAAATGAAATGTGTTCCAGCTTTCTTTTCTGCCAGTTTAGGGCTGGATTATCAGCTAAATTCAGTCACAGGCAGAGACTTAGGGGGATGGTACCACTGAAGGGTACTGCCCTCCTTTCCTGCCACCTTTGGGCTCCAGGTCCAGCATGGTTTTGCTCTGGACATCAAGGGGCAGGGTGGCTGATTCTCCTTCTGGTCACCCCATTTTCTTGGCTGTGGATACTCCTCCATTGCAAATGCAACCCACTCAGGGATTAAAGCACAGATTTATTCTTCACACTAGGAGAGAGCAAGAGGACAGTCTTCTCTCTAACTCTCTGACCTGGACTAAAAGCTTTAAAGCAGCTCTCAGTTTTATATCAATAAGCAGAAAAATGCCCCAACAGTGAATATTACACCATCATCACAGGAGCTTATATGGCTTGCCACAGTTACACACATTTCCACATAGACACTCATGCTGTCTCATCCTGGAGGGTGTCAAACATCTTGGTGGCATTCTGTGACATCCTGAGAGTGACTTTACCAATGACAAAAATTCATACTCACTGATCAATAACTATAGTACAACAAGGTGGAGCAAGCAATGTCCAACAATCCTGATAAAATTCTGTAGGACTTTGGAGACATCTTTCAAAAACTGATCAGAGAATGAAGTCCCTTCAGTAGGATGTTGTTGGCAAATTTAACAGCCTCATAGACAGGATCTCACACCCTGTGAAATCTTGAGGCTGAAATTCTCAAATTGCACTGCTAAACCAGATTTTTGATGGGTGCACACCTCATGAGACCCACCTGAATTCTTGTAAGCAAACAGAGAATTTAGCCCACTGGCTTTAAAGGTAAAATTGCAATTTGACCCCAGCATAAGCAACATTAGAGCCAGGTCCTTCATGTCTTATAGTATTCCATACAGGACTCTGTGAGCCACAGTACAATTTATGTTCTGTAGGACACTGCCATGGGCGAGTTGTATTCACACAAAACATCCAAATTGTTCTTTCTTTAATGCCACTACATGTCCCTACGCTGCCTTCATTTCCAAATTCAGCTCCACTTATGTAACACAGACCACTGAACTGAATGATAGCATTGTTTGTAATGTATTTCTTTTATTTTGGCTTTCCAGTCTGATTTAGTACTTTGCTTTGTCACATTTATTTAACTGTAAAAACATTATGTGAATCCAGAAAGATACTTTATCCCTGCATCTTGCATTAGTTCCAGTCTTTCAATGATAAAATTAGAATCTTACTCCTAGACAAGGTGTCAACCTTTGCCTAAAAAAACTTTATTCCTTTATTTGTAGAAGCTTATAAGTAGGTCATCAACACAAGTAACCCAGGCAAACATCAACAGTGATTAGAAAAGCATCTTGGCTCCAGGATGAAAGTCTAGTTTTAATGTACTTGATACCAATGCCATTTTACTTGTCTTTAAGTTACAGAGCAGTAAAGCAACTAGTACGTTTTCTATTTTGATATCTATTTTATGTTTTATATATAATGGGCAGCTCTGGAGATACTGAGAGTAGTGGAGAGCATTATTCTTAAGACAAACCCCTAACAAACAAACAAACAAACAAACCAGAAAAAACACATAGAAATTAAAGTATGAAATATTCTATTAGGGCAAAATTAACATTGCTCTTCCAGTAATCATTGCAATAATATAATCATTCCAATAATCATAATCATCAGTTCATTAAGAAGGATTTGCATGAATTGTTTCTGATTTCACTCAAAGGATGAACATTACAGAAGTATAATTTTTCTATTATCTTAATTGTGAATTAGCTTGATGTGCAATTTTTCCCCAGATAAACTGGACAATTTACCTTTTCTTGTAATACATTTATCAATATAAGTAACAGCAGAAGAAATCATCATGATTTAGGTGCATTTCAAGAAAATGAAAAACATAATTTTGCTAAATTATGTATTTGATCAGGTGGGTTGTGTGATTTTCAAATTGTTTTCATGAATATTTAATCAACATGAGACATATACTTATGCAAGGTACCAGTCTGTGTCCCAGGCTGTTCTGTTTTACAGTCTTCCAATTGAGTGTTTTTTAAAGCTGATTTAACTAATTAAAAAATAAAACAAAAACAACAGGAACAAAAAAAAAAAAAGAACTAAAATAATCTTCAGCAGGTGGCATAAACTGAGAAGCCAAAGAACTCACAAACTACCAGCAAATCCTTAGTTCAGTTCAATGCAGTATTGGTGAAATGCCTTTCTAGTTTTTCAAGAATTGCTTGAGTTTTATCAAGATTGCTGAAATACACAGATGTGTACGTAAAATGATCCACTGAATCCCTGTGATAACATGGGGGGATAAAGCCCCCAAAATCCAGCTCTCTCCCCCAAATCCTACCTACACACTGGCATAGAGGTGCACTTTCTCACACCCACATGTGTGCCCCAGCAGATACGTGTGGCTGGCACACACACAGATGGAAGGTACGTACCCACACACCTCTAGGTCTACAGAGGGTTAGATAAACACTGTCTGGGAATAAAAACCACATTCCTATGGATCTGTACATGTAAAACATCCATATGCATCCAAGCAAACACGTAGGCACAGATACACACACACCTGCACACCCAGAGACACAGGGATGTGGGCAAGGCACATCCACAGGCACAGACAGCTCCAGGAGCACACACACATCCCTGCACAGCTGGCTGTGTACTCACATGGACACTCAGATACCTGGGCTCATATATATATATATATCTATATGAGGAAGAGTTACAATGGCTATGATCCCTGCTAATCTCTCCTTCCTTTTTGAAATAATCCAGTTTTAGGATCCTGGAGTAAGCCAGATCCCTGCAGAGGAGATATTCCCAGAGGAGCAAAGCACTTCCAATTTCCTTAAGGTTCCCCACCTCTCTCCCCCTCTCTCCCAGCAGCAGACCCAGGGAGATGAGCTCGGCACTCAGCACTGCTTTCCCAGCTGCTGGCTTGGCACTTTCCACCCCAGGGTAAGGAAGGGCATAGGATGGTAAGCTTAAGATGTTATCCCTTCACCCCCAAAGCCTGTGGGAGCAGGAACCTCTGGGTAACACCTGGACACAGCTGGACACAGCTCCTTTCTGCACACTGCCCTCCTCCCCCCACCCCAGCTGTCGACCACGGGTGCCCCTGAACCCTGCCCTTCCTCTGCAAGTGTAAAAGCCCTTGCTCTCCTCCTGCTGCCCCCTTCCCCGTTTCTCCTGCCCCTCGAATCCCGTCCGGAAACCTCTTCGCAATTCGCTGCTCTAAACTTTTTCCTGGCTGCACAACCCGCAACCCCCGGGGCAGCGGCTGCGCCTGGTCCAGAGGGCAGGACGGGGCGGGGGTGGCTGCAGGGACCCGGGATGCAGGGATCCAGGCTGCAGGGTGTGGGATGCAGGGAGTGGGATGAGAGGATTGAGATGCGGGATACGGGGATGTAAGGACCGGGATGCGCGAATCCGAGACGCAGGATGCAGGGCCGGGGATGTGGGATGCAGGGAGCAGGACGCGGGATAGCAGCGCCCAGCTTCTTACCGTGCGGTGAGGACAGGTCCTGGTGAGGGTCTGCAGCTGCCCCCGGGCATCGCGGGCCTCCCGATGTGCTCGTTAAACATCCACCGGGGAGTCTCACCCCCAAACTTGTGTGAGCCGCTTCCTCTGGGAACAATCACCCTTTCTCCCCCCCACCTTGGATCGGATCCCGATGGAAACTCATCAAGGCCTCCTAAGTGGTCAGAGGTAAGCTGCGAGGGAAGGAGGAGAGGGGGACAACGGGACGGAGAGGCTGTGATCACCAAGCGGTGATTCCCTTCCTCTCCCCTCTCCGGAGCACCCGCTTCCCGTTCCTCTGACCAACTTTGGCTCTGCTCTGCCAGGCAGCGCCTGGGACCGGCGCTGTGAATTGGGGTCCCTTTTCGCAGCCTGGCATCTTTCTAGATTTCCTCTCCTTTCCGGGCAAAGGGGATTGGTGCAAAGCTTTAAATTAGGAGGCGACCTAGAGTTGCAAAGGCAGGGAGTGGGAGCTGGCTGGCGTTCGCAGACCGCCTCCCCCGGCGCTCGGCGCTGCGCGGAGGGGCCGGCTGAGCCTTATCCCTACCATTTATTCACTGACTACCTTCCTAATTCTCACTCTGGAGCTGGCTATCGCTCCTGGCACGGCCGGGAGCGGGGCTGTGGCAGAAGCCCTGGGAAGGAGGCGAGTCCCACGCTGCGGGGCTCCCCGCGGCTGTTTAACTGCGCCGGCAGCGCGGGCAGAGCGCAGCCCGGTCCCGGGGGGGGACAGGGGTGTGGGGGGGACGGGACACGGGGACGCTGCTGTCGCTTGGCAACCCCGCATCCCTGCCCCGAGCATCCCTCCCCCAGCGCCCTGATTGGACGGGGCCGGGGCGGGGGGAACACACGCGCTCCTCCGAGGATGCTGCGCCCCGGCACTGCGACTTGTCGCATCCTCAAAAAGCCGGGAGCGGGCAGGGTGAGCACAGAGCAGCCGGCAGAGCCAGGCAGTTCAGGGCGTTGTATCACCGTCCTCCTGCATCCTCGCTTCCAGCTGGCTTGATCAATTTGCTTCTGCTCTAAATCTCCTAGAAAAAGAATGTATTTGTTTATGTATGCATGTATGGGTGGATGGATGGATAGATAGATGTATAAGAGACAATATACCAATATATGCACACAAATATATGTATATACACATATGCATTTGTATATAGAGATCCATGTATGTGTATTATCTGTAGTCTTTATGTTCTTTATATTCTAACTCCTATATGGGAAAAGAGAAGAAAAATAGTTACTGAGAAAAGATCACCTTAGGGTGCAGCAAAGCTGGATACAAAGGGAAAAAGAAAGCTACTTTTTTGGCTTGTATGTATTTGAAAACCATAGGTTTACATCAGCTGGAGTGTTAACAGAAGGTTGTGATCCTAAAGAAAGAATTAAACCCAGTGAGGGGAGTGAGCTGTAAGAGTCAGTGAGGATGGATGCGTGGACTTCAGAGAGGGTGAGTTTAAGCCATGCTGCATGGGGCATTGCTGCTGTTGTGTGTGGCTTCATTGCTTATTCTCTGCTATGGGGGACAGTGAGCAGCTGCTTCCTGCTGGTTGGGTGTAGTATGGAGAGGATGTCTGTAAAATCCCAGTACCTCCCTTTCCATACAGCTCCAGTTGGGACACTGTTAATTTCTCATTCTTTAGCAGGGAGAAGCCCATTGTCCACCTCTCCCTGAACATTTCCCTCCACCTTTGGACTTAACCCCAGACAGATCCCCAGCAGTTAAAGCAAGGAAAGAGACACTGCAGTCAGGAGCTGCAATCCAGCAGCTCACATTTTGCCACTATTGTTTCATCAGTCACAGTTCCAGTAAGGAGCAAAACCAAAGTAAAAGGAAATAAAATAAAATAATCTGCTTCTGCTTTGTAATATTGTATGTTTAGTTATTTAACATCTGTTTACTTTTGTGATCTACCATTACATTTGAGCTACTTGGTTAATTCTATGAGTTTTTTCGTTCTTGGAAGCCAAGGACATTTGCTGAGAGGTGCATGTTAAACTGTTTCATTAAGGAATAAAGTTAAGCAGGGAGCAAAATGAAAGACAGCAGTTTCTCTCAGGTTTATCCTACTTTAGATTAGATCCAAATGTACATGAGACATTGCTGTAACATAAGGGTAAACTGGAATGAATAGGAAATCAGCCTCATGTCTTTTGAATCACACCACAATTTGACAAATAGGTTCAGAATACAATTTTTTTCACAGTCTTGCAGGCTGATTGCCAGGAAAGAATAGTGAAAAGAAGGATCTGATTCTGCATTGCTTTATACGTAGCAATCATGCCTCAAAGTGAGTATGAAAGTAACTTTTTTGTTGGGTAGGATGTAAAACCCAACTGTGTATGAAATTGGCCACCACAGGCAGAAAATGGCATTTGGCAGAGATGTGTTGTCTGATTTGCAGCAGGTCACTTAGAGCCGGGGAGGTGACCCAGTCATTAGTTCTGTGCTTCAAAAAACATCAGTGGTACTGATGGTTTAGTCCCTTTCCATGCTTTGATGCTCTGCAACATCTGATATCAGTCCCTAACATTGCTACTACTTGTGTTTACTCATGATTTGTGGCTGCTGAGAAACAGGAAAATAAACCTAAACTGTCAAACAACACGTAGGTGAAGGCAGAAAGGTTTAATTCCCGCTTTCTTCCAGGGTTCTTCCTTAGCCTGTTCCCCTGGCACAACAGGGTGTCATTTTAGCCATAGACAACCTACCCCTGTCTTCCTAAGGCAGAATTCTGGAGACCTCATTTCAGTTTGAGACTCTGGAAAACCATGTGTATTTTTGTAGGGAATGCAAGTGTGCCTCAATTATCTTTTGGGATGACACGTGGTGCATCCTGGTAGGGTGTTCTGAAGATGCAGCCACGTGCTGAGTGTGTGCTGTCAGCCAGGCAGATGCTCAGGCTCACAGGTGCACACAGTGGGACAGTGCAAGGCAACACAAAGATCTCAGTGGAGCTCTGGGCTAAGCTGTGCTTGGGTGCTACTGGCAAATCATTCATTTCAGGCTAAATTGAGCACCTCATGCAACACTTAATTGTAAATACACCCACGGTTAGACACAGAAATCAGGCTGTGTAACTTCTGCCAGGAGACAGCTTGGAGAAAACAATCAACCCTCGTGGCTATGACCTGGATCCAAAGAAGGGGTTTTAATATGAAATGTATTTATTTCTTTTCTACTTGTGAAACAAAGATGGTAAAGCAGCAGTTTTCTGAAAGTTTTCTGAAATAGGAATATTTTGCCTTTGTGAATTATCTATTGGTGTTATATCTATTAGTAGTTATATCTATTTAAAAGATCAATTCCTTTCAAATTGAGATCTCACATAACACCAAATTGAATTATAGAAAGCTTTGATGAGTTGAAGAACTTGTTTTTATAAAATTTGTGAATGTGATTAGCAGGCTTATCACCACAAATAAACAGATGCATGTCTTTTCCTACACAGAATTTTAGCATGAGCTTCAAGGCTGTACACATGGGAACTTTCCAATTTTACATTTGACAGCAAGATACTGCTCCAGCAAAACACTTTGTAGGGTTCCCTAACTTGCTATAAGCATCTGTTTTGGGACACACTCAAGTTATTTGCTGATTAAAGCCTAAAGCAAAGCTTTATGAAAATTGCAAATGTGCTTGTACAGCCCAATCTATGGATTGAGCCCAGCCTACCTGAATAATTAATGACACTTATGGTCTTTCCTCCTTTCCTGGGGACCTTACAGAAATGGGCAGGAATAGGGCCATAGACCAGTGAGGCTTTTTCTAGCAAATTCCTGATTTCCAGCAGCTCTGCATCTGCTTCCTGTGTGGAAGTGACGTGTGAGCGGGCAGGATCCCGTTCCGTGGCTCTGCCTGAGCTAACAGCTGGGGTACTCACCCCAGGGCCAATCCTGGCTTATCTCTGTGGTTTGGGGCACACATCAGAAGCACCTAGAGATGATATCATGTTCTCCTGGGAATCTGCCAGTCTCAGGGTACAAAACCCTGTTTGGATGGCAGCAGCCACAGGGGTCTAGATGTGTCTCCACAGCACTACAGCCATGTCAGTCTCTGTCTCCTGGGACAGAAAGGCAAAAAGTTCATAATGGTTGATGCAGGGATCTACAAAACCCCACACTCTGGCTCATCCCTACCTGGCAGTTGTGAGGGATATGGACATACTCCAAAGGAATAGTCCAGTGGCACTCAGTTTTCAGAGGAATATGGGATCCCTGGGGAAGATCCACAGCAATGAAGAGTGTAAGGGGTGCTGCTCTGTCATACTCCAGGACCTCATGGATTGCTGTGGAAAATTATGCACTGCTGTGGTTGCTGGCTGGACACCAGTGCCCAACAAAGCCCCTCTACTTCCTCAGCTGGGCAGGGCACAGAAAGTATAACAAAAATAGGCTCTTCCTTTTCTCTTAACAAGCAGCACTGACGGTCTTCATCACAAAGCTTATAATCAAAATGGAATGTCTTTCTTTCTCATGGCTAACTGGCTTTGAAGAGATTTTAGGTCCAAACACATGGTGCAGACAGTCCTCATGTACATTCAATGCTGCTCCTCTTATGGCTGATTCATGTGGTGTCCCTTGGGCCTTCAGTGACAATGTTATTCCCTGTCAGATGTCCTGTGACGTCTTTCTTAGCTGGCTGAAGGGATACTGGCCTAGTACCAACATGAAGAATGTGCCATAACATCCTCAGGCTTTTTTGGGGCATTCTGAGCCTTTCTCATGCCCAAGGACAGTGACAACTCTGACTGTAAGGCTCAACACAATAAAAAGCCTTGCTTCATGTGGTATGGTCTGGCACATGGAAGAAAGACTGCATTCCACACTGTCTGTGCTCATGTGGCAGCATCCTCCCTCCTGCCTCCACCTCCCATGACCACCAATGTCTTTACCTGTCTCTTCTCCTCACCTTTCCTCCAGTGAATTTTCCCATTTCCTTCAGTCTCCCTCTGCCTTTTTCACCTTCTTCTCTTTTACTCTATAGATAGCTGGCTGCCTGCTCATGCCTGTTAGCCATGTCTCCAGTTAACCCCAAGGTCTCCTTGCCCCTTCTCCACAAAGAAACCTCTTTCCATGGAAAAAAACCAGCAGCTGTTGTTCATCTTCCTCAACTACAAGAGGCAAAAAGGCCTGGCTTCACTGTGGGAACCAGCTGCCCTCTTTCCACCTCTGCTTCCTTCTCAGAAATCAGGTTTCCCAACACACTGCTGGAGACACACGTGACATCCAGATGTTGTCCAAATGGGGCTCCTTCGTACAAATACATGAGCAGCAAGGGTCCCTCCAGGTCCCTGCAAGATATACAAGTATACACACTCCACTTGCACCCTCCAGCCCTTCCCTAGCCAAAATCCTGCTGCAGTTTGTGCGGGTGCAGGGATGAACATAACACAGGACCTGCCTGATATGTGCAGGACACTTTAAATCTCTGCCAGCTCGTGACTGTGGGTCCAAGGTCCACCACCCTTCTGCACCCTCTCACTCCATCCTTCCATGTCTCTGATATAGGAGGTGATATTTGTCTTCTGAGAGGAGGCTCTGGCCTTTCCCAGGAGGTGCAGGGGATGGGGCATGGCACAGTAGCATATTCCAATCTCTGCTGTATCTAAAGCAATATGAGCAGATGACCCCATTCTACAACCCAATGACCCAATTCTCTTACCATGCAAATAATTGGGTACCAGATACCAGAATTTCCTACATATTTTGCTTTTGACTTAAGTCACCTTTGTGTTTCTGTGCATTATTATTCTCTTTATTTCTGTCTGAGCTGCTAGCAGTCTGGCTTCTTCAAACTACTTCTTCCTCCCCACTGAAAATCCCCTAACACTTCTTCTCTCTAAAACATTTTCCCTTCACCCATAGCTCTTCTCTGTAGGAATTACTGCATTTACATATTTTTTTAAGGTGCTTAGGAATTATTGACAGGTTTGCCTTGCCCCTGGGGGCTGATGTGACATAGTTGAGCTGTGAACCACTTAAAGCATTGACTGGCTCAAAGGAGGGATTACTTGTGACTCTGAATTAGGGCACGGGCCAAGAAATGTAGCACAGAGCTGTCAGGGGCTGTGGCACACAGATCCATTTCCTTTATAATCCCATCACATCTATGACCTACCACATACAGAGCAACCTAAGAGATCTACATTTTCCCATTAGCACAAGATATGGGCTTCCTGTGAAATAAATTTACTCACAGTCCCTACACCACTGCTTTGCAAGCCTGGAAACCCTGTTTTTATTATGTCAGTGAGTTTATTTCAGAATTCTTTCACACTGAGAATCCATCTGGATATACTACTTTCGAAATGTCCTGCTGAGATTCTGCTTTGCCACTAGTTAAAAATGAATGGATAAATTTATAAACAGGAAGTTTATTGTATTTTCCAGCTGAAAGATGTTCTAGAGTTTATCTTGGCTTAGATTTTTGTTGGTGGCATTTTGGTTTTTATTGTGTTTTTTTTTTTCTTTCTCACAACCATTTAATTTTACTAGCACCCCTGGAAGGAACAGCGAGTCCAGAATTAGAAAGCTGAAATAAAAGGAATGAAGTTCCTGGAAATAAGACTGGAACAAAAAAAAGCAAGAAATCCAAATCAGGCACAAGCTAAGGATCTTGACTTTCCCCTAACAAAGAAAAATCAATTTCCAGCAGGAAAGACATACCTGGCCTTGGAAAACTGCTGGTAGCATAAAATATAATTGAGCAGATGGTAACAAAAATAGCACTTGAGCTGTTTAAAAGCCTTTTATTGAATGCCTCGTCTTTTTTTTTTTCCATGCAGAATGCTGTTGTCCTCTCTAATTTAAGAAAAGACAAGAAATAAAGGCAAGTTGTGAGATCTGTGTGTTTTTCCTCAGCTTGTTCTATTTAAATTGCACACCAGTAAATGTGGTTAAGAGAATAACTTGAAGTTGCAAAGCAATGAGAACAAACATTGATAGTGGACTCTTAATTCAGCTCCCTCGTGCATGTGGATACTCTCTTTAATTGATTTAACACTATCTTTTTTTCTCTTTCAGAAAATCCTGACCCATTCAGCACCCTAAGGAAAGAGGGTTTTGTCAATAATTTGATTTCCTTGCACTGCTTGGTGAATATGCCTTGCACTTTGTACACTGAGCACTCATCTTCCTCTGCATGACAGGGAGAATGGTATATTTCTTTTCAGAAAAACATTCAGATGTTTTGAAACTTTTTTTTTGTTTTATTTAGTTTTTATTTTACTCCTGAGGTAAAGGCTGCTGTGTTGGTTTTCTGTTTCCCAGATAAGACATATGCATTAAAACCCCAAAGTGTTGGTGACTTCTTAGTACCTGATTTTTCACATTTAGCAGCTCTACACTTTCAGAATAGTTTACATGATACCTTGAAGCAATGGCTGTTTCTCACCTTATATCAAGTTTGTGCTCCCAGCTGTTGCTTTTTATCTGGTTCTAGAGTTTGACTAGGAGAACATTTTGGTTTTCTTAGACTCCTTCTCATAAGTGACTAAATCTTTTTGCATGAAATTATGCAGAGAGGCAGAGAATCAACATGGAAAAGTTGAGCTCAACATCCAAATTTTGGCAGGGGTCCAAGGGCTGTTGTAAGCTGAGCTTCATAATGGGAAATGCTCAGTAATTAGGCTACTGCTTGGTATTAATCCTGGAGTTCTAACTGAGAGAGAAGAGGAAGAGGAGACTCGAGAAGAGAAGAGAAGAGAAGAGAAGAGAAGAGAAGAGAAGAGAAGAGAAGAGAAGAGAAGAGAAGAGAAGAGAAGAGAAG
>VWZP01002027.1:463146-525837 GCA_013396995.1 Dicaeum eximium | reverse complement strand
AAAAGAAAAGAAAAGAAAAGAAAAGAAAAGAAAAGAAAAAAGAAAAGAAAAGAAAAGAAAACCCCCAAAGTAGAGACTCTAGGTGGATTTTGGCCTGGCAGCTTTCTTATGGTCTAGGAGCACCTCATGTGGTGACAGTTGTCAGATCCTGGCCATGGAATAGGAGTAGCTTCCTAAGAACAGTGTTTTGTGATCACACCAAATGTCCATCAAGGACAGTATTTTCTGTCTAATCCTGGTCAGTAGCATGTACTTAGAAAAACTTGGGGACTGGACAAAATAGAACATTTTTCTCTTGATATGCCACTTGTGCCTTCCAGCAACCTGTGCTTTAGGGACTTTAATCTTCTTTTGATCCCATTATTCTGTTTGCCTTTACAAAACCCTGCTGTGGGGATTTCCCTCACCAAAATAGTCAGTGTGTGAAAAGCACTTCCATTTTTTTTTAAATTTTAAGCCTGCCTCAGCAAGAGCCCTGATCTACTGTGTTCTGTGAAACCACAAATACTTTTCCCTTCCTCATTCTCTTCAATCTATTCATGACTTTAGACATTTTCCATACCCTTCCCCTACATAAAGGATGAAAAATTCCAGACTATTCCAGGCTCTTTTCCTTTCTCATGATTTGCTTCTGTCCACATTTTTGCCCTTCTCTATCCTTTTTTAACTTCACAGTCCTTTTCTCTGAGATCAGCACAGCACCATTTGGAGCCCCCCAGGTGTGGGAGAAATACCTATTATTACAGTCTCATCATGGTGATACTGGTTTTCTATTTTTTTTTTCATCTTCCTTCCTAAAAAGTTCTAACATTTTCTTTGTCATTTTGACAAAGGAAAGCTGAGCTGGCATTTTCAGAGAAACTATCATAAGGAGTAGTAGTTAATTTAGAGTCCATTGTATCACATGCAGAGCTAGAGATATTTTTTGTCTCATCTGCAGTTTTTCACATTCACTGACAGTGATTTTCATCTGCCATTTCATTGTCCAGTCAGTCAATATTGTGAGATCCTTTTGTGCCTTGTAGCTGCTAGTTTGGCTTTTTACTTTTCGAGTATCTCTCTATATAAGTAACAGCCTGGTGTCTCATTAGTCATTTTCCAGACATTTCCAGACTGTGTTAATCAATATTAGTCCCAGAACAGACAAATGGGGAACTCACTGAGGAAGGGGTCTTCCATCATAATGAAAATTGAGCATGAATCTCTTCCCTTTGCTTCCTCATTTTCAGGCACCTTCTACCTGCTCTTGCCTTTGCTAAGTTTCCTTGAGTATCTTTTGTGAGAATATTTGTCAGAAATGTTGCAAGGATCCAAATACAAGTCACCTGTATCTTATAGGATCCAAAGTGCTCTTGCAGCCATGTGCAGCACAGCTTTCCCCATATCAAGAACCTATTCCCAACAGATTTTTCCACACATTGCTAAAGGCCATTCCTCCTTAGTTTTCTTAGCAATTTTCTGGTATGACAGACAGACTTATTAATCTCTTTTTCTCCAGATCACCCCCAAAATACTATTAAACAACATCTGACTTATTCTACTCCTCTGGTAAGAGGGCTGAATTAAGAAAGATCACAGATCACAGATCAGCAGTTTCATATCTGAATCCCTTTATCACTCGGGACTCTAAGTTTTTTCTTGTTCATTTTATCACTTTTTAAAAATATATTCTTGCTTTTGACAGCTAGGTTTGAGACAGATCACCTCTAAAGAAAGGCTATGGTGAACACTGATGCAAAAAAATAATTTGTGTTTTCTGTTATAGCCTTAACATCCTTCAGTGCTTCTTCTATACCTGGGCTATTTATTGCCCCTCCAACTCTGGCAGCTTTCTTCTGAGGTAGTAAAGTAAAAGAAATTGCTATCTGATAGTTGTGCTTTTTTTTTCTTTGCACATTTCACCTCAAAACTCCTTCCTGTTTAATGTCTGACACTGAAGCTTTTATAGATCATAAAGCAATTGCCTAAATCCTGTCTCTAAGACCAATAGGCAATTGACTGCAGAAGAGAGAATAATGTAAATGAGCTATACTGAAGATGAACTTCCCAACAGTTTGTGGAGACTTGGATATTTGTGGCCATTGGGATGGCATCTGAAGTGACTTGTCTAAGTGTGAGGTAAATGCCAGGACTCATAAGTTCAGTTTAGTGGGATATCAAAGTACTCTTGCAGCTACCTCTGCCATCAGGCCAGCCACAGGTTTACTTCATCAATTCTTGCATGGCTGTCAAGGCTTGCTTGTGGAGAAGTAAATGGGAAATACTTTGCTGACACTGCTCAAAAGAACTCTCATTTTTTGGACTGGCAATTTCATTTCTGACTTCCTCACCTTTCTGGTCATACTTCTAAACATTAAAAGAGTCAGAGATATTACCCTAGCAATAAAACCCCCCTTTTTTTTCTTTTCTCTCTGTTTCATATTTCCTGAAATGCTTTTATGAGAGCAAAACAGGAGAATGGGAATTGAAATGTCTAACCTATTACACCTGACTGATCAATATATGTCTTTTTTTGCACTACAGTAGAAAGATGAAGTTGGCTTAGGTGGTTTCACAGTTTACAACTAACTTTCTTTACTTCAGTCTAGGCAGACTCAAAGGAAACCTGTGCATACTAAAGGGCAAAAAGGCTTGAAGATATCTGCAAAGGGAAGACACTTCCCTCTGCTTTCAACTCAATGGGACTTGCTGACATAATTCAACTAGAGAAAGAAGAAAACTGGCACCAAGTGCTTGCAAAAGGCCTGGCAGATTTATTACAAACACCAGCTACCAGGATCTAGCATGTAAACACATATTGCTAAGTACTTGAGACAACCCCAAGCTCAGAGGGTGGCTGTCAGAATAACTTTAACTTTCTGCATTTGCTGGTCTAGATAAACACCTGCTACTGATGAAGCAGATGAGACAGGCAAAGGAAAGATTTGACTTGCCATAGATTATGATCCAAGCAACTGAGACAGAATGAAAAAGGTCTGGAAACCAGTTGACACCACAGCTGTGAGTTGTGGCACAGAAAATAAGACCTCAGGAGTGTGAAATATCTGCGGCACAAATGGGTAAAGTGGAGCGGCCACTTTCGGATCATTGACTGTACTCAATGGAGAGAAGCAACAATATTTTTTTTCTCTTTGCTTTAAATTAAGATGTGCCATTGATCTTACCCATTTTTGACAACTCTTTTAAGATGTAGGGTGTTAGATGACTCACATGCTTAAACTGCCTGTCTCCCTCTGCTAATTGTGAAACGAGTCTTGGTTGCTCCCCAGACAGATGAACACCCCTGTAAGGGTTGTAGCTGATGATGTCTTTGTCTGAGCCCTAAATGCCCCTGGTGAAGGGGTCACAGGGGTCTGCAGGGGGTTCCTTGTGGCCGTGCCCATCCTCCCTTCATGTCACCTCAGCAGCCCCGTGGTTCCCAGCCCTGCAGCTCCCACAGCACAGCCACGGAACCTTCCTTCCCTCTGCAGGGCTGCCAGTCACTGAAACCGAGAGGATTAGGAAAGAATAAAGAAAATCCCTACTGCTTTTTGCCTCGAGGCAGCAGAGGACTGCAGGAATGGACACGCCAGGATCACCTTGATTTATAGAGTGGCATCCTAATTGTTCTCGTGTATTTAATCTTTTTGTGCCAGCTGGAAGTTGAAAAGTCTGCACTGTAAAGTTAAATTGTATACTTATAATTCTAATTTAAAAAAAAAAGGGAGATGCAAAAAAAGAGAGACTGTTTAGGATTTGTAAAATTTAAAATCTGTTTCCATGTGACTGTAGATATTCCTACAGGAAGTGTGAGAAATAACACTGAAATGGGAAATAAAAGCTACAGATAGAATTTTTCTTTTTTTTGTCTTATTAGTGTTAGAGAAACAGTAGAAAATATTTTTGTATACTGTTTTGCTCTGACTGACACATTGATGTTCAAATTTTAATGTTGCTAACAGCCATTCTTTCAGCAAAAACATATTTTTGTGAATAAATTCTATTTATGTTATTTTTTACAGTGCTAAAACTCTGTCAAATAATTATGTTAAATACATATCTGTGACAAAAAATGAGTGGTATAGAATGCAGGTGACTGCATGGAAAATGAGCTTTACAGCCTTTCACTTGCACTGTTTCCTAATAAGTTTCTGTCAGACACAAGTACTGCAAACCTCTGAGATGCTCCTAATACAGCAAACACAGCAAAATAAAACTGAAATCGTCTCAAAAATAAGTGACTTTCAATTTAATAAGCATTCTTCACTTATTTCTCTGCCACCAGAATTACACTTTTCTCAAACATAGAAAAAGTGAGATCCTGCACGACTGCATTTTACCTTATTTATGTTTATTTACACATGCTCCCCTACACAAATACTTCTAGTTTCATCCTTACTGTCTGTTTTTAATGTGAAACACTACCATGGGAAACATGGTAAAATGGTATGACTTTGTGATAAAATTCACCTTCCACAGAATCATAGAATCATTTAGGTTGCAAAAGCCCTCCAAGATCATAGAGTCCAACCACTGACACAGCAATGCCAAGTCTTCCACTAACCCATGTCCCCAAATGCCACATCTACACATCTTTTAAGTGCCTCCAGGGATGGTGACTGCACCACTGGTCTGGGCAGCCTGTTGTTTCAGTGTAGGAGACTTCTAAGTATTTAAGTTTTTAAGGCCTTGACTTATTGCCTCGAAATTAATTTTGTGTGTTTTGGGGATTTGGGGATGAGATTTGCAAGCAGATATTAAGGCTTTGAAGATATACAAATGTTATCTAATGCAAATTCCTCTGGTATTCATAAAATCTCATCTCACTGCACCTCGTTTTGGATGTGTCTGGAACCTGCTGCTGCACAGTGTGGAATAAGCCAGCCTCCACCTCCTGGGGAAGCACCAATGAAATAATTATCTGCTTGCTAAACATTTCCTGCCTTAGCTGTGAAGCCTGATCCAAATCTGCTTTGCCTGTGACCTTTCACAAATCCATTTCTCCAGGGCTTTTTATACCTGATGGATGCTACAGGGAGCTTGTGGCATGTTCACTCTGCACCTGCAAATCCTGCAGACAGAGGGATGGCAGCTCCCACACCACTGAGAGGTGCAAAGCCTGATTTCCCTTGGGTATCTGGGTTTTGAGCTTCTGTTTGAGGATACTGTGAGAATAGGAGGGATTAATCTGATTAAAGACAGATACTTATAATGGAGGCACATTTGTGAGCTACTCACCTGAATCTTCCTTCATATATTCTCCATTTCTACCTAAGGATGAGGTGAAGAGGCTTCTGAAGGCACCTTTTCCTCTCCACTGCTTCCAAAGGCAGCCTCAGGCAACTAGCTCAGGTGAAAATGTCTGTCCTGCAGGATCAGGAGAGATGGATCCCATCTCTTCTCCTGTGTATGGGTCCCTCTGTGGGGCTGCTCACATTTTCAGGGTTACTCGTGTGCACCAGTGCTTCCTGCGTGGGTGTGACCTGCAAAGGCAGGCAGATCTGCCCCTCTCTCCAGAAATGGGCTCATTTCTGCTGTGCTCAGGATTGCCCAGGGAAGCTGGGGAAGCCCCAAGCCTGGAAGTGTTCAAGGCCAGGCTGGATGGGGCTCTGAGGAGTCTGGGCTTGTGGAAGGTGTCCCTGCCCACAGCTGAGAGGTGGAACCAGAGGATCTTTAAGACCCCTTCCAGCCCAGACCATTCTAGGATTCCATGTGGTATTTCTAATTTCTTCAGAGTTGCCTTCCTTACTCTGCGAACTGCACAGAGATCTTAACCACCCAGAGCAGCTGCTGAATTTTCAGCGCCTGATTAGATGTCTTGGACCTTGGTGTCCTCTTCCCTTCCTTGTCTGTTCTAAGATGATCCAATTTGACCTTGAATTTTGAGGCTTGCCTTCAAGGTCTGGCACTTTAAACTTAAGCCTGGAATGCTTGTTGTTCAAATCCCCTTGGATTGCCTGAAAACATAGTTTTTCAGACTTCCCTGTAGGGTGCACAAAAGGTGGAAGAATTAAAAAAATGGCTCTTTTATATAAGCTAGTGGATCAAACACAGCAATGGATACATCAAAGTATTTGCATGCCTGATTTCTATTTCTCTCAGAGGGAGTGCAAGCAGGTAAATATTTTCCTACATCTGGCCCAGAGGCTAAACAGACTTTCAAAGGATATATAACATTTAGGTATTTTGTAAGTAAACACTCTTTATGTGCTGCTGCACTGAAGCAGCCTGTTTGTAGTTTTCACATGTAAGAAAATTTCAGCTCATCCTTTTAGACACAACTGTGTGTGGTGGTAAATTGGACAAGATGGCATCCCAAGGAGACTAAATTACCCAAATATTTCTGAAATAGTATGAAAGGCAAGGGGAAATACAGTCATGAAACATCCTGGCATACAGACAATAAGCTCCAAAGTGATCTCAGAAGTTTATTGGTTCCTATTTCTGCCTGCAGACAGGAACTATTGTATTTAAATCAAATCAGGCAACTTAGTAATTATATCTAATCAACAAAAAAGATAAAGAGGAGGCTACTGTACTCCTTCACCTTATCTTAAGACCTTTTTTTGATCCTACTGCTGGAATGGAGAGGTCACACCAACTTGACTTAGCCTGGGATTACAAACCGTGTTAGTGCAAATTGCAACATATTTTTACTTTGTCCTTTCCCTTGCTTCCTTTATGGTTAATGGCAGCTGTTCCTCATGGGCCTCAACAGAAAAACAACTCTGCTCAAAAACCAGCACATCACTTTATCTGTAAAATTATTTCGTGACACTTTTGACTTTAAAGTTTTGTGTATGAATAATCCCCTATTCTGTACAAGAGGTTTCATAAGAAGTGTCTGAAAGGCCAGAACCTAAACCCTTATTTCCTGAGTTTTATTCCAAAGCCTGAAGTGTCATTTTTCTAAGCACAATCAGAGTCAACCTGCATCAGCTGCTTCACTCTTGAGATGAACTGTACTACCAGAGGCTGTTTTTGTTACACTCAGTCAGCAGCAGCCCAGGCTGGAAGAGTGGGAGCTTTCAGTGCTTCCAGCATGGATGGCTTCACCTGAGTGTGCAGTCTGTTTATAGGGGGGAGATGAGCTCCTAAGAGGTGTTTTCCTCACCATTTGCAGAACTTAATGATGGGAGGACTAATTTCATAGATTTTATGGGCTATTTTGATTTGACCTCCTTTGATTGGGAGGGGAGATTAGATAAGAGTTCTGAAAGTAGCTGTGTCACAACCCAGGTGACAACCTGGGGTGTCAGTCCCCTAAATGCAGGCATGGGGTGACCTTTCAGATGCCCCAGAGCATCTGAACTACCTGCCCATCTGCAATACCCAGGAACTACCAGAGGTCCACAGCTCTCTGGAGCTGCAGCCAGTCAGATTACTACAGAATTTTTTGTTCAGACAGTTGATTTTCACCTTATCCTGCAGATATGACTCATCTTGAACTTAGTCAAGAGGAATCCTTGTGCACCTCTCTACGAGTTAGAGCCATTATATAAATACAAAAATTAACTTCTGTAGTCCTCTTAGCGATGGAAGGGGTAGATGCTTTTGCTTTGGTTTTGGAATGTTGATCAAAAAAATATCTCAGGCAAGCAAAGGAGAAAAGATTTTACCCATCTCTTTCTATTGAAGGCCTAACTCTTGGTTTCATCTTCAGCCATATAAACTGTTATGCCTTTGGTAAAAATCAATAAAGTCATGGCAGCTGACTTGATGGGGATATACCCAAACCTTAACTAGATCAATTACTTCAAATATAGCAAGAAGACAAGGGCTGCATTTGTACCTTTCCAGCTTAAGTTCCCCAAGCACTAAATTAAATCATGCAGTGACTAAGAATAGTTGTGCTATTAAAAATGTTCAGAGACAGTTAAAAGTCCAACTGCTACCCATGACCCAAATTCAAAATGGCCTTCACATTTATTTTAGGATGCAATATGATGCTTTTGATTCCCCCATCCCTTGATCTGTTATGTAAATTAGACCTGTTGTGGAGGAGCAGTGGAGATTTTGGGGACAGATGATGTTCCCAGTGAAGTCTCTGGGGTGAATTTCCCCTCTAAATTCTATGGTGTGACATCAAAATAACCCTTAAGCCAATTAATTGAATTACACAAGTAAGTTACATTTCTGTGGGAGTATACCCTAGGCAAAATTACTTCTTAAATTGCACCTGGACAGCAGTGTTAATGAGGGCAAAAGAAATTTGTGGTATTAACAAGGGAGAAGCTTGGTTAATAACTCATCCATAAAATGTGCATGATATGAATGATAGTGAATTCCTTATGGAACAAAACCCAAACAAAAATCCCCCTCTCTGTCCTCAGGGATGAGACCCATGACATTTAATCTATATAATTGTCAATCTACCATGTAAACATTCTTTTAAAAGTCTTTAAATTTGAATTTAATTGCTACCAGCTCTTGATTACATACAGACTACATAATCTATCATTGAATCAAATAATTATTATTACTGTTGGGAAATAGGGAATTATGCAAGAGCCTAAAGGAGAACTGCATGTCAGGTGAGAAACAAACAAATGAGGGTGGGGTAATCAATCTCTGTACCATAAAATGCTGGTGTTGTCCTAATAAATATGAATTTTCTTCCAATGCTTGATATGCTCCCTACCAAGCATGTCACTTAGCCTGTAGCATGCTTTAGTTTCGTTTAAAGTGGCACTACTATCACCGCTTTAGCAAAATTATAATAGTTCCCTTTCATTTTCATAAAAGTAATTAAACTTATCAGTTTTCTTGTTATGCAACAAGCCAACCAATACATGGACAAAAGAAGTTCAATTTGTGGTATTTTCGAATTAGCATCCTATGCACCAGGGATTATTCAGATATGAGATTCTGAATTAATGGTTTTTAAAAAATAAATTAAAAAAAAAGAGGAAATAAGAATGATACTGGAAGACAAGCACTCTTGTTAGTTCCTGCATTGACAAAATTATATTAACTACAGGATAGCTACTAGTACTTCATTGCAAGCTCACAATTTTTTCAGATAAATCTACCCTGATGACTCCAGAAGGAGACAGAAATTTAAATTGCATTTAAATAAACAAATACCTTACCATGGTGAGAAGTGAATTGTGTGCTTGGACAGACTGGGCTTTTCAAGGTACACTGAACCCAGAGGATGCAATGAATGGAAGGATGCATCTTCTCATGGAATGTAAATTAAAGAACTCTGAAAAGAGCTGTGCCATGAAATCTGCTCAGAGATAAAGGAATGAGTTAAGAGAGGAAATAATATTCTTGGGGATTTCATAATTTACATTGGCCAAATTTCAATGCCCTCATGAATAGAAATGCTTAATACTTTTTAAAACCAGTCCTAATATATTATTCAGAGACAAGTGTAAAGTCTGCATTTGATTTATGACCGCAAAGAACGAAAAGACAGAAAGACAGGCAGCCCCCAAAGCTATTTTGTCCAGGTGACACATTCCCCAGTCTGACTTGTAGTGCTCCATATGATGAGATTTCCCCATCCTTTCAAGGTCAGCTATGCTGGAACAAAAGTCCAGCAGGGACATTCTGCTTATCTTCCAGCCATGTGCTGGCCTGCAAGGGGGACACCTGCAAACTCAGCCCCCTCACCCTTTAGGAGAAGAAAAACACAGAGGTGTGTGTTAAACTCAGTTGATTTCAGCTCATTACACCAAGCTGCTGGTTGCTTGGATGTGTTATCCCTGTCCCTCTGCTGGCAGATTAGGGACAAGGAAGCTGAGAGGTGGAAACCTCCCAAACTGAGTATTTCTGATCCCAAGCTTCTGAGAGCTAGGAAAGGTCATGTGAATTTTGTCAAGTTTTCTGAAGAGATTCTTTTAGACTTAATGTCTCAGGAAAATGATCAGTGAGGATTTGCATTGTAGCAAGAATTTATTTTTCCCTTTTGTCCATGACACTTTCATAATGCTCTTTAACAAAACATTATTCTTGATAGACCTGTGGGTAAGATGCTTGATGTGATATGGGTGACACAACCTTTGTTCTGTTTCAAACCTGGTCTTAGACCAGATCTTCATAAAGGTTTAGACCCCTAAGTGTATGTTCCACCAAAATTTTCAAGTCTACTAGCTTCAAGTACTTTTAGGTCCTTGATTTTATTCAGGCTTATGTATTTTAGGTGTCTATATATATGCACAATAGAACATCTCACAAGGTGTCTATCTTTATCAGCCTGCTTTGCCCTTATTTTCTCAGTGTAACAGCTGTTTTTAGCTGATCTTAGTCTTTAGAAAATGAGCAGGATAGAAATTATCATCCTCTTTTTATATACATATGCAGGCAGCACAGCATGAACAGGCAACAGGGCTTCTGTTCTACCAGTGAGCACAGTTCTTACACTTAATTGGATGATCATAAGATTTGAAAGCAAGAAGGTTCTCTCCAATCAATACAGTTTCTAAGCAAGTATTTTCAGCTGCACTTTCACATTTCATGAATTGGAAATGAAGAGACCCCTGTCCTCTGGGGATCTGTGACCTCAGTGAATACTGAAACAAAAGCACACCAGACCCTTAACTTTTGAAAACATTTATGGAGTAGGGCTTTGTTTTCACTCTCTGGCCACATCTGATGGCAAACTGCATTTTTATTAATTTATGTTCTTTAATATTGTGGGCAGGAAGACAAATAACTGTCTCAGTATATAAACACTTCCCTGGAAATGAACAGATGAACAGATTTCAAACAGTTTTCCTCATGTTCATCTAATTAGCTTTCTTGTATGGGAGGTTGTGGTATTTCAGCAAGTAAAAGATGCTGATTTTCAAGTGAAAGTTTGCAGCTAACTCTTAAATAAATCTGTTATCTCATTTTGGAGACATATGGAACAAACTTTAGATTCACCCGAATTCCTTTAATTCCTCAATATATTTAAACCATATAATCATTTAGGTTGTAAAAGATCTCCAACATTGAGTCTGAAGTAGCTGGACCTGTGTGACTCATGCAAAGTAACTCATGAAGACAGGAAATAAAATCTGGATTTTGGAATCCTAGTACAGTGTTTTCAATAGCAGGAGTCTTGACTTCTCTTCAAACCAACACCTGGGTTTTTCTGCAAGCCTCTAACACCTCCCAGACCAGCAGAAGGGTAGCAACTGCTGCCTGTGCACTAAACTGAAGTGACAGATAACACCATTGAAAGAGCACACTTGTCAAAGAAATATTTGAACATTTTACAATATTTTAAGAGAGCAAATGACTCTGTTTTCCCACAGCTGAAATGATTACTCACCCCAGCACAAGTTTTGATGTCTGTTTTAGTGATAATCTCTGCTGCTTTGAAATACACAAAATAATAAACAGCTGCTCTGGCTGATGAAATTCAGAAGCAAAGTTGAGGTACTAATCTCTCCTAAAAAAAAAAAAGGTTTATTGCATCTGGAATAAAAGAGCAATAAGGGATTATTGCTGATGCAGAACAAACCACAATAGTGATAAGAACAAAGTGAATGTATTCATCCCCTTCTTTCCTGAAATCTGACTTTGCTACCTTTATAAAAGACATTTGGATGGTGTGCACATGCACATGGCTCTTGGGAGGGTTGAGCTGCTTCACTTTCCAGTGCTGTGTCTTGATGCAGTGCCTTTACTTGTCCTGGTTTCATTTGGGGAAGAGTTAATTTTTTTTTCGTAGCTGGCCCAGTGCAGTGTTTTGGATGTAGTGTGAAAATGATGTTGATAACACACTGATGTTTTAGTTCTTGCTCAATTGTGCTAAATCAAGGGCTTTTCATTTTTCCATGCTCTGCCAGTGACCAGATGTATAAGAAACAGGGGAGGAGCATGGCCAGGGCAGGAGACTGGAACTGGCCAGAGGGATGTTCCACACCATCCAACACCAAGTTCAGGATAGAAACTGGGGAGTTGGCCAGGGAGTGACAATTGCTGTTCATGGGTGGGCTGAGCATTGATTAGATTAATAAGTACTTGTATCATGGATCACTTGTTCTTCTCTCCATTACAAGTGTCATTATCATTATTATAACTACTAGATTTGGCTTTATTTCAATTTTTAAATAATTTGTATCTCAACTCATGAATTTTACCTTTTTTAAATTTTTTTTATTTTCCTCCCCATCCCACTGGGGAGCCAGTGGAGAGCAGGGTGAGTGACTGCTTGGTACTTAGTTGTAACTAGGGTTAAACCAAAACTCTGCACTCAGTTACCTATTGGTTATGTTTTTGAACTACAAGACAACTATCTCTGTTTTTCTTTTTTTACCCATCAATTATTGTTATTCTGGCCAAAGCTTGCAAACCTTTAAACAGAGGAGTGTGCAATGAATCTATGAGGAAATTACTTGAAGAAGAAAGAAAAAGAAGCAAAGGCCTGTGAAATTAACCTGGCTGATCGAAGCCACTCCTCATAAAGATTCCCTTTCCAGCCCTTCACCGTCTTCATGGCCCTCCTTTGGACACTCTCTAATAGCTCAGTGTATTTTTTATGTTGTGGTGCCCAAAACTGCACATGGGGCTTGAGGCGAGGCCACCGCAGAGCAGAGCGGAGCAGAGGGGACAATCCCCTCCCTGATTCCCCAGTCTGTCCATACAGCCAGGGTTTCCCTGTCCCAGAATAGTGCAGGATCCAGCACTAACCCTCGTTAAACTTCATGTGGTTTTAAAGGCACTGACACCCCTTGCTGCTGCCCAGAGGGCACAACAAGCACAAGTGCTGAAGTGAACACACGGACTCATAAAGCTCTGCAGACATTTCCCTGCTCAAGTGCAGGGGCCCCGATGGATCTGAATTCTTGCTGACCTACAAGGCATTCTCACATCATGGCCAGTTTTCAGCTGGCATAGATACACCAGTTTTTTCAGCTGGAGGTGAGAGATGGGCACAATGCAGATCTTTGCCACACTTTTAGACACTTTAAGTCTGTTGGTGTTAGTTCATGCTGAGCAATCAATTCAGACAGAGGGCTGGGACTTCTCCCTTTTCCTGCATTGGGCAGGAACTGGGTACAGGGAAGAATCTGTCTTGTGGTTACCAAGCCAGGGCAGTGGGACTGAATTGCACAGGATGACTACTTTAATTTGAGAATTTGATTTATAATTCTTTTTGTTACACTGTTTTAAAGATGATAGCTCACATATGGTTCACATATAAATCTTTATAAAGTCATGAATGTCCTATAAATCATCTGTGTACATGATGGGTTCTGCAGAGAAACAGATACTTTAAGACTAAAGTGGAAGTTTCATGCAGGAAAGCTCTATGTGCATATTTTATACTCTTATACCTAGTGATTTACTTGAAAACAATTGAAATAATATAAGGAAGAGAACAAAATAATACCTATGCTTTTCAGAATAAGCATTGAATATAAAAGATCAAGCAAACATTGTTACAATTGATATTTTACCAGGGTTTAAAGCCCATCAGGATTGAACATTTATTAGAGAATAATGGAAGGATGAGCTGAAACATGATGGTGATTTGACCAGAAGCAGGGCAATTGGCAGAGGATGCTCTCTGTGCACGTGTGTAGGACACCACCTCCTAGAAGGAATCAATCAAAAGTGAAGGCCATGGGAAAACAATCCTAAATAGCAATAGTCCCTAACTACAGTAGAGCTGGGACAGAACCACAGGTTATGCAAATTTGGAAAGCTCAGTGATTTACTGAGTTACAAAAACAGGGGATCTACCTATTTGTTGTTTTTTTTTTTAATACATATTTGGAAATGACAGAAGTGTTAAGTTCAGCGTGCCTGATTTTCTTCTCACTTATGTCAGTGTCAATCAGGGAGGGATATCTTCACTGAATTTACTTAACACACTTCTTTCTGCCCTCTGGCTTCCCTGTAGCTGGTCCTAATCAGAACCATGCAAAGAGTTGGCTGGGTAATTCATTCTCTAAAAAAATAAGATTAAAGAAATATTAAAAAAAAATCTTAGAATGAATAAAGGAACTGAGATGCCATTTTGTGCCAAAGAGGTCTTATCTTGGCTTGCAGCTGAGAACATGTTTATCTAAGTAGCAAAGACTCAAATGACTTTCAGGCTTGAGTGGTGTAAGCAGAGATTTAGAGAGGTCCTATCTGTACTCCAAGTCAGGTAAGAAGCAGTTTAGATATGAACCTCCCAAACACTGCAGGATATTCCAGTATCTGAGGTGTATGCAAAAACTGGGAAAAACCTGCTTTAGGTTTGTTAATAGCACCTATTTCTTCACATGCTGTCTCCCAGAAAATAATGTGTTATTATGGAAATGTCAAAACAAAATATTTCGGTGTTCTGAAAACTTTTCTGTTTCTGTTTGTTTGGGTTTTTGCCATACATTAATGTTGTAACAGTGATGGTTTTGCTCCCTGAAAACCTCTTTCATGCAGGACAGATAAGTAATTTGCTAGGGTTGTCTTTTTCTTTTTTTCTTTATTTTTTTCCCTTGAGTAATAGTAATTTGCATCTGTGTAAAGCAGAAAAAATTCAGAGCAATGAGATTATGCTGACAAGTGCCTGATACAAGCAGGAGGAGAATAGGAACTGACTGACTGATGGAACCAGACACTACCTCCCAGCTCAAGTAAGTAAAGGTCCATTATTCCTGGGCTGCTGCATCAGCAAAGCAATTAAATTAAGGAATTCTACAGACTTCCCATATAGTTAAAATGAACTAAACCAGATTGAACGTAGAGCATTACACACCAGGGGAGGAGAATAAGAAGGGTGGGGTTAGAAGGTTGTCTTTTTCGGGTACAAAACAAAGAGAAGCAAAATGCTCAGCCAAGGAAATTATTATTATGATAGTGAAAACGAAATGCTATTACTGCTTGGAGGATTTAAATTCTATTTTATGAACCTTGGTTTGTATTTATGACCTTCTGGGATCTCTGCTAATTGAACTGTGCTCAATTCTCCATGTACCATGGAGTGTTTTCTTAGACCATTTGTGCCTGTATGGGTAGACTGTCGTTAGTTGTAAGGGTGGGGACACAGAAATATCTGTCTGTTCCATAAATAAAGACTGTACACCCAGTTTGTGAGGACTGACCAGTATCAGCTTTTCTCTCCAAGCTGTGAAGCTGCAAGTGTCTGCCTTCAAGCTGCATGACTCCTTCTGGGACTTCTCTGAATCCAAGTAATCTCCTTGAGCAACGGATTCATTTCATGGTTAACAGTATTGCTGCCAAGAAGAGATTTGTCATATCTTTAGGCTAAGAGGAGGAATTCTGCAGTACCAGCTAACTCCTCTCCACAGGGGAAATCAGCATATTCTTCTGGTTATGCTGCAGTCCTATGATCAATATATTTGTTCGCGTTTAATGCTACATGTGAAAAGCCAGCATTCTCATTTTGAAAACAGCTGCAAGCAAACAGTGACCCATATATAGGATTTGTCTTATTTCCAGCTTTGTTCTTAACAGAATTTATGTGGAATTAATTGTAAATAGCTGTATTTGAAGATGTCTTGTTTTTTTTGGAGGAAAGTTGGCATTTAAATCTTATTCTGCCTAGATAGTCAATAACAACGTTCTTAGCTTCTGAAACTTGGACAGATTTATAGCTTCAGCAAACTTTCACATTGCCATTTTTAAATACACATCATATATTTCACAGATCTTCTCAGCAAAATTTTTAGACGTGCCAACGCGATTTAGAAGTCTAGAGTATATTTAAATATGACTGAAGCATTTGAGAAAACAAACCTCAAAGACTTCCAGTAAGATTTAGACCATCCACAAGTTAATTTCCAAAATGTCACATGTGCCTAGATGTAAACCTATCCAATGCTCTGATACATATGACAAAGATATTAATCTTAAGAGCCCAAGTTCTTAAACTAGTGGATGATTGAAGACATTGACAACTCAACTTCCTGCTGCAAGAGCCTGTCAAATCCAAATATTTGTGGTATTCAGAATATGAAAAAACAGTGAAACACTGACAGTGCTGGGAAGATCCCTGAATCTTGTGGCTGCACATCACCTGGGGTAAGAAGCAGAGCACAGGCCTCTAACCCAGCCCAGTGCAGCAGCACCTCTCACATACCCACATATAGGGGTAAGGAGCAAGAAAAGAGTGTTTCTGGTTTCCCAGTAATTTGCTCGTATTCAGATGAGGTACAAAGTCTGTTCAGGCTCAAATGGCCCCATTTGCTGAGAGAGAGAAACTTACAGCTGTCATGTATGAGGGATTTTTAGTGCCATCAGGAAAGGGATCTCTGAACTCCTCCTTCTGGAGGTTATTTGGTTTTTTGCTGCAAATGGGACCACCAAGAGATGACTGAGATGGAAATAAAAAGCCAGGAGAAGCCTTTAACTCAGGTAGCTAAAGCAGATCTAAACAGAACCCTTATCCCAAAGCTTACCTTGGGGCTGGGGATCAATGTCTATTCACAGAGAAATAGAGTTTGTTTTGAGGTGTCTCTCCTACCTCCATTGATGGTTTCCAGGCTGCTGGGTTAAACACCACCTCCATAAGGTTCAAGAGTCCAGTGAGTGCTGCAGCCAGGAAATTCTGCTTCAGAAGTAACTTCTATCCTTCTTTCAATTTTTTTGTTTTCTTGCTTGTTTAGGACTTAGCTTGATGCAGGTTGGGACTAAGCCTGTGAGCTGTCTGCTGGATGTTTTTGTCAGTTCCACAGCTGCAGTAAGAGCTGCAAAATGATCAAACACATCAAATTTCTTGCAGTGTCCACAAAGACTGCTGAAGCTCACAGCTCTTGAAAAGGCTTCCAAGGACCCTGGAAGCCCTGAAGGTACTTGAATGGAGCTAGGCTTTTAGACTGAACTGCAGCAAGCCTCAGCTGCTGCAAACCCACTGAAACCTGAAGTGCCTTTTTTGCTGACTGCTCCAGACTCTCAGATCCTGGGAGCCTGTCTCATGGCTTCAAGCCACGAGTAAACAGCATATTCCACCTGGATGTTTTAACAAGCTGGCTCTTTAGAAGTCACAAGGCCTAGGAAGACTGTCATATTCAGCTCTAGAGGTTTCCTCCTTACAACAAGATGTTTTGGGCAAAATTTCTGCAGCTCAGTGAGTACTAAAACTTATTCAAACATTAGGCCCAAAGTTTTATGATAAAACTGGACTGCAGCTTATTAAGTTGCAGCCACCTTTATAATGCTGCCTGATGTCTTTCATTATGTTTTCACAGCACTTTTTCCACTTTTACAGTGGAAAAGAGAAAAGTTGGAATATATATAATGTGGGATAAAAAGAATGTAAACACTAAGTTGACCTATCCCCCTTGAGTTACTTCTGTGATTTATGTTTGGTGCTAATTAGTTCTAAAAATTCCCATATTTTTACCTGCAGGATGCTTTGGAATTGCCTTTTCCTGTAGATATTTGAATTGGATGACTGCTCAGATTACAGAGCATGTAAGTCTCTGAATTGTTGTGAATTAATGGGAATGTGGAAAGAACTGTGCCCAGTTATGTTTTTGCTCAGAGTTAATTTGCACAGCTTTTATCTTCCTGAAATCTTTGCTGAATTAAGATTTTAGGATCACAGCTAATCCTGGAAATAATTTCCAGGTACAGTGAAGGTGACAAAATCATTAGGAGTAGTCAGCATGGCATCACCAAGTGGAAGTCAGGCTTGACCAAGCTGATTCAAATCTGTGGTGAAGTCTCCAGTCTCTTGGATGAGAGGAAGGCAGAGGGTATTGTCTGCCTGGGGAGACCTTTGACCATGTAGCCCATTAGACCCTCACAGAGGAGCTTTTGATGTACAGACTGGGGGAGCAGCAGTGAGGTGGATTGAAAACTGGCTGAATTTCTGGGTCTAGGGAGTGGTGATCCACAAATCTAGCTGGTGACAGTGGCTAGCAGAGTTCCTCAGTGACCAGTGCTGGGTCCAGCCCTGTTAAACCTCTGGATGATGGGGCAGAGTGCAGCCTCAGCAAGTTTGGTGACACCAAACTGGGAGGAGTGGCTGTTACACTGAAGGGTCGTGCTGCCATCCAGAATGACCTCAGCAGGCTGGAGAAATGGGTCAGCAGGAATGTCATCAGGTTCAACAAAGGGAATTGGGAAGTCCTGCACCTGGGGAGGAGCACCCCCATGTACCATTGTATGGTGGTGGCCTCTTCAGAGGAGAGAAGCTTGGCAGAAAAGGACCTGGGAAGTCCTGGTGGACACCAGGTTCAACATGAATCTCTCAGTATCAAAGTAAATATCTGTACAGATTCCATTTAGATATCTATTATAAATATCACATTTTTTATAAGGTAGGTGTAAATTGACCTGAGGGCCATCATTCAGTCCCCAAACCTAGTTAATACTGTACTGCATCTTGGTTTTCATAACCAGCTCTTCTGAATTTGCTGTTAATTCCTCCTACAAGTTTTCAGAAGAAAAGGCCTTTTCTTAATAACAAAATACTGATCTGAAAATGTTTCATAATATTTTTTAAGGTAGGGTAATTTCACCTGGGCATGTTCCAAGGAAACTTTTCTTGGACGAGTTTCACTTTTTAAAGTGAAGAATCACAGTGCAAATCTGTTCCATCATCTAAAATTTAAAGACCGTATACATAAGGATAATCAGGGAAAGGACAGAGTGATCAGGATTGCAAGTGTCTGAAAATAAAGATAAGACCAGATCTAGTTCTACTGGTATGAGGTTTCTGTGTGGTGCATCTCAGATGATGGAAAGCAGCTGTGGAGGGGCACAGCCAGCATTTGTGATTCACTGCGTCAGTGGAGCAATGCCAGAGAGTTCTGGTGTATCAACAAATCCAGGGCAAGTGGCAGCTGCATCCTCCTAGACAGATAAAGCTTCTTCTGCTGCAAGCAGTGTGAAGGAAACATTTACATGTACACAGCAGGGTGTTTGTTTGCATGTGTACGTGCGTGTTGTTTACACGTACACACGCACAATTCTGTGAGCGTGGTGGGCCTGGTGACACCATCTGGTGTTACATTTACCCATCATCTCTGCTGATAAGAGCAGTTGCCTACAGGCTTGCTAAATGTTAGTCAGAAACTCCTCCACATCATCAATAATCCTTTTTAGACTTAGGCAGAATAAAGGAGGAAAATTACAAACAAAACAAAACAAAATCCAGATGCACATATTAGGGAAAAAAATTCTGGTGTGTCTGGGCACATGGAGGAGAGACTGGAACAGATTGTCTCTAAGTGGATGCTGGGACTGGGAGGTTGTGTAAAATGGACTAAGTACCATGAAGGGGTGGAGGTTCAGGGAGTGAGACAATTTGGAAAATTATTGCAAGTACATTTGTTGGTGTACATGGAGGTAGCATGAGAATCTGGAATCTGGAATATGTATAGATTGGATGGTTTAGGGCTGCAGATAAAATGGATTTAGATTAAACAAAAAAGGTCAAAAAAGAAAGATCTTAGGGCAGTAGGGAAAAAGAAAATTGTAGCAGGGATTCAGGAAAAACAATTGGCCCAAAAGACCAGGAAGGGAAAGGAAGTGTGAGGGCAGGTCAGTACTGGGTGTGCCTGTGGTCCAATAACAGCCTTCAGCTGGGTTCAGAGATGTGAGAATGAAAAAAAAGGGGGAAGTCTCAAGGAAGAGTAAAGATAAAACTGACTGGCCATTGTTTGTTGTGTGGGAAATGATGGATGGGACATTCAAGAACAAATTATCTTTGCTGGGACTGAGGTATGCTCAGAAGAGAGTGCTACTGCTAATTTCAGTTGCTAGGCTTGGAATAATCTCTCTTAAGCATCCACAAACTGTTGGTTTTTGTCCCCTGAGATTTGTAATTTGCTCATCTCCTTGTAGATTTTCTTATATACACTGAGTAGAAGAGACCAAATTTCAAAACACTCCACAGAATATTGTATAACTATCTAATCATTCTAAAAAATATGTTCTTCATGGTTTTTTACCTCTTATTGAAAAACAGTGTTCTCAGTACAGGCTTAGCTGTTCTGATTTAAACAAATTGGTTCTGACTCTGCCTGGATAGCCCTAGCAGGGAAAAACCCTTAATCAAGATGTTTAGTAAAGTTATGAGACACTAATAAAAGATCCTGAAAGAGGGAGTATCAAGCATCAGTAATTACAGGAAATGCTGGAATATTTATAGACACATACACAGATATTTGTAGAACAACCTCTAGGCTTTAAACTTTCCTGGCCTAATCTCAGCAGAGAGACCCTTTCAAGTGATAACCTAAATATTTTGGTTCAGTATGTTTATAAGCATCCCATGGATTTCCTTGAAAAAAATGAATGGAGTCTGGCACATATTTGGGGTTGTGGCTGACTGTACGTTTTATTCATTAGGGAGTATATTTTGCTATAAATACTTTCTTTGTTTGTTTGGAAGAAACTGCATTTTGACTTTGATTTTTTTGAAAGATAAAGCTGAAGCAATCATTTACAGTCATGTTTTATTATCTTCCCGAGCTTCAATTAGTGCCTAATCCAATGATTGCTGAAAACATTTTCGATTCAGAAACAATTTATTTTCTCATATTACCAACAATGTGACACTTTGGGAAGTTCTTTGCAGCAGAACTCAGAGAAGTTGCACTAGAAAAAGATTTGGCTTGGTTTAGGTTTTTGAGCATTAGAACCCTTCATACTGACCTGACAATTACCCAGGGTAATTCAAAACATATTCAAAATGGCTGTAATTTCACATTCAGCCCTAAAAGCTGCATTTAGAGTTGGTGTATGGTATGAAAACACAAATCACCAGCAATGGAAAGCCAGTGATATTGTGGTGATAACCAGGTGCTTAATAAAACAGCAGAACTCATTTACAAGCAGAACTCTTATTCACAGAAACTATGTGCATTTTTCCAATTATATAAGAGCTGGAAAACTGTTGTTTTAAACATTAAATCTTATTATCAATTGGTGTGGATTACAGAAAAAAGAGCCTGCTTTCACAGTTTGCCTTCTGGTAGGAAAGGAATGCTGTTATTCACAAACATTTAAGCCATGATTATGATGCCCATGGATCTGTAAAATCCTGCTCAGACCCAGGCAGCAGGAAAGGGGCTGTGTTGATTCACCTGGCTGCAGGTAAGGTCGATATTCCCTGTTACAGGACACCAGTCTGTGCCCCAGGAATGAGCACTGCAGCTGAGGCACATCCTCAGGCAAGTGCTCCAGAGTATGACATTTACTGAGGTGTTAACCACGAAACGACCACCCAGGACATGAAACCGAAGGATAGGAGAAAATATCCAATATTAAAATTCCGGCTTCTTGGATAGTCTCAGCCACTTCACTGAACTCTGTGATGATGTCCCTTTACACCATCTGAAATCTTGGACCATGATCTTCTAGGGCATACATCAGTTTCTCTAAATTGCTTGCCAGGAGGAAGCACAGCACTAGATTTGCTGCTGCTCAGCTTGGTATTTATCATGATACTCTACTTCAACTGTGTCCTGCTGCTGTTAGGCATCGTCCTAATCTTTCTTTTTACTCAAGATAAATAAATTGGTGTCACCTTGGAGATTTAGTTGCAACTGCAGTTTATAGGTAAAAAAAAAATTATACCTTGCGGGCAAGTTTCTTAAAGTAAACAAAACCCCCAAACCCCCATAACTCTCCTAAACTATAAATCTCAGAAGAAATTAATTAGAAATGGTAACAAATAACAGTAGTGAAAATGTTACATCTTGAAAATATTAGAGGTCCCCTACCATTCTTTCAGTCAAGCAAATATAGGGAAAAAACAGGCATTGGTGTTTCTTTTACTGCTTACATGAGCCATAAAAGAAAGTGTTTGGAAAATACCAGTATTAAATGACAAATGAGGTAATTTAGAACACAAATAATACTTTATTTATCAGAGGTGAAATAATATAAATCAACCTTTACAACTTCTGTATCAATCTGCTATTTGGAGTAAATAGAAAAATAAAATATTTCCTTAAAACCACTCAGATGATTTGTTTCAGGGCCCATAAACATCTTTTATGAACAGCAGTTTAGTAATACTAATGTTAAGTAATACCAGTGGTGCTGTAACTAATCTAGACTATGGATACCAAAGAAGTAATGTTTAGAGAGTTTTATTAGACTGATCTAATCGAAAAATGAGATCTGCTGTGGGGCACAGAAACATTGTGAAGCTTGTCTACTTTTTTCTAAACTGATGTAATGCTATTGTTGCATATATTGCTTTAAAAGGCACAAAAACACTGGGGACAAGCAAAATGTCCTTTTGAGGCTGGGTCTTACCTTGAGCTATGTGTGCACCAGAGGGTGGCCACAGCAGGTTTGCCTCTCATTCCCAGGGGTGCTGGCCAGCCTGGCCACCTTCCCCCTGTACAGGGCAGCTGCACTCTGGGTGAGGCCTCCTTCCATGGGATACATTCCAGGAAAAGTGAGTGGAGTTTCTCCTTTCATGCTGGTACTCTCAGAGACCTGAGTGAGCAGGGTGGGCAGATTGAACCCCTTCATGCTTGGAAGAATATTTGGATATCTGAATATCATATATGCCATTTTCTGATCCTTCTTAGAACACCATTCTGTCATGATGCACACATAGGCTGGTTGTAGCTACACTTTTTATGTGATGTGATAAATTTTCATCATTAATAACAGGATCCCTTGCTACTCTGCATTCTCCTGTCCATCTACTGACTCCTGCCCTACATTATACACCATTTGCTTGTAAGCATCTACACAGCACTCATCATGCTGGAATCAGGGTCCATGACTATGTTTCCTACCTCAATGACTTAGGAAACAGCCCTGACACTGGTTTTAAAGGCACTGTGATGGTTTCTATGAGTTACTGTGCTGGCAAGTCTGAAGCAGAAAAATAGCCCTGCTACCCAAGATAGGTAGACTGTTTATGCTGGGAGGAGGACTCAACTCATTCTAAGACAGATTTATAGTAGGAAAGACAAATCACACTCGAAAACTCTTTTTTCTCTCCTCTTCTGAGTATGAAAAAGAAGTTTAAAATGTGTTTTACCTAGATGCCACTTATATCTGCTGTGTCTTTTTGTAATTCATTACATACAGAACAACACATGTCAGCTCCAGCAAACAAGATATTTATTTATAAAATAAATGCATAAATATACCCATCATTCTTCTTTGAAAAATACTGGGACATTTAAGTCAGACACTTGAAAGCAACATTATAGTAACAAACTGTAAGCGATAGCAATAATGCTGGAAAGCTTTTATCAAATTAAGTGAAGGGTTTGGATCAGCTCCCAGCAGCTACAGCTTCATTTCTCAGAAACCAGCCGCTGGTTACCTGCAGCACCTTTGCTTGCTGTTCCAGCAGAGTCCTCATGTCCTGAATGGATGCTGGGAATTGCTTCCAGGCTCTGATCAGTCCTGTAGATTAGGACAGTCTCACACAGCTGCATGGCTATGGATTAATCCTTTCATTGAAACACTGGGGTTTGAAATAGGAGCTGTTAATTTTGGTTGACAGTATCTTGGCAGAGAGGAGACAGGCAGGTCCCTTCTCCTCCATTAGTAGTTCTTGTTTCTCCTGTTTTGTTAAAACAGCTCATCATATTTGTAAGCTTCAATGAACAATTCTTCTTAACATACTCCCACACAAGGATCCATTGAACAACTTGCATTGTCTCAGCTATTTTAAGGATAAACATTTCTTCAGGAGTGCTCATGAAACCTGCAATTGCTAAAGTTTCAAAACCAATAAATATCATCTTCTTCAATCCATTAAAGGGGGTAATTTCTTTGCTACTTGTGCAGATACAAGTTATGAGGAATAACTTAAAAACAATGTCAGAAAACTAGAGTTTTATAGTAGGACCTTGGCTCAGGAGTGTGTTGAAAACTGTGTTCATTCCTGGAAGAAATGTTAGATGAAAAAATATTAATCAGTTACTAATGGTACAAGTAACCTTTAAAATGAAGGAATCACCTTTCTCTGAATTTCTTATGGGTTCTTTTTTCATACTACTTAAGCACAAACAATATTTATCTTAATCAGGCTAGACATTAAAAGAATTCTAATGGATAATACAGTGAGAATTTAGTAAATAAAGATCATTTGAAACACATTTCCTGAAGTGCCTTGCTCCCTTAAGCTTATTGCTGCTTTAAAATAGTGTTCAGGAGTGACTTAGACTTTTGGGAGCCTTGCATCTCTAATAATTTGTGGGAGTAAGGCTCCTCCATCTCTGAGTGTGTATTGCATTCCAGCTGCCTTAGGTAGCTCTAATGTAATTTGCTTGGATGCAAAAAGCAGTATAGTAGCTTTGCATGGCAGTTTGCCCAGACTAATATAGCAACTTCTAGATGTTAATTAGTCACAGTGGAGCTCCACAATACAGCTTGTTTGTTCAGCACTTGCTCAGGTATCTTCATGCTGCACGGCTTTATGACATATAGGCATAAACCTGGCTGCTTCTAAAATTGTAATTTCTTGCCTGAGAGAAAATTAACCTAAAAATACCCATGCAGATTCCATGTTTTGTAGCTGCCTGCTGATTTCCAGATCAGGTGCTCTCAGTCAGGGCCAAACCTTCCCTGCAACACTTCACTCCATCAGCAGGGAACTTTTGACAGGACTATGTGTGAGATTAAACACTTTTTAGCTCTTGCCATGCCATGCTGTTAAAATGGGAGCCATAAACCCCAACTCTGTCCTACATTGCTCTGTTGATGTTGCAGACCTAACTTAAATGAAGCATAATTTAAACATATTTAGAGGAAAGGCTGCCTTGAGTAAATGATTCCCAGTAGAAGCTGTAGGAAGACCCCTCCATAAATCCTTTCCATCTATCTTATAATTTGAGGAATACCTGTAGGCTTCCTTCAGGGCTGTACTCAGCATCCAGTTTGGAAGCAGAGCTGCAGATACAGTGGGAAGCTGTAGAGATCAGGCTGCATCCAGTTTAATTCTAGTTCAGCTCTGTTTGGGATGGATCAGTTAAGAGTTCAGCTTCTCCTCTGGAGTTACAGTTAGATACAAACTCAGAGAAGCAATAAGTGACCCACATTTTTCACTCCTTTTTTCAGCTTTCAAAAGCCTCATCTATTGCCTTTCCCCTTTTTATTAAGCTGGGAGTAATAACAGGTGCAATGCTTAAAAGGACAATATCTTGAGAAAGAGAGCAATTTCTATTTGGCCCTTTGTCTTGTGTAATTCCACATTTCTCTTCTCTCTCTGCATATAGCACTGGTGAAAGGTGCCAGACTGACATGCTTGGGGAATGAATAACTCTTTTTATGCACAGTTGGTGTCTGAGTACATCAGAGGTTTTGGGCAAGCAAATCTCCTTAATCCTAAGAAGTAAATTGCTAAAAGATGTTAGTAAATGTTAATTATTTTCCCTGAGATGGAACTCAAAATCAGAGAGGAAGGAGATAAAGAAATATGGACATTCCTGATAATTCTGTACATATCATCAGGAAAGGCCTCTCTGCCAGGTTGATAAGGGAGTGATCCTGATCTCTCATCTTGTTTTGAATATGCCTACCAATTTCCTATCAAATGTCACAGCCTCCAGCCACTCTGCAGCTAACCCATGCAATGCAAACACAAAACTGCAGAAACTTAGCCTTTAGCTCCTTGGTGGTGCACTTCCTTTGAAGACAAAACAACTGTGACAGTTTTTCTTAAAATGTGAATTTTCTACGCATGAAAAACAGCAGTTCAGGTTTCTAAAAATAACTGTCATCCTTGCATGCCAGAGCTGAGAGGTCTAAAGGAATGTGCCAACTAATTGACTAGAGAACTTAAAAATGGAAACCTGTCAGATGGATATGTCTGGACCATAGATCAGGAGGAAAGGAAGATGGAAAGCAATGTGTGTGCTGGCATTTCTAACCAATCATGCAGCTTGGGGTAGGCACTCTGAGCCAGGTGATACTAATGGGGAAGGAGCTGTTGCTCCCCATCCTCTCTCCTTTGCCAGTCTTAACTGACTCATTGCTTTGGAAATTCTTGGCTAACATATTCATTCATTTCTCACAGAAACTAAGCGTTGCAGCTAGAAATAAAACAGAAGATGGCTAGTAGCGACGTATCTATGGAGAATTCATAATGCATGATTTCACGTCTCAGAAACTTCAGAAAAGTTATAATTTATTCCTTTTCCCGCTCTGCAATATGTCTAATACTTCTGGTATAAAAAACCTGCATGATCCAACTGCTCATATTAACAGCACTATTGAGAAATGTTTAGTGGTTATGAGCCCTTCATCCCAGCATGCACAACAGCCAGGACACTGGGACCAGCTGCACACCTATAGAGGAAAAATGGGCCACCCTCAATACAGTAGGCAGTATGAAGACTGATTTGTTTGGTGTCTGTGCCCTTAACATTCTCCCTGTGCAGCTCACACAGCTTCTGGCTCCTTCCTGATTCCTCTACAGGTTTTCTGTGAGAATAGGAGGCCATGCACTGCCTTTTCAAATTTATGAATGGTTGAATATTGGAGCAGTACCTGTGTTAAGTGCCTCTGGCTTCCTTCTCTCCCAGTGCCTAAGAAGCTGAGGTTTACCACGGTGGTGGATCTTCTTTGAGTCTCTTACCTATTTCTACCAACATTTTTTATCAGATGCTTGTGAATCTATCCTTGGACTAGAATACCACCTTTAGCCCAGTAGAATTAAGCAGCTCTTTAGCAGACTAATTTAGCAGTGTATTAGATTCACATAATCGTGTATTAGATTCATCTTATTCTGAGCAGATGTCAGAATGCTCTTTTCATATCAAACACTTGGACAGCTTAAGACTACCTTTGGTGATGATATATTGTCTCTCAGCCCAGAAAATCCCCAGCACAACTTTTTCTCCTTGCAAAACTGACTTTTTAAGAGAAGCTTTTTACAATGCACATCTCCTCTAGATAAGTAACTTTGATATCACCTCTAAAACAAATTCCCCATCAACCCCAAATATTTTGAATGCAAAAACTCTTTATGGCAGTTGTGATTGATGGTGTCTGAATGCAGGTATGAATCCCTTCTCTCTATGTCTTCTTTACTTTCAGCTGACTGCATTGCTGACCATCAGCTCCCATCAGGCACAATCCTCAAAAGAATGGGTTTATGATCCCTCATGGGAGTCAGAGTTTGCCCTAAAGAGATTTTTTGCAGTGGAGAAATGGACCAAGAAGAATTAGGGCATCACTTCCCATAAGGCACTGCAGGAATTTTTCTGACAAAACCTTTTTCCTTTTCCTGTTTAGGAAAGTATTTTGAATTTTGGGGGTAGACCCATTTCTGATATCCAGCCAGCATATTTGTGGATGATTTTCTTATTAATTATTCAGTTTTTCTGTGCATCCTTCTTGCCAACAAAACTCTTAGGTTGGAGACAGATATCTGAATGCTTTGCAAGGACAGTCTGCACTGACAACACAGAAAGCATGATGGAGTCAGCCAACTCAACCAGCTGCCGTAGTGCTGAGCTGTCCACAAACACAGAAGCATTCCAGAGATGGAGTTATGACTGCAAGAGTCTCACAGTCAGCGTATTAGTTTGGTTTGGAGGAGTAATGTGTCTGATACCATATGGTGGAGCTAATCTTGTTTAGCGCTGCTTCACTGCGCCCTCCATTTGGAATCGTGGTAGGAATTATCACACAAATAGCTACTGCTGAGACCTTCTGCACAGACAGAGACAGGTGTGAGTGGTCTGGGGAGGTCTCAGGAGAGTGCAGTTGGAGACTGAATAGAAAGAAGAAAGCTCATCCTTTCTGAATTACACCAAAACACCCAGCAGGAGATAGATAAATAGCTCAAATCTGAGAGACTTCTAGTGGACCTAGTAAACTGTTCTTTTCCATTTCACCTCCATATTTCTAGATTTTAGTCAGAATATTTTATTAATTATTGAAGGTTAATCTGTAATTAATTTTTTTACAAATTCCTATGTACTGATGCACGTTGAGTCCAGGCTAATTCTTTAATGATTACAGGTTTCCCATTCATGCCTGTCAGGTTAATTCACAATGCAGTAATTATTATGTTGCCTCATCTCACCAATAACCCACCTTTGCAGTAGTTAATGTTATTTCACTGCCCACCTTGGGCACCTGTGCTGAATTTGATGCTCACCTCAGTTATCAGCAACAGAAGATTAGCCACTGACCACAGACATTGCCTGTGAAAGGCCCATGCCTTGAAGAATTGCTTGGCAAAGTAAATGCTAGACTGAGTGTGGAAACAAAAGACCTTTTTGTTAGACTTGACAAGTCTTTGAACACATTCAAAAGGGCCAAATGGCTTTTTAATACAGTCTTGAGTTGGCAGCAGAGTTTCACCCTCTACAATTTTGCTGTCACCGTTTTAGTCTCATGTATTTCGAGAGGTCCAGGATTACTCCCAGTGTGAGGTTTGTCTCTGCTCCACTGAGAGCTGGCACTTACCCTCTGTGGTTCAGTAGCTACTGAAGAGGGTGTCAGGGTACCTGCTAACAGAGGGATGTCAGCTCCTGTGCCTGCTTAGCTCCATCAGGAACTGGTGTATGCAGCAGCTAATTTACTGCTTGAACACCTTGATTCTAATGGGTGACCCTGTATAAAACCTTTCTTTTCACACTCCACTGTGAATCATGTTAGGAAGACTGCAGGGTGCCAGCTTTCTAGTGTCTGTGAGAAGCAGAGCAGTGTTCACACTTCCCAAGGCATTAGACATTCAAATCCACCCTCAGTCTTTCTTCTGTCATACATTTATTTGTGCATGAGCAGGTAAGCTCAGAATAAGTTAGAATCTCTTCTTGGAAAGAAGGAGACATGTAAGACAAGTCTGCACAAAGTTTATAATAAAAATCCTGCAACTCCACTCTTGTGTGTTTCACTTCTACCTGTGGCACCTGTAAAGCTATCAGGTTGGAAGAAACCTGGAAGAAAAAGCTGTTTGCATGCTTTTAAGTTTTCCTTCTCATTCTTGTGTTATAAGGAAGAGATTATCCCAATATTTGAGAGAAAAAAGGATGAAGTTCAACCATCAAACCCATCCTGCTCTTTCTGGCCTCCTTGACACCCACTTGGATTTCACCCCTGAAGCTTAGTTACAGGCTGTGCAATCACCCTACACAACACACCAGCTGAAAGAGAGCCTGGATGGCTGGGGCTGTCCTGTGCCAGGGCAGGGTGAAGGGGAGGAATAAAAAACCCAAGAAAAACAAAGCTGGACAAGGAGGACATTTTGTTTCTCACCCCTACAAACAGTGGCTCTCTCATGTCAAATCTCAGAGAGTGAAAACACAGCAAGAAGTTTAGGTTTGTGGTGCAGCCCAAGAATGAGCAAGGCCATCAAACCTGCCTGCTCTTGGTCTGATTCTGCAGGTTTTACATATGTGTAAACATACATGTGCACATGTAAATGTGTATCACCTGAAGACAGTCAACACTGTCATAGATGTGCAAAGTCATGAAGGAATATATCTCATTCTACATTGTTTGGAATTAGACTGTTAAGGAACAAGGGTCAAAATATCTGCATAATCCCCAATCCCAGCATCAGGTTAAGCACAAGGAGCAATCTTTTCTCTCTCAGCACAGAAATGCACAGAAAATTAAAGGACAGGCAGTATCCTGCCAGAACAAGTGCTTTGTTGCTCAGACTAGTTTTGGGAAGAAAACAGATTCTAAAAAAAAGAAATTTATTTCCTCCAAAATTATCTTTTCTTTCCATACACTCACTGACAAGAAGTATTCTGTGAACAGTATGCTCCAAACACAACAGGAACAGAAGAGCAACACCCATTATTTGGAAACAACAAAAGGTGAAGGAGAAATTGTATCTTCAGCGCTCCCAAATCCCTCTCCAAGTGTGAGGAGGACAAACAAGTCAACAACTCTTCTGCAATTTCTTCCCTCTCCCTCTTTGCAGCATTGGCATCACAGAAAGTAAGCAGCTGTGATGTCTCACAGACCCAAGATTATGTTGTGCTCTAAACTCCTCCTTCCCACCTCTGGAAACTTTGTTGTGCTGGCTGTGCCCATTCTCACTCTGAGTGTTTTCCATGAGACATCAGTGTCTACAAATTCGAATGAACGAATGAAATTTTGCTCTCATTTTCTCAGCCACATGCATTTGAGAGACATGTATTGGACAAAGGAACAGGCAGGACCCAAAAGATGCAGCCCCAGCCCATCACCCTTCCCCAGCTGACATCCACAGAGTGGTCTGGTGGTGGCTGCCAGCATCCCTTAGCCCTGACATCCATGCTGACTGCCAGTGTTTTTCCTGCTCTTGATCCCTTACCCTCACAGCTCAGCCTACACACCAGCTGTCTCTCACCAGAAAGGAACTATTTTCCTTGACCTCAGTGACACACTTCAGTGATGAACAAAATGCCACAATGCTTTTTTGTTTTTCAAGTAACACAAAAGAAATGTGACAAGGTGGCTTAAAACTTTGTCAAAAATCTCGTTTTCTGTGATTAAACTTGAGTTCAGATGCTCACTGTAATTTCAGGAAAACTTAGGCTTATTTAGCTTTTCTAACCATAGCTCTTTTATGACTAAGAGTGCCCTCAGAAAGTTTCTCCTTAGAACTGTTTCCCACTGAGGACTAAGCACAGTGAAGTTATTCGATAGTTGTCAAAGAGAGTTTTTGTGGGTCAGATGATATATAGCTCATTGTCTAAGCCATATCTGCAAGCTTTTGATTACCTCTTGGCTAATAAGGATTTCCTCACAGAAGTAAGCTAAAGAGTATTGTGTTAAAGAGAAAAAAGCTGAAATAATGAGCTAAAAAGAATAGAACTGTTTCCCACTGAGGACTAAGCACAGTGAAGTTATTCGATAGTTGTCAAAGAGAGTTTTTGTGGGTCAGATGATATATAGCTCATTGTCTAAGCCATATCTGCAAGCTTTTGATTACCTCTTGGCTAATAAGGATTTCCTCACAGAAGTAAGCTAAAGAGTATTGTGTTAAAGAGAAAAAAGCTGAAATAATGAGCTAAAAAGAAATGAATGGAAATGGTGTAGATCTTCTACTGTGGGACCTATTTTTTTTTCTAGAACACATAAACAAAGGAGAAAAATACTTCTGGCTAAATAATTGTGAAAAGCTCACTCCTACAAATCCCTCTGAAAGAAAACTTTCATCTGTAGATTCAACCTCCATTATCTGAGAGATAATGGAACTATCTGCAGGAAATGAAAAACCTGACAAAGATTAAATGTGGGATTCACCTAATCTAACTTCATCTCCTTGAAATTCAGGTGTCTAAATTAAAGCCATCCTCTTGGCTCTCTATATTGAGTACGGAGTGGGGGAAATACCTCCAAAGATAAATTAATATTCTGTCTTCTAGTCATCTGTCTTACACAGGTGTGAGTTGCCTTCAAGAGGGGTGTCCATCTCTGCTGACTACTGAAAAAATTCCAACGGGCTTGGGAGAAAAGTCTTGACTATGAAAAGCCAAGTATGGCTCAGTCCCATGGGTCAGAGGGTAAATTGATCATGCCCAGGGAGAGTGGAAGGTAGTGGTTTGTTTTGACTTGGAGAATAGCCTAGGACAGGGCCCAACACTGATATGAAAGCATCAGATACAAAACACAAACAAATTTGTAGCATTTCTCTGCTACTGCCATAAAATATGACATTTTTTCTATTGAAAATGCAGTGGTATTGTCTTGAAAAATAGTTGTCTTTATGAAAACATAAAGAGAAGTTCTGAAGAATGCAAATACATGGACACTGAGGGGTTTTGTTTCCCCTTTACTCATGACTTCATTTTTTACTGTGAGTGATAAAGCAAAACCCCTCTGCAGAAACATTCACTCCTACAATGTGTTACGGATTTCCAATGGTGAACTATTTGGTGTTTTGCAATTAACACAGCACGAAAGAACCATCACTTCTATGGATCTCTGAGTTCACACTTTCCTCTAATGAGAGCCAAGAGAAATTTTTCCAGTTTCAGTGTACTGGCTACCAAATTGACCCTGATCCATAGCTCACTTCAGGCTTTGGTAATTCCAATAATCTTGCAGTGTGTTTGGATCCACCAATTGAAAATGTCTAAAATTCACTCATGCTACTCTAGACCTAAAGCCAGAAGAAAAACACATATATTCTGCTCAGGTTTAATTTTTTTTCCATCTCTTCCTGTGAAATATAACACCACTTCCTCCTTCATTTACACTTGTATTTTTCCCAGAGATGAAATACTGCAGAACCTGACCAAGTGCCTTAAGGCAATTTCTTAGTGATGGAATTATCTTTATTAACAGCTGACATAATTTCTCTTCTCAGAGTGCAAAATGCAGAGTAAAGAGAGGTGAAGGGACAGAGGCAACTCTGTTTATGCCCCCACCATATTTAACAAACCTTGTCCATAGAGGAATCTGACAGTGCACTTTCTATTCTGGGTCCATTTGTATATATTCTTCAGAAGAGAACATGAATGATGCTGCTGATTGTTGCTGTCAGCATTCAAGGTGGATGTTAAAAAAGAATGGATATTTCTCTGCACATCAGCACTTCCCAAAACTCACCTCAGTGATTGCACACTGTAAAATGATTGTGCTCATGCTGGGTATGCACAACGTGTGGAATTCCTGGGTCAGAAATCTTCCTTAGTGGCTCTGGGATGGGGCTCTGGGAAGTTCTGAGGATGTGGGTGGTGAATTTCACAGGTCCTACAGAGCAGCTGATTACAGCTAGGTCCTGAAATAGTGACTATGAGTGAAAAACAGAAAGGTGATTCTACCTGAGCTCCTAATCCTGGTGAGGAGGTATGAACTGAGTGCCACCCACATGGCAGGAGCTGTGAGAAATGATTGACATAATGGCCTGTGTTCAACTGCCCCAGGAGCATATAATTCCATATAATGAGATCCATAGCACTGGTGAGGTGCTGGAGCACAGTTTGTACATGAGCCCTGTCCTGTGTGAATGACCTGGAAGTGCTACACCTGTGGGTTTTGGTCACATCAGGGAAAGACTCATCAAAATGTTGGAGGATGGGAATGGCAGATCAGTCCATGACTGGTCTTCAATATCTGATGTTTGATATGTCTCCTTTTAGAGCCACATTAAGGGTGCTCAGAGCACCCCTGCTCCTCCTGGATTCAGGCCTGGCTGCCAAGGCTCAGAGAGTCCCTCATGCTCCAAGGTGACCAGGACAAGCCCACAGAAGCCTTTGGGGATGTCACCATGAGCAGGACCCACCCCATTTCAGGGCACCTCTCTTTCAGCTCCCACCTGTGCCACAGACCTAGCCACAGCACAGTAAAATATTGGGCTGTAACAGCAAACAATTAGTGAAGAGCTGTCAGAAAATATATATAATAGACAGACAGTATCTTAAAATCACATAGCTAGGAACTATTTTTTTTTTTGTGGAGTCAGAGTCTTCAATATTCTTGCCAGCCGGAGGCATTTTCATAGGAACTTTACCCAAACCAGGACTGCCTCAGAGACTGAAATCTGAAGATTTCAATCCACTTCAGACACAGCCTCTCCATGCCCCCAACCCCCCTCCCCCAAGTTTGTGCTATGTATTTCCCTGTCTTTGTCTTTATCTTGCTGCTTTAAGATTATATTCTTTGACCCTTGAGATGCTCATGTATTCTCTGCCTGGGGGGAGAGCAAAGGGGCTGGACACAAGAGCCTGATTTGAGATGCAGCATCCCATTCCCCTCTTCAGCCTCCATCTTCCACTCAAGGAAAACAGGATCACTGCTGCAGTAACCTGAATCCTGACCAGTGCAGCAGAAATCACTTGCTTCTCTCATCTCTGTGAACTGCAGTGTCTTGCAATATCTTCCCACATATTCAGGCATCACTGCTGGATGACACAAGGCAGGATTCCTTTGCAGAAGGAACTGAATGGGTAGGAAAATACTGCCTTGGTGTGTAGCTTCCTGCTGATTCACAGTGGTCTCTGACTTCTCTCAGGGTGTTTTGTCTCTCAGGCAATTTGAAAAATCTCTGTTCATGCTAATTTTGATACCTACTTTATGTTCTAGCACACCAAGCAGAGTTTGGCATTTGTGTTACTGGGAGCTGGCCAACAGGTCACTACTTTGCACAATTGGCCTCCAACAGAAAGGAAGCCAAATCCAGCTGAAGTTTGAATAATACTTCTTGGAGCATAAGAAGTAAGGTTTTTCTCTTCAACTACAAGCATTAGATGCTTGTTTAATGAAAAAAAAAAAATTAGGNTATATCACAGCCCATGATCTCATGTATCATAAATCTTCAAAAAGTAAAGCTGGGAAGGATTTTAATTAGCCTCCTAATCCTGCACCCTGCACTGAAAAAGGTAAGTAATATATACTGAGGCCACTTCTAACAGATATTTGATTTATAATCCCAGAGAAAACCAATTCTACAGCTCGTCTAGGTGACTTCTTGTAGGGATTCTTATACTTAGTTAGGAAGCTTTTCCTAGTATCTAACCTAAATCTTTGTTTCTGCAAATTAAGACAATTCTTGTTTGACCACTACTGAACTGTCTGAACAATTGCTCATTCTTCTGTGGTGTTTCTATAAAAACAAAAAACCCCACCACTGGAAGATTAGAATCATATCTTTGTTTAATCTTTTCTAGATTAAATAAATCTTTAAAAAGTTTTTTTAAAAAAGGTTTTTTTTTAGTATGTGCTCCTAAATGTCTTATTGTTTTCCAGTCACCTTTGGACTTTCTCTAGATCATCGCAATCTTTCTCAAACTTACAGTTGAAATGTCTCCATGTTTATTTTATAGTCAAATCTTTAATAACATGTCACATAGCAATCTGCCTTTTTAAAAGTCACACAAAATTTCCCCCCTTAATATGTATGTGATTTGCTGTATTCTTTCAGATATTATACTGCTTTGTAGCAGAAGCTTTTTTTTAAACTCAGTGCTGGATTTTCTTCTTTCAGATGGAGCAACCTTCATGCTTTTATTAAATTTCATTTGCTGATTTCAAACCAAACCTCCAGTCTACTCAGATCACTCTGTATTTTGTCACCTGAAAGTACTATTTCACAGATGAAATGCCTTCACATACTGCTGTGAAGCACCACTGACCTGAATAAGTCTTAATTTCAAGGGCTTTTTATTGAGATTCTGGATGAAGTCCAGGTATGAAGTCATTACATGGTCAATTATTTGCCAGTCTGCCACAACAGTGTATCAAGCACATGCACTGGTACTTTATGCATGTGGGAAATGGCATGAAGAGGAAGAAATTTAAAATACCAAAACTGGCATTTCTGCTTTTCCATAATACTTTAAAAGAGTTTTTGTATTTCCATTTTTATTTATACATATAAATGAATGTGTGCACTCAACATTGATTTGCCCACACACTGTCTGTTTAGGTTTTTGCATGTTTCTGATATTAAACAATCCTTCTCTTCTACTTTTTTGGTTTGTTTAGGCTGCCTCAGGGGTATCTTGCACATAAATAATATTTTTTCATAGGGTCTTTTTTGTTCTCCCTGCAATTATCTTTTCAGACTAATGAGTACTCGGAAGTGAATTGTGTTTGAAACCAATGGAGGTCAACAGGGGTGACTCAGTATTATGCTAATTTAGTTCTTGAGTCGTATTATGTATTGTCCAGGTCCATTTAGGTTTAAGACTGAAGAACAGAAGCTTTTGTGTTTCAATGTTTGCATGAGTTTTCCCCTTTTGCTGAAGTATAATGGTTGATATTTGCATTTAATTAAGGTTTAACTGGAAGTGATACTGGAGTTGGCTTCATTAGGCTTGAAAGATGTCCTTGAAGCAAATAAATATTTGCATCCTGGCTAAGGGAGAAACTAAAGAAAATAACAGTGATGAATTAAAAAAAAAAAAAAAGAAAAGAAGAGAGACATATCTTTCACACATCACAGGGTTTTCTCCAGATTTATCATAAAAATGAAAAGCACTTTGAAGATGGGAAATTGCAAATGCAGAAACTGTGTCTTGGTATCTCCAATACGTGTAGCCACATGCTTCAAATGAATGTGACTGATAGAAGTGTTACCAGAAAACTGCAGCCAAGAATCAAAAAGGGACTGCTGGATTTTAAAATGTGAGATTCATTTTCATGCCATTAAGATGAGAAATGCATTTTCTTTTTCCTCTTCTCTCTGGATTTTGAACCATTCCTTCTCCTCCTTTCTCTGGAGGCACATTTAACCTTTGGTGTGTTTTATTGTGCTCAAGTATCTGACCAGGAGAGGAAAACAATGTGTTTTCTTTCTTTAAATGCCAAAATGTCATAAATTTCCACCTCCATGTATCATCTCTGTTTCTGAAGATGTAGGGGAGGTTTCCTTCTGAATGTTTTTCTAGAAGATCTCTGCAAAAATGAGTGATGTAAAAGCAGTAAGATATACTTACTCTGGTAATGGAAGACAGACAGTTTTTGGAACTTTGACAATTACAAGTTTGGCAGACAGTTTTGCCTTCTAAAAGATCCCGATTTTCAGAAAATTCTATATTACAATAAATAAATCCACTTCCAGGCAGCTCATATTAAACATCAAAACTGAAGCATGGAAAATGTGAAGCTTCATTCACAATCCTTACTTAGATACCAGATTTCAGTCATAATCAATCTGTTGCCAAGGTCTTAAGACCCCATAGTACATCTGATCAAATTTTCTGTTCATGGGACACGTTTCCTTTGATATTGTCATTGGTTTCCTATCAGCTGAACCATTTCCCAAGGAATTAATCAACAGGATGACATTCAGAATAAGCTTCTTGGCAGCCTGGAATGAGAGGAATAAGTGTCAAATTGGAACTACATTAAAATTTGTATTTAATTTGATCGATATTAATAAAATAATACCAAATATTTTATCTGAATAATTTTTATTATTTATTTTATTATGTTTCTTCTTTCGTAGTTATGAATTTATGTATAATTTGAATTATGTTTTTATTTATTCATAATTGTTTGATGCAAGCAACAGATCCCAAGTTTGCGCCAAAATGAGTATCCAATACTTAGAAATTCTTCAAGAGGAAATATAGTAACAACAATTGACTAGTTTATTTGCTATGAAGTAGAAGATATTACATTAATCTTTACTGGACTTTAAAAAGATAGTCTTTGTTCTTTTAAGCAAACTGAGCAATCAAAGAATAAAATGCAAAAGTTCTGAGTAGAAGGCTGCAGTCACTACTCAGCAATGCAAAGTAGAATGACACATGCAAATTAAAGTGCATACGGTATTTTTCAAGCTCTAAATCAAATTTGTTGGGATAAAAATGGTGAGAAAAAAACTTCAGACATGCTCAAATCCCATTTTCTGAATTGATTTGAGAATCATGAGGCTTAAATCTCATTTTAGGTCATTGAAACTTAAGAAACTGAGGGTCAAAATCGAAATGCCATCACCCATACTTCCTAACACCTAGAAATGGGAAATCCAGGCTTATCTGTGATGTTTCACAACAATTCAGATCACCTTTACTGCTTCCAAGGCTTCTTTCATCTCACTGCAGAGGGTCTGTACCTTTGGTGAGACTCTCTGTTAAGGGGACAGCTGAGGATATGAATGGAAAGAGCTGACACAAACCAGCACGTCAGGTACTGCATCCAGCTGGAATCCATCACACCCTGCTTTCAGTGGGTGCTTGGAATGTGGATGGTAGTAGAAGACAATTAGATCATCAAATAAAATAATCTTGACCTGATCCCAAGCTGTCAAAGTGTTTGTTGTGGTCTCTTCAGTTGTGAAGTTATCAAATTACTTTGACTCATGTTTCGTTCAGTGGCTTGTCCAGTGTCGATTTGATGAATGAGAATAACCATAATTAACCATGGTTAAACATCATCACAGAATACTCTGAGTTAGGAGGCACCCATGAGGATCATCAAGTCCAGCTCTTAAGTGAACTGCCCCTATAGGGATTGAATCCATGACTGGTGTTGTTATCACCATGCTCTCACCAACTGAGTTAATCTCAGGGGCATGGAATTGACCTTCTGTTGAGTTATTCCCAGTTTCTACCTCTAGTTTCCAGATGATATTTGTCTCAGTCACTAATGAGATCAAAATTTGCTTAGCCCAAGAACTACTGTGGTTTTAAAAAGACATTTTAAAGAAGGCAGTGTAGACATTTCTGCTTACCCTGAGGTTTCCTTAGCCTGGCCTTGGCCTAAGCATTGAGGGTACTAATGACTTTTATTTTAAACCACTTTCATATCAATCAGATTTCCAATGATAATTAACATTGATGTTTCCCCTGAGCAAGAAAAACACACAAAATTTAGTTTATATTCTCTAATGTTTTTATGGTGCCCATTTAGAATTATTTTGGTAAACCAGTCCTGGAGGCAGAGCTGCTCATGATTGCATGCACCCTTATACCTCTTCTACAGTGAAGCAGCCTCATTTTTAATGATACTATGATTTTTTTTTGTGTGTGTGCCTGACCTAGGTAAGGCTAGTGTTGTTTTGCTACCCATTAAATGAGGAGAAAATCTTGACATTTCCAGATGGTGCAGCAACAGTGCTGGAACTTGCAGGTTTGAAGTATCAAAACTCATCTTTACAATGGATATTTCTGAATTTCCATGAATGTTAAAGCTCTTCTTTGAACCTCCAGAATCTTGAAGAAGATTTTCCACTGAGCACATGACTGTGTTTCTGTCTGTTGGATTTATTTTAAGACCACGGCAGCTGAGGGGATTGAGTAAAGTGAAGAAGCAAAACAACCAAGGAACAAATCACAGCAGCTTGGAGGAGTGTCTGAGAAAAAGTTTAGTCCACAAAGTGGCAGCATTAATGCAGCAAGAGTGGAAAGGAACCTGAGACAAGTGCCTGGGGTGGTGGGAGGTGTCTGGAAGCCCTTGTGAAGGATGGTAGACAGCACATGGTGTGTGGGTGTCCCCTGTGATCTGTGTCCCCCCAGCAGCACACGGACCAGGCTCAAAGTCACATTTCCTCTTAGTTACAGTTCTGCATGCTCCTCATCTTTATCCTTCACGCCCTCCTGAAATGATACATTTGAAATGGTTTCTGGTCTGTTCTAAGCATTTAATTCCTAGAAAGATACCAACACACCAAGAGGGACTTTTAAGAGGAGTGAGAAAGAAAAGCTGTGGAGTTAATTCATAATGAAAGAAAATATTCACAATAGGTAACAGTGGTAATTGTGAGAACAGTGATTGCTGCCCATTGCCCAGCAGCAATTTCAACGTGTCCTCACCAGATACCTTCACAGTATCTATTTTTAAGGGGACATTATATATTGTGTACTGGTATGTTTGTGTATTTAGCAAGGTATAGAAAGGAGAAAGGGGAATGGCTCTAGGTCCTGATTGCTAGAGATTAGAAAAGGGAAAGAGGAGGGTAGGAGATAAAGTGTTTTAAATAGATATGTTCAAGAATTGTCAAAAAGAAAAAAAATGTGGAAGAAATAACAATAATATTAATATTATTAATAGTAATATTTATGAAATCCCCTCCATTTTGAATGTGGAAATGGTGGATGAAAAATTACAGCCAGACTAATGAAAGTCAGCTGGGTAAAATAAACCTTCAACTCCAATTCTGCAACAGCAGAATTTTCAGGTTTTGCTCTCTCACTCGTATATCCTTCAGGACAAAAGATCTGACAGACATTTATCCTGGTGTCACTGAGATCACATTTTGAGAACAATGGTAGAATTGAAAAGGAGATTAGATCACAGTTTGGCTAACACAAACTCTGTTGTCACTGGCGTTGTGTCAGAAAGAAAGGCCCCCTGTCAGAAACCAAAGTGGCTCTGAGTGAGTGGCTGTGAGGGAAAACTTGTTTTCCATTTGTATGATGAGAAAATCAAACCTGACAGTGAGAGAAGCATAATAAACAAAGGAGAGCAAATTAAAAACCCTCATTTTTTTGTAGACTCACTGTTTACAGCGGGTACTAAAATCCTGATATTAAGATTTATACTTGTTCAAGGCTTTGTTGTTTAGACACTTAGAAGTCATCCACTAACTATATGTTTTAATTTCAGAGTAGTCAAATAGAAACCAAGAAATCTTCATAAACTAAGGAGCAACTAACCTCAGAACATTAAATCACAGCAAGATATTTTGATTTGAGCATTCACACCTTGAACTGATCATAAAGCTCTTAAGAGATCTGATAATATGGGCTTTACTCTCATCCAAGAGCTGATTCACATAGTTACCTTTGTGTTGTTTGTACATAAAGGGTTATTGTTATAAATGAGTGTGTACTATACTGTAAACCATAATTAACTAACATAGATTTAGGGGGAAAATAATGAATTTTGATGGATTAATTTTTACTTCAGGTGATATAACTACCATAGAAATAGAGCAAGAAATTGACTCTGTGCTTCTGAATTCATACCTGAAATTGTTACTAGTTTACTGAAAACACTTAAGTTGTACTTGCAACCACTGAAAGCAGCAGTGTGTTTGCTCTACTGATACTTCCAAACTGTGCCTTTACCACCAGTTGGTTTCCAAGCCTTTCCTTTAATACTTGTACAAATCTTGAGATCAAGTTCTATCGGTGCCTATCAAAACAGGAATGACATTTCTGGGCAAAACTTATTGAAGCAGTCTTTTAGCACTGTCATCATATATTAGAGAGTAAACTTTAATTTGTCAGGTAGCAAACCTGCTTAGAAACACAACACATTGGGTATGGAAAACAATTTAATACAAATGATGCACCTAAACTCATGACTATACATTGTGCTAGCAATGTGTGCTTTGTGCCTCTACAGAGTTTTGACTCCAAAAGATGCAGCCTGTGTCTTGGCAGGGTGTGTGTATCAATGTGTGGAACACTTGGATGTGAAAAGCAATCAGTTGTGACAATCAGCCAGTCAGCAATCTTGAACACCTTCCATCTCTGCTCCATTTATGGGCATCAGTAAATAAAGCTCTGTTCTTAAAGCTGTGTTTTCATTTATTTTTTTCTGCCAGCTAGTGCCAGGCAGCTTAGTGGAGCCTTCCAACATTGCCTCCATATGGAAATAAATTGAACCAACATTGTATTTTTCTCCCCAGCATAACATGTTCCCTCTCTCTTTCACATTCCTTTTGCTTCATGAGAAAACAGCTTCAAAATAAACAATTAGAGGACCCTTGTAAACTTTGCTATCAGTTAGATTTGTTTTTGTGTTTATTTTTTAATAAATAGTTAAAGAGGAAAAGAGGGAGAAAATCTAGTTCTAGAGCTGCTGGTCGTCAGCTCATTCTCAGAAGAAAACTAATGGTATCCAGATAAATATTACAGCTGTTGAACCTTTGAGGAGAGATGTGCTTCAGTCTGATCCTTGCAACTTGAATTTGGATTTTAAAATGGTCTTTTTTTTCTCTAATGGTAAAGGAATACTTGTATTTTCTGTGTAAATTTCTCTTTGGTTTACAGCTGGGTTCAAAACATCCAGTAGATGACTTTCCCCCTGTGACCTCCCCCCTCTTCTTTTCTTTCCAGTTCTTTCATAAAGAATGACATTTTCTGTCCATAACGATGAATGTTTTCAAAGAATCTCAACATCTGTAACAAAACCAAACAAAAGCCTCCAAATGACGAGAGCAATAACAACAACAACAAAACAAACAAACAATCAAACAACAAAAAACCCCCAAGGACCTTGTGGAAAACATTCTGGGCTGTGGGAGAGAAATCCTATATTTCCTGTCCTGCCTTTCAAATGTGCTTTCACATGTGACTTCAGGCAAATTACTTGATCTCTAAGGTTCTGTATCTACATGTGCTCAGCAATATTTTTTAATATATGGATACACAGGAACTAACAGTCTTATCACTGCTGCTCTATTCTGCTACAGTTTAGATAAAACTATCTTATAAAGGTTTAAGAGTGTTTAAGACAAAATGGATTTTATACACAAGTTACATTTCTTGCAAGAAAACAAATGGAAGAAGAAAATATCTATGAATTTTCAGCTTATCTGGACTAAGACTTTTATTAGCTGTTTCCTCAGTAACTTTTTTGCAAGAAACCTTTAAAGATAACTTTGCTTTTGGGAGTAGAGAATCTTGAAATACGCCAAAGGCTCCTGAGAAGTCTTAATACAAAGGCACAATGTATCCCAAGAAAGCTTTAATGATGTCACTTCTGCAGCCGAATCTCTGAGGAATAAAATACTCTGCAAAGAAAAGCACAGGAAGAGAGGAAAGATAATCAGATGTGTTAACACACAGAGTTAGCAGCATCAGAGCAGGTAGGTCCTCGTTTGGATTTGTTGGATGTGCTGTGGGTTTTTCCTGAGACACTGCACTGAGCTCTGCAGCACTTCTCCAGATGGGAGACTCAAGAGCAAGAGGGAACATTTTGCCTTCCTCCACAGTAGCATTTCTGAAGTAGATTAGAAGTGTCATGAGAGATGATGCAGGGTAATTTGTAGAAGGAGGTGATACAATTAACAACCATGAATAGAAAACAGAAGCGATAAATATTTCAATAATATTTCAACAAATATTTCTGTTCCATAATTGTAAACAGGCAAGAATAATGTACTTGCACCACATAAAGTACCTTTCAGTTCAGACATCCTCTATTCAGGAAAAGCAGTGAGGAATTTGTGTGACCTAGATAACTTGCACATCACAGCCCAAACTGGTGATGAACATTTTGACAAATTGTGAGAAGAGCTCAGAAGAAGTTCAGAAGAGTTACAACGACCTGTAAGAAGTATTCAAGAGGAATATTTCATGAAAATTATTTGTGTTTTTCTAGGCCAAATGAAAAGAATGCAATTTGATTACTGAAGATTAAAAGCTCCAAATTTAAGTAATGCCGGTGTACTTTATGGTTGCTCAAAAAAAAATTTTTTTGGAGGCCCAAAGTACCTGAATTATTCAAGTAATTATTAAATATTGCATTAATAACTTGGAGTTACTAATGTAATTAGAAATTATTACATTAATTACTTAAACTTTTGTAAGGATTTAGAACCTTGTGACATTCTAATTATAAATATTGCACTTTGAATTACCAAGGATGAGCTAATGAATGGTATAACTGACAAGTTGTAAGGAGTTCTTATTCCTAGAGAATTTTCATTATAGATTTTCCTAGTGGGAAAAATCTGTGGAAAATCTACCTGATACTGCTCAAGATTTTTGTCCAAGATTTCCTAGTAAATATATCAACACTGTCAATAAAGTATGTGATTGTCACAAAGAGTAGAGGAATGGTGAAAAAATGATGAAGTAGAGCAGTCAGACACAATGACCAAGACTATCTGGTGCTTTCAAGATGCTTTTTCAGTTCAGGTAAATGAAAAATTTTATCCATGTAAGTATAGGAAATACAGGTCATTCCTACAGCAGAGGAATTGGAACTACAGAATATACTTAAAATATATAGGGATAATAGTAGAGAAAGAATCAGTGGATTCTGCAGTGGTTTTCTGCATTAAAAACACTCATTCCAAGTCTTGTATGTGGCAGCAGTTAAAATAAGAAACATCTTCTATAGTACTGATGAGATGATTATTATCCTACCAACATTTCTAAGGCTTACAATTTCAAAGGAATATTAGAAAATGAGAAAAGAAATCTATTCTAGTTTTTCAAGACATGGAGAATATACATTCCAGTGAATCCTACTGGGGTTTTCAGCCTTTTTTGTCTAGCAATGAAAGCCCACATGGATGTCTGGACACTAAATATCATTCAGTGGGGAAAGACAGTTTAATACAGTGATTACTTAATAATTAAATGCAAATGTAATTGAGAATTTATTAAAATTGTGCTGGATGCTTCTTTCCTCCTTTATTCATACCAGAGGGTATATTTTGGTCACAGACTGTTGCCTCCATAAAGGAATAATGTGGTGAATCATCAATATCTGAGATAGGAAGAAGTTTGGACTAGGTGAAGGTGTATTGCTGCCTACCATGGAAAGAGATGGTTCTGGGAAGGGGAAGCCTGGCACTGGTGCCAATCCAACATCTTTGGATCAGATCTTGGCTGTGTCAGCTTTCAACCCAGTTGGAACAGTTTTAGGATTGTGACAAGATTTAAGTCTGAGTAGCAGGGTGATAATTCCCAGTGGTCTATCATCAACATTAATGTGATTTCCATATCAACAGGAATAATATCATAGAGAAAATAGAAGTTTCTTTTATAGAAAGTGCATATTACAAATTCCTCCCTCTCTACTCATTCCATCAGGAAGAGAGCTGTTGGTAGCAGAGCTTTATAGCTATAACAACTGATATTTTCTCTGTGGAGGTACTAAGTTAAATCCCAGCAATATCACCCAGAAGAGCAGCTATCACAACATCAGCTCCTAAGCTGGTAACCAGAAAATTTTCTTTATAGCACTCCTGAGTGTATATTTTATGTACTACAGCTAAAAACATCAATTTTATTCCTTCTTTAGTAACCTCTTCCAGAGATCATGCATCAACTTACATATCGTATTTCATAAATAATTATCTTACAAGGAAATTTAACTTGGTGTAAAAATAAAATGTCAATCCCATTTTTCTTCTACAGAAATGTCTGTGTGTCAAGGCAAGATGAAACCTTTACCATATGCTCATAAATGAAAGAGAAAATATGTTACCTAATGGTTCTGTGTTAGCAAACTATTCTAATCGATTTATTTTTCTTAGTAATTTGCACTGCTAGAATGTATCTGTGCTTAAACTGCCACCAGCCCTGTCTAACATCTCCTATTTTAAACACTGAGCAATGAATGCAAAGAATTTATTACATTGTCACAGATGATGAGTTGGGGCATTATATTTCTAATACTGTCTAAAATGATTGGACTTTTAAAAAATTATCTTAATTCTAAAAAAAGGCAAATATTTGTTTGAGACTGGTTACTAACCCAAAAGACTGGGTTAATAAACAACAAAACCAAAGTACTTTCCTTTTGTCCTCTTCCTGGTTTTATGAAAATATACAAAGAAGTTTAATATTGCAGATACTCATATTATTCTTGTTTCAAAGCTGTGTGGATGATTTTTTGGACTGACATTCCCTAAAATGAGGGATTGAAAATCAGAATATACCAGCAAAAATTAAAATAAAAGAGAAAAAAGGAGGGAGATTAACAGTGAAGTCACTAAGCAGAAGGTTTTGCTTTCAAATCACCAGGACAAAGCTTATGAGATAGGTGGCCTCCAACATTTATCATATAGCTTGTCTTATTCAATTGTTCCATAGGAATGCAGAGAGGAAAATTGCACATTTTTATGTGAGCAACCACTGTTTGTAAAATCACAGACACCGCTTTTTAAAACAACAATGAAATATTAAGATTTTTCATCAGAGCAAGTGTTAAGTCGCAATATAATGGTGAAGTTTTATGGTATCCTGAGAGTTAAGTTTAAAATCATGGGAAGTCAGACAATATTCTGTTCCTGGTCCTTTCATGCTTGTGGAGGACACAGTGTGGCATTTTACCTCCTCATCATTTCATCCCAGGCCTACAGTCTGCTGCAAAAGCATCTTCACAATCATGGCCTTCAATGCAGCTCCCACTGAGCTGGAAGGATTGTTACTCAACAAAAATTATCTTTTTCCTGAGTACAGCCATGATCCAATCCTATTCCAGTTACTAACAGTCTCCATGGACTTTGATCAAGCACTTAAATGCTTGACAATTTCTTCTTACAGCCGAATTATATTGTCCTTATTTCCCATTTGTGAGCACTGCTCATTTGAAAGTTTGAAAAATCTTTTGATGGATTCCTGCTGGAAAGGTCAAGTCATATATCCCCATGTAACTTTTATTGACCAAGTTTTATATAGTGAAAATGGATGGGGAGTCACCTGTTGGAAAAAGTTGCCTAATAATAATGGCTGGAAAACCTCCAGCCCAATTAGGAATGGGTCTCCTTCCCTGGTGATATCCAGAGAGCTGTGTAACATGCCAGCAGACTGGGACCTGGCATTTAAGGACCTATCCTTAAGGTGTAATTCATTATTCAAAGAAACCTGGTTTAGGCATCTAGGAAAACTGTTTGTGCTGTCGACAAAGCAACAACAGGAAAACAGTAATTTGAAGAACACATTGCAAATGGCCGTGGAAAGAATCAAACAAGAAGAGCAGAGAGTGTCAGTTAACCAGCTGCTGGTTGGGAATTTTCAGTATTTAGCTTCCTTGAAGCACTCAAGTTAGGAAGGATCTCTGATGGATTTGTAGTCCAATGCTCAAAGCAGAGCAAATTGCAAAGTCAGATCAGGTTGTTCAGATTCCTGTCCAGCTGAGCTGACAGTGCTCCACTACAGCCCCTACAGGATATCTCTTGGATTGGGCTGGGATGGGGCTCTGGGGGACCCTGTGTAGGGGCTGCCACCCCTGCCTATGGATGGGTGTTGGAATCAGATGATCTTCAAGGTTCTTTCCAACTAGAGAAGAAACTCAGGTTCAACCTAACTGGTCTTACTAAATCAGAGGCAGCAATTAAGGATCATTTCTTGTCTTTCATGTACCTTCCACAAATCATGATTTCTTTCAATGCACTAATACTGGACCTTGTTCATCCTCTTGTGTTATTCTTTTAAATTTCTATTCAAGTCCATAATTGACAAACCACAATGAGAATAACATATTAAACAGAATGAACTAATAACCATTTCTCATTAATTTGGAGTTTGAATTGATTAAGCCTCAAATAAGTACTTGATAATCGGGAATCTAGCTTTAAACATGTTTTAAGTATTTTAAAATCCTCTGTAATTTTTTTGTCTCTTGAACATGAAGAATGAAGAATTAGATAGTCCTTTCCATTTCCATTTTTCTAAGACTTGCCAAGATACCATGACAATTGAGATTTTTAATCCACATTTTTCAGACTGAGATATCAAAATTTTAGCATCTTGATCTAATGTCACTATTCAGAAAGAATTTTGATTTTCAGATGTTTGGCCATTCACTTCATAAAACCTCTTTAATTTGCCTGTGTCTCTCAGTCAGTTAATTCCCCCCTGACTCAGTAGGAAGCAGACTGAAACCAAGTGTGGTTTTCATACAGCTTTCTGAACAGCCAGCAGACAGGAGATACATCTTTGCTCCCTGAACAACCCTCAGATATTTTATTAGCAGCTTAGCAGTGAATGGCTCCATATTTCATTAGCAATCTCCAGTAAAATTCTCTTCTCCTTGTGCCTTTAGCAAAATGCAGGAAATTGCAAGCATGACATGAAGTGCAGGAGGGAGGAACATTATAAAAGGAACTACTTAGAAAGTGAGAAGTGGCAGCGCTCACTTGCTTAATATTTGTATAAAACCTCTTGAAGATGAGAGGAATAGAAGCATTCTGTTTGGCTTTTTTTTTTTTTTCCCCATGCATTGGTGTGTTGCACATCCTAATTGAAACTTGTGGAGCAGAAAGCTGATCTTGCAGTAATGTTTGTGGATACAATTATGGAAATCCTTTGAGTGTGATTAAATTACACAGTGCCTGGATATTGAAGTCATTTCAGTACTTATGTCTGCTGTAGAGTCTGTGGCAAAGTATGAGGTGACACCTACCTGATCAATCTGTTTAGGAAGGACATAATGTGCAGCAGTTTTCCAATTAGCAAGTTTTTTTCCAGCAGCAAATAACGTCCATAAAAGAGTCCGTTCTTCACGGTCTATTGGAGAAATTTGAACACAAATGATGTGAGGACATCCTTGAAAGACCACGAAGAAGATATGATCAGTATAAAATGGTCATGTAACAGAAGAAAAGGCATGTTTTAATATTAATTGGAGTAAGAAAAGTGTTTAGTTTCTTATTCATTGCTAAATCCAGGTCTTTAGTGCCTTTTACAAATCTAGGTTATGGGACTTGGTACAGTTATTTGTTTGAGGTACAGTAATTTATCCACCACCACAGAAATATAGGTTGATTTAGTTCTTGTTGTTCATCTCAAAGAGCTGGTTGATTTCTTTTCGTAGGTAAAGAATGCTTTAATTTATTATCTGTTGTGAATGCCTGGGCAAGAGTCCAAAGCTTCAAGATTTGTTGTTAATAAACAAAACTTGAGAATAGAGGAAGAAATGTTTTGCACAGGAAAAAAATGGAAGTTCTGTCTAACACAAAGATATCCTTTAAAAATAGTGTTTCCTGAGAAGAAATATGGTCCATCCAGAATATTAAAATTGAAATGCTTAACAGTTCTGTTTTTAAGAAAAATCACTTAACTCCAGAACAGTGTAGATTTTCTACAATATTCAGACTCTTAAAATTCACCAAAAAATAGTCAGACTAAAGTCTGGCTTCCCAAAGCACAAAATGTCCTTTAGCTGCTTCCTCACTTATGGAGGAATTAATTTTTAAGGCCATTATCAATTTGATCTTCTTAAGTCAGGACCAGATTTTACCCAGGAAGTGTTTTAATCACCTGGATAACTCCAGTTCGTTGCAAACTCACTTAATTCTCATTTTGGGTGAGAATCACCTGTGGTCTAAAGGCCTTGGAGGAAGGCATATATGCTATGTCTATTAGTAAACGGTTCAAATGGTTAAGTATGTTTCTGATAAGACATTGAATCTCATTTCCAGTCTGGAGGTTTGGCTCTCAGCCATTGGGTCTCGTTATCACAGATGAAAGAGCCCTCTGATACCAGGCACTGCTCCCTGCGTAGGTGGAATGTTCCCCATGTTGCCCACATTAATTTGATTCATTGCTGCTACCACATTATCTTTCATCAGTTTTTCTAACTGTCAATTTCCCAAATAGTGCTGGTTCTGATATGCTGCTTGTTTTTGTAGCTGAGAAGCCATGGAACAGCTGCAGAGGACTTAAAAGAGATATTCATCTGGATGAATTATTACTAATGGGGAAAAAAAGAAATCTACATCTTTGAAGGATGTCTTACACTTTGGACTACAATTTTCTACAACTTTCACCACAGAAGTCTAATGCTTGCTTTAATAAATGACTGAAGTATCTAGACATTTAGTTTTCTGTGTCTGATTCCCAAAATGGAACCTGGAACTCTCATGGTAGGCACCTTAGCTCAAGTTTTTCTGGCTAATTTCCAGCAACATCCTCATGATTCCTACTAGCAATGTGCCCTGCCAGTGCACATCTGGCCAAGAAGAAACAAAAGGCAGGTGGATTTACATGGAATTTAGGAAAGGTCCCAGTGCCTGGAAAGTGTCAGCCACTGCAGAGTAATCCATGCAGTGCAGCACACAGCCCTGGGAACTGACTGTAAAGCTGCTTAATACAGGGGAGTGTCTGAAATTCTTCCCCTCCTCTGCAGCTTAGACATATGGCTTAGGGATCATGGGAAAGAGATGGATTCCAGCATCCAAAAACCTCTATTGTGGAGAAGTCTACAGAAACACTTCCCAAGAACTCAGAAGAGACTGCAAAAGAGGCATTATTTTCTCTTTTCTCTCAAACTAGCAAGTGAGAAAAGTGAGAAAATTTTCATCAAATTCTCATGGGCCAACTCTAGAAGGCTCTGTGAGCACAGAGGGGTGAGGCCCTTTTTGTCAAAGGCGTACAACAGCAACCAGAAATATCACTTACAGATCTCTCAGGTTCCAATTCATCCCTCTTTCCCAAAAATCCAGGAAATTGCACAGTCACATTTACTACACTTACTTTATTTTCCTTTGATTTGTTTTTTAAGTAACTTACTGAGCCATGACAAGTATTTTTTTTTTCAAAATGTAAGAAAATTTTGTTTAGTCAGGAGCATTTACTAACAACTCAAAAATCCATGTAAAACACGATATTGCTGTCATACTTGTATTCAAACAGATCCAATACACATTACAACACCCTCATTTTTGTGGCAAAACTTTCTTCTTTGTGAAAAGCTTGCTATAGAAAGTAATAGAAAGAAGGTTGAAAAGAGTGACTTGTCAGAAGCTGTGCTTCCAAGCTGTTTGGAAGGTGGAGCAAATTTTGTCTGGTTGCTTGCCCTGAAAATTTTCAAGATGCTTTTTGCTCAGATGAAATTGCAAGTAAAAGCTCAATTTGGATGTACTGCTGGTTGGTTGAACTTACATTGATTATTGCAATAGTTCTAAATAAAGAGACTACCCAGAGACAATAGTGGGGCTGGCTTCATTTCCATCTTGGAATATAAGACAAATTGCTGTTTACTCTTGAAAGATGATATTGAAGGATTAAACAGTGCTTCATTATCTCTCCTAGTTCCACTTCTACTCAGATTCTTTTCTTGCCCTTATCCCTATAACTGACCATACTGAATACCCTTCCAAGTGAGAGAGAATTAAGATGTGGAAGGAGGCTCAAATAAATGTGTGCCTCATCTAGAGCTGGTGGATGACAAGACTATAGATGACAATAAAGTCTGAGGTTTTACTTCCATAGAGACTTCAGAGAAATGCAGAGAGAAAAAACTGAAACTCACAAATTTTGAATGCCCTCCAATATTTGACAATTTGATTATTTTATTCACATCTCTGTTTACAAACTTTGAAGCTGCTTACTGATGTAGTCAGAAACAGAAAACTTTACAACGTAAATAACTGAAAGACTTGAGAGTGAAAGAGACCCTCTTTGGCTGACAGGATTCTAGGGCCCATAAAAAAATAAAACATGGTCTTTGGAGTAATTTTGAGAGCACGTGAGAATGACCACGGAATTTAGCTCCTCTTTAGGAATTAAAATAAGCAGCAACTTTATCAGGATAATGCAGCATTCAGAGCCTGGCCTTGGACAGCACAATGTGAACTGACAGCCTTCCTGAGGAATTTTGAGGGTTTGGGTCTATCTGCAGTTGCTTCACATTTCCAAATTTGGCTCTGAACACAAATAAGAGGCATTTAGAAGAACCAAATATTGGATCCAATTATCTGAATGGAAGTCCATAAGACCATCCTTCTTCTTAGACTGAGACATTTTACTAATAAAGGACACACAGAAGACATCCCTGACCCCTTTTTTTCAGAGTCTGCATCTATTATACTCTTGTCATGAAGAAGGGATGCAAAATGAGGGAACATTATTAGTTGATAAAAGAAAAAAATATCAAACCTGCTTGCTAAAACAAACAGATGGAAAAGGCAACTTATTCAGGAATACCTGTTTTCTAGCAAAGCTACTGGGAGAAATAGAAGGAATACGAGCAAGTAAATATGCACAGCATTCCTGGAGGAGAAATAAATAGGGATCCTATTATACTGCTTATGCACCGCTTGGAAACTTCACTATAAAAGCTGCAGGGAATAGAAATACACTGTATGCAAGCAGAACATCCTTGGACTGTTTATGACACTACATGTATGCCATACCCCGAGGTTCCTATAAAATACTTATTATTTGCCAGTTCAAGCTGTTTGGCTGAGCTGTGATTTGGGTAATATTTTCTTCCACTGGAAGAAGTGCCATGCTGTTGGTATAGGCTGGAGTGCTACAGCAGCATATACTCCTCTTTCTCAGATTGCTCATAAATTTGCAGGCCACAGTTATCAACCACAGATATTCTAACCTGCAAGTGACTCTGTCTGTGGGCCCATAGAGCAGGGAATATATACCAAAATTTCAAGTTCATTTGTTCCTCCATTTGCATGGCTGTGTATTTCTTATTACAGATTTAAAATGCATTAATTTACCTGGGCTTTGACATACATGTAGAAGTCGAGGGAGATCTCTGTTAATTTCAGGGCAAAATATAACACTGAGTAAACTCACAGGCTTTTACTATGCAAACCCAAGGTTTTTCTTGCTTTTGTTTGGAAGGATTTTCGATTACTTCAATAATGAAAAAATTTGTGAAAGGGCAGAGTAGGAAAAGTGAAACAATGACAAAACTTGAACTCTTTGACAGAAGAAGATAAGGAAGCTTTTGATTAAGGGGAAGACAATTTGAGAAAAATTTCCTTTCCCGAGGCTGCACCTACAATCAAAGGAGGATATCAAGTACTGCAAACCCCTGAGTATCAAAACAAAGGAGTTCTTGGTGAGTGGACAAGGATGGGAGAAATTCCTTGGGGTATATCTGTGAAAGCTTCAAGGACATGGAGTCTGGAGCGAGAAGGGCTCACAGAGAAGCTCACTCCCAAGGATAATTCCCACCTGTGTGAGGCTGGAACGGAGCACTGGAGATACCTGCAGTGTGTTAAACCTGTCCTGTTAAACCATGCTTTGGCAGGTCACAGTGCTACTGCAGGACTGACCTGTCTGCCACTGTGGCCATGGCCAGACTTGCACAGAAACCCCTGCAGGACTCAGGGGCCACGAACAGCCCGAGGGCTCAGTCACAGAAGGGTTGGGTTGGTGGCTCTCACCTCAGAGTGGCCAGGCCATGAGCTTTTTCCCTTTAAGGGTATCTTCAAGGGATTCAATAGCTTAACTGCCCACGGGGGAAGAACTCAAGGGGAATTTTTGCTCCAAAGGAGTTATTCTCTCTTTTTCTTGTGATATTAAATATTCTCTCAGAGTAAACAATCTATCTGGAGATTTTCCACTGACTGATACTTAGCTCTGGGAAAGGACAAACTCATTTTGCCAAAATTGCCTCTGGGTTAGGGTGTTGCATACCCCATTGCTAGGGACATGGCCTACTGAAGAAAACATTACAATTTAATTATATTGGTGAATGCAATAGTATTTGTGAAATAAAATTGCCTTTTTATGATATTTAGCTTTCTTGGATCTTTAGAGAATCATTAAACAAAGTAATTCCCTATTACCTCAGTGAAAAGGAATTAATGAAAGAGCACAGTTATCAGAAAGGTCTGAAAGCAAATGATTATGAGTTAATAATGTTTCAGGAATTTAAATGTAAAATTCTGCTAATAATCAGAAGAAACAGCTATGCAGGATCAAACTATCATGCAGAGCCTCCCACAATGATTTATTCATTAAAGAAAATGAAAATTATTTTCCATTACTCCAAAGACTAACCTCACAGTGAAAAATAAATTGGGATTTACAGTGCTTCATCTCTAGAAGTGAACAGAAAAGATATTTGTGACTTGTAAACAAAGGATTTATTTCTATTAAAAAAAAAAGGGGTAGTTCAATTCACTTTCCTGGATACCCTTTTGTAACACTTTCATACATTATCTGTCTGTGTGATAGAAGCATTACAATCTAATAATTTAGGATCTTGTAACATACTCTAATTGAAAGCTTTGCAATTATTTCAGTGTTTTGAATGTTCATTCTCAGCTGCATGCAAGTATTCCTCTCCTATGTGACTAAAAGATTCTGGTAAATAAGTTTGTGTTTAAACCTCCTAATTCTTCTCTCATTCTTGAGAATTCTTGGAAAAATCACTTCACAGTCTGATATCTGCATATGGAAAGCCTGCAAGACTAAAGTGTGATAGGCTGTCAAAAATGGAATAATACAGAACTCCCTTAAATTAATATGAAGATACCAAAATAATCTCTTTGGGTATTCTACATCATCTGATTTCAGTTGCCTATACTTACACTTTTATTGTACTTTGGGATATCTCAGATTATTCAGGCTTCTACAAGAGACAGGCAAATGCTCCATCAGACTTAAAGAACACCAGAACTCTTCCATTTTGAAAAGTACCTACTTGGGGCAATTAATTTTGGGTCATGGAATTTGGGTCATGGTTGTAGGGACAACCCTATATTTTTAGGTGTGGGATAAGTGTCTGAGCCTCTGTCAGTAGTGGACAAGCTCTAACCAGGCCAGCCCATGGAGCCTGCAGAGCCTTTTGGGGGCCCTGGTACCAGGTCTTCTGAGAACATGGTTTCCCTACAGTTCCTATGTTCCATGTGCCAACTGAATGGGAGCAAGGTTAGATGGGGGATCAAGAAAAGTTTTCTCTCTAATCAGGACAGCCAACAGTGAGACAAGTTACTGGCAGGTGCTGCAGTCCCCATTTGTGGAGTTTTTCAAAACTCAGTGAAACAAATAACCCAGAGAAACCTAAAAGGACCTCACAGATGACTCTACGACCTCATAGATAAACAGAAAGTTGGAACAGAGACCTCCTGGGGTCTCTTCACACCTGATTTATTCCATCATCCCCTAGTCCTTGGATACTGTAGAACACTTCAAACAACACTAACACCAAGTGTTGACCTTCTGGCAAGTGCACTGAGCCCTTGAGCAGCTCTGGCAGTAGCTGGAGTTTGTACACCCAGACCACATGCTGACATTTATATATTGCCTACTGAATTTGGATCCTAGTCATGAGATGATGAATTCTGCTCTTCACATGATAGTTAGGCATATGTAAAAAAAGGAAAGGTTCATCAGACATATATTTTTCCATTTAATTCACAGTGTGTTTATCCATGTGTGAATGTGAGACATATCATGCAGAGATACTAGAAAATACTCTGCCTGGTTTTCTCTGTCTTTTGAAAAAAAAAGTTTAGTTGTCTTTTCTGCAGTCAATTTTCTGCTACTTAAGGCTAGGAGTAGACTAGAGCATAAGTGTTGTTTTATTTAAAAAACAGAGTGAATAAACTGTTTTAGTTAAAACATCATCAAGAGGTGCTTTATAGTGAGGATTTAGAGCCTTCAAGTTCTGAAGCTCATTGAAGAGAAAATGTAAAAATTGCTGAATACTAAATTCCCAAATGATTTACTCTAATTATCAAGGAAAAGGGGAACAATCTCTCCTTCTAAAGAGATTTCCTTCAGAAAAGCTGTGACTGTTCTTCACATCAAGTTTTTAATTTGGAAAATCAGGAATAGAGGTGATTTTAGAAGCTTTCATTTTGAATCAGTTCTCAAGTACTTAATGAAAAGAATCAGAGTGCTTTTCAAGTAGCTTACCTGACTCATAAACCCAAGAGCTCTGAATGTCAGCATTGATATTGAACTCTCCATAATAGTGCCCTTCCAGAACTTTACTGCAACTTAAGGCAAATCTAGAAATTACACAGACTGTGCAGACAAATCTCTTTTCCTTGGGTTGATCAACTGACTACTGAGTAGTATCTCATAAATAGTAGAAATTTCTGTGGGCAAAACTCTGCAAACTTTGAGAGATATAAAGGAAGCATGAGGGGAGAAATACACTTTAGTGACTGTCTACACAACACTCCTGTAAGGAAGCCAAAAATTTTCCCAGTTGTACAGATGAAAACCAAAGGTGCATAGGTTCTCTCTTCTGAGCTAGTCATCTAGGGCTTCACTCACACATCTGAAAACAGGAATACAATGTCAGTTGAAATGCCCTCACAAATCCATGCTGTCTCTAGCTGCCAGTCCAAAAAGGCAAACTCTCCTGAAGATTTGGTGTCATATATTGGTCCTAGAGACATCTTGGGTTCTCCAGAACATCTACCATGTCACTCAACACATTTGTGCAGTTAACTGAATAATTGAATATTTAATCCCTCCTTACAGTCTAAAGAAAATAGGAAATAACCCCAAGATGTAGTTCATTACCTTGTTCAGACATTTAAACTGTTCTGATTAATTAAAAATGTAATTCAACATGTCTTTCATAAAGCTATGAAAGCCTGAATAATATTCCATTTATATGCAGCTACAGTTATTTTATATGTATATTATATCAGATGCTGAATTTAAACCCAGTACAACATAAGTGGGGTCATATTAAGGAATTCTGCCTGTAACACACATGTACCACAACACTGCAGTTTTTTCCATAGGCACATGAGGCTGCTGAGTGTGATCAGATGCTGGCAGTGAGACAAAACACCAGCACAGAGAAGCATTTGAACTTCTCCAAATGTTTTGAAATCTTTCCCAAAAGAGTACTTTAAATTGTAGAGAAGTGTCACAAAAGTCATCTTGAGATACTTCTTCCTGAATAGAGGTTGTTGTGAGTTAGCTGTAGGTCTCTTCCCATAGCTAACAAGTGATAGCACAAGGGGATATGGCCTCAAGGTGCAGCAGGGGAGGTTTAGTTTGGAAATTAGGAACAAAATTCTTCACTGCAAGGATCATCAGGAACTGGAACAGGATGCCAGGGAAGTGACAGAATCCTCTTCCCTGGGGTATTTAAAAGATGCATAGATGTGGCACTTGGGGGCATTGTTAGGTATACAGCTGTACTTGATGATCTGGAAGTTTTTTCCATACTAAATGACTCTTTTTTTGTCTTCTTTTTAAGGATCTCAAGACACCCACACGATCAGAAAGCTTCTGTGTTTCTGAAGGCTCCCATCTTGCCAATCACAGGGGAATGCTGAGAGCTGACACTGAATGAACCTGCTATAAAGCACAGACATTTGCCCATAATTGCGTGCATCTGTGGTATCTGCTGGAGTGAAATACAAATCTTTTCAATTCTCTGCCTTTATCACGTATTCACATAAATAATGGAGCTCTTTCAATGTTGACCTTAACAAGGTCAAAAATCTCTCTCTGTCATTACCAGCTGTTTCTAAATTAACAGTTTTCCTTTGAAATGTAACACATGAAAGAGTTTTATTGATTATTTTTCTCAATAGAGAAAGTTTCAGTGGCAGATTATCACATCAAATATTCCTAACACTAATGAAAAAAATTACTAATGGATAACATGCTCTTTATTGTCTAGAGAGTGGAGTGTCATCTTAAGTAGATTAATTTTATTATTTAAATTCTCTGAAATACAGGACAGCTCATCTAGAATCTGATATTGATGAAATTAAGAGAGGTATTGAAAGAAACAATCACTATTTTAATGCTCACCGGTGAAACTAAAAACGACATATCATAATTTAGTTTCATCAAAGATTATTGTGATCTACGATGAAGTTATAGCCTTTAAAAAAGGCAAACGAACATTTTAAAATACACTTTTGAATTAAAATTACCATTTTGAAAATATAAGAATGAATTATTTAGTCCCCTGATTCAGTTTTTCTCTATCTTCAGTACAAACAATTCAAAAATGAGAAACTCACGGATTTAGAGCCATTAAACGAGCACTTCCCAAATACTGGCACACAAACCTCTAGACAGAAAGGATCACTGAGTTTAACCTTGGTCACTTCTACCTCTCAAAAAACCCCCATCAACAGACTGTGATTGCAGTTTCTTGAGTTTATCACTCACATTTATGGTGGCTCACTTTCCAGAAGGTCTTTGTTTCAGCCTTCCAGATCGTGCCTTTATAGGAAGCTCTATTTATCTGAAAAGGCTGAGTCCTTCTGCAATACAATTTTATATGAATCCCTAAATTCACCTGGCACCTCTGGTTTAGAACCACAGATGTCCACATCCCAGTTGCACATGGGTTTTAAAGTTTACTGCATAATGTTTTTTTTACAGCAGAGTTGTCACTTTTATGTGCATAAAAGCATCTCAGGTGCATTAGCAATGTGCTCCTCTGGGGTTAACTGGCTTTAGTAGATGTGTAAGCTATCATATAACTACACAGATTTCTGCACTGTGGGTCAAAAATAACATTCACTAGTGTATATCACTGTCCTTTTTCATGCCCTGGACAAGAGCATGTCTGGACACTCCTCTGACCAAGATCATGGTGGTTTTGAACATACAACATTGCAAAGGACTTGTGGATATTTCCTATTGAAGTTTTGCAGGAGCAGGTAGGAGCTGCAGCTTCAGGACTGGCACAACAATAACCAAGTCAAGTCTTACCAGTGCAGCTGGTCAGTTCAGCAAAGACATTCAGATATGATTCACCATAATGCACCAGAAATCTACTCTGAGGTGGGGTCATCCCAGGGTGCATTTGAGAACCTTGGAGTTTATGGGGAGTTTATGCTTTGGAACCAGCCTGAGAATGTTGTGGAAGATGGTTCCCTATGAAGAAATTTGAAGAATCATCAATATTAAAATTCAGGTCCATCTATAATACATATATTTAGCTTCATGTATAATGTATGTATTGTCCAGGAACAGGACAACACCAAATCAACTTGCTCTTAATAACAAAAATAATCCAAATACAAAAAAAGATTCTGGAAAGCATATGACAGATGCAAAGCAGAATATCTGTGTCTGGCAGAAGAGACAGCTCCAATGACAATATCCTGCCCCTACACAGTTTTGTGTTTTGTGAACTATCACCCACCAGAATATTTGACCAGCTTCAATATCAACCAAATGTTAATCCAAGAAGTGTACATTGAATATGACACACATACACTTTTCATGAAAAAGCCTCACCACAATTAGAATTTATGCTGTTAATTGCTGCTCTTGAAAATACACAAAAAAATTTCCTTTTTGCCAAGCTCAGAGAAATGAGTGACCTTTGCAAGCCACCGCCCATCCAGCCAGGGAAGGAACTGGCAGCAGAAAAAAACCTCTGTACATACCCTTAGAACTGTGCTGTTTCTACAGTGCAATTTTTTATAGTGGTTGTTATGATTGTCATTATAGAAAAGCACATATTCCCAGTTCTGCATATCTTTTTATTTTGCTACCATGCATAGTAAATATTATAATCAATAGTTGACTACCATAATCATAGCAATTACTATGCAGCTTTAATATTGAATCACCGCCAAGAATATTTTTCAACATCCAGACTGTCCTGCTCTTCTCTCTGTAAACATAGCAGTTTGTTCCTCTCCAAACACTGCAGACAGGGACAACCTTTGTCCGACTCCTCTCCCACGGGATTCAGCAATTTAGGTCAGGTCCTAAACAGGCATAATGCATAAATATAAGAGACTCTTGGTAAATCCTAAAGCCTTTACAGACTGGTGGCACAAAGAGATGTCAGAACAAACCAAGAGATGAAGAATATAAATTTTATTATTTAGTTAGTATTAAAATACATTCTAGTAAAAATATATATAATCCTGTGGGAATACACACATACACACATATATACATATACAATTATTCATTGATGTGCACCCATACCCACAATCAAGCAAAAATGTATGCATATATGGACACAGATAAAACTTTTTGGATTATAGAAAATTTAAACTTTCCATTTAAAGATATTAAACTTGATTAAAAAAATAGCAGAAAAAATTCTTGTTTGTGAGTGTATCTCAGTGGCTGTATCTTTTCACTGTAGGACTCCCCTCTCAAATTGTTTTGACAGAGATAGGATTACTGCAAAATTGGTCATGAAAGAAACTAATCTTTTATTCCTACCCCAACTGTTAGTATATTCTTATCTACATTGGCAGTGTTAAATCTGTAGGTAAATATGAATTTGCTGGCTACAGTATAGCTTCAAAAGATCAGCATCCTGACAGAAAAACCAATATATCCTTGATGCTAATCTTTATTTCTACAGACAGTTGCTAAGTATAGATACACTCTATCAGCTATGCAGCTCTAATCTAAAGCTGTTTATTGCCACAACAAAATAAGAAGTGGAGTAGAAAGAGTTTGAAAGCAAACCTAAACTTCAGAGGATATGTTAATGATTGATGACATTTTCTTGTCAGTTGTTATTTGTATAAACAGATCGCACTACTATTTGGAAAAGAAAATCTTTAAAAATGCATAGGGGTATTTGAAAGAGGAGCATTCAGGCATTGCAGGGTCATACATGGTAAAAGAGATGGGATAAAGAGATGGTATTTTGTCCAGTAGCAGAATGTCAACACTCAGCAGAGCAGTAGGAAGAGTTCAGTACAGTTCTGCCTTCAAAGACTGGTGACTGCAAGGGCTGGCTCAGGTAGAAGTATCCCAGGATGACTTTTGTGAGACCAGGGCACAATTTAAGCTGCTTTCTTCTGGAAAATATTTCAAAACCTTTGGAGAAGTTTTAATGCTGCTGTAGGCTGTTGTTTTGTCCCACTGCCAGCGTCGGATCACATGGCAGATCGATGTTGCCATGGCAAAAGCTGTGGTGTTGTAGCACGTGCATTACAGGAAAGATCCCTTAACAAGAGCCATTCTAAGGTTCTGTGGTGAGCTGGGGGACCACACTTATATCCTGAATTTAAATTCAGTATCTGATTTAATATATTAAATAACTAAAGCTGAATATAAATGAAATATTGCATCAATCTTTCTTGGATTTATTGAAGACATGCCAGCTTGCCTTATTAATTTCTGTGGAAACATTTTGAAGCCATTTTGGAAAAGAAACAATGTATTCCCATTTCTTATCTCACAGTGTTATGCAGACTGGACCTATCCCGTTCAGTCATGAGATCTGGATAGGCTGCAGAACTAAAGAGCTGCATGGAATTTAATGAGAGTGAGTTTTGGATTGTCCACCTGGGATGGGACAATCCTGGTTATACATACAAATTGGGGTATGAGAGTCTGAAAAGCAGCACCATGGAAAGAAAGCTGAAGATGTGGGTGGATGGCATATTGACTAATAAATGACTAATAAAAAAGGCCAACCCTATCCTGGGGTTCATGCAGCAGAGCATCCACCATTGGCATCCAATCATCAAGGGAGATGATTATCCCTCTCTACTCTACTCTAATTTGACCTCAACTTGAGTGCTGTGTGCAGGTTTGGGTGCCTCAGTGTAAGAAGGATGCAAAGATATTGGAGAGCATCCAAAGGAGGGGAAGCAACGTGGTGAAAGGCCTGGGGGCAAGACTTGTAAGGAGCATCTGAGGTGCCTTGCTTTGTTCAGCTTGGAAAAGAGAAGAGGCTGCACCTTTCTCCAAGGCTGATCTCCTCCCTCTGGTGACCAGTGTCAGGACACGATGAAATGCATTCAAGATGCACCAGGGGAAGTTCAGATGGGACATAGGGAAAAGCTTCTGCACAGAGACGTGGTCATTCCCTGGAAGAGACTACCCAGGGAAGTGGTCACACTTCAAGCCAGTCAGAGTTCAAGGAGGGCCTGGATAACACTCTTATCCTATGGTTTATTTTTAAGTAGTTTTAGGAGCAGAGAGTTGTATTCCATGATCCTTAAGGGTCCCTTCCAACTTGAGGCATTCTGTGACTCTATGATTTTAAATCAGATATTACAATCAACACATATTTGCTGAGGGCTTTCACTGCCACTCTGCAGAGGTTTGTTCTTGCTTTTACACTCAGCCTGGTTGTGTTCAGGTTCTGCTGCAAAGGAAGACAAAGTTTCTTTCAACTTTAGGGGTAAAAAGCCTTTGGGGCACTGGGCAGATTCAACTTCAAAACTGATTGGGCTCTTTCAGTACTTGGCTTCCTAAATACTCACAAGATGAATGTGTGCATGCATGCTAAGTTCCCCATAGAAAATGGTCTTGGTCTCAGAGATCATGTTTCACATTTTCTTCCTTACTATTTATGTTCTGCTCTGAAAGTAAATGAATACTAAATTGAATCAGCAATTCAGGCTTGCTACATTTCATTGATCTATGACAGATCAGAGCTTGATGCTGAACTAATGTGGCCCCAAGCATCAACCTTTACCACTAATATGGTTTTAAAATTCTCTGCCCAAGTCTATTTATTATGAATGTAATCTGCTCTAGAAAAGCACCTAAATCTCTACTAATGATTCATTCAGATGCATGCACTGTCCTCATTTAAAATGTCCAGCTAACCCTGCTTTTCCTGATTATTTTAATAGTGCTCATTGTTCTATATTACCTGGTTTGCTTCCACTCTCCCTCTGTTTCAGATATTTTTTGCCTGACTCCCACAGATGACAGACTGGGATGATTTATTTCCTTATGCCACACTCTTTGTATTCTATAGTTATTTTTTGCCACAGTAACACTTTATTACCTTCCTCTTCCAGCATCTCACTCTCTCAGCCTCAAGTAAAATTTAGGCAAGTTTTCTGAAATTTCTTATGATCTGCCAGCCAACATTTTATCTGGGATACTATACTCCAGATTCTTAACTCAAAAAAATTAGTTCTGGACCTCAGTGGTTCTCTGGTGATTGTCATCCATCAACACTAACAGGAAAGTGAGTGGATTCAGCCTCCTGATGTCAGCAGATAGAGCTCAAAAACATTTACATTTGGCATCTGGCTTGTCACCTTTGATAAGCCCCTTCTTTACTCCTTCTACTTTGCTTATTTGATCCATGGTATCCCCTTCAATTTCTCCTTGCTTTCCTCACATGTGTNTTTTATTTTATTTTATTTTAATTTCCCTTAAAGAGCAGGTAATTTGTCAAACAAAATGCCAAAACTATGAAACCTAAAAGAACATTTCCTTTTGAAATTCTTATATAATACATTTCAATATTTTATAATGGAATCATTTGTTGAAAAATATTAGCCATGATTGGGCTTATATTGCTTCTCAGTACAACTTGAATTCATGAAAATTTGAATTTTTCAGTGAATTTACTGTCCATAGAAAATTTGTGGCCATGTCTACATATAAACGATGAGTAACAAGATACTGTTAGTCCTGTTAATGTTGTATGCTTTGGCTTAATATTTACACTGTCTTGTTAAAATAATTTCAAAATATGTTCTGATTTCAATAAATGCCTCTACTATTTCTGATGAACAGTACATTGTCTGCAATCACCTTTGAAATTTGAAGGTTTGGATTTAAGAGGGACATAAATGGTGTTCAGCATTTGACTGTACACCTCAGTTTTATTTATCTGAGTTCTGGTAGGGCAGCTCATTGTTTCAGAGGAGTTAAAAAAACACCTGGAAAGTCATGTGCATCTCAGTTGTGCATTTCTTCTGGTTGTCAAGGAAACCACCCCAGGATTCCTGGCAACAGACTTCATCTCAATCGGTAATGGAAACACCACANCATCTGGCTTGTCACCTTTGATAAGCAGCTTCTTTACTCCTTCTACTTTGCTTATTTGATCCATGGTATCCCCTTCAATTTCTCCTTGCTTTCCTCACATGTGTTTATTCCTCCCAAGCACAAAGCAGGGAAATGAATGCTTCTGACTATTTAATAAACTGAAAAATAAAACCCTGTGTTCAACTGGAATAATAACATTTTGGGTCGTAATCTAAAAGGGCTAAAAAGAAAAGCCAAAAAAATCACTTATATATTTTTGGTCTTAACACTACTTGTCAATCTATTGTACATGGTACTTCTTGGGCTTATTTTTATTTTATTATTTTATTTTATTTTATTTATTTTATTTTATTTTATTTTATTTTATTTTATTTTA